>CM052713.1:69138093-69179199 GCA_028551405.1 Uromys caudimaculatus | reverse complement strand
GTGGTGGGAGAGTTGGGTTCTGATGATGCCAAGTAGCCTTGGTTTCTGTTCCTTATGTTCTTACCCTTGCCTTTTGCAATCTTGTTAACTCTGATGTTAGCTGGTCTTACTCTTTTTGGCTGTGGCTTGCCCCTCCTGCAGGCCTCTGTGTCAATACTCCTTGAAGATCAGCTGTCTATGAGAGGTACTTGGGCCTGGAGAACTGTGGCACAGGGTCAGCTCTGGGGTGCAGACAGAAACCAGAAGGATACTGTCCTCAGCTGTCCCTTGGCTCCTATGTCCTGATGGCTCTTCAAGGGTCCCTCTTGATCCAGTGAGCTTGAACTGAAGCTGTGGCCCTGCCTGTGCTCAAAGGTGTGTCAGCACTCCTGGAATACCAGCTCTCCCCTGGAGCCCTGCGTCCCAGGCTGAGGTCCCCAGCCACAGATGGAAACTGGAAAGTTCCTGTCCCTGACTTTACCTCAGTCCCTGTGACCCAAGAGTTCTGGGTGGGTCTCAGTGAACAGTGGTGCTCGCCCTAACCCCACTCACGGCTTTCCCCCCGCTCCTGAGAGGGTAGCCTTCTCCTGGTGCTCCTTGGCTATATCTAAATATTTATTCTTATATCCACTGATAAGTATAGTTCTTAATCCTTATCAAATGAACATCTCTTTGCCTCAGATGGATACCATTACAGAAAACCATAACAGGTCAAAATGCAGTGAACAAGAGATAGTATGGTGCTGAATTCCCACTAATACATCTAATTCCTAAAGCCTAGATAGCATTGCAGAAGAGGAGATGCAAGAACAAAAGGAATAGGAAGTTTGCTATAAGTTTATAGTTCTTAAATATATCAGAGAGGCAATACCCATTAAGTTTCATCGAAATGCCTGCCTGAAAGAAAATCTGAAAAATGATGACACCAACATCTATGCTAACATACCAGGGGAAAGGTGGAGAGACTTCAACACTAGACAAAGAACTATGAGAAGAACTGGAGAATGCTGAGAGCTGACCTAACTTGTTTCTTATTTTTGAGACAGGATGGCTATCTGAACCTAGTGTTTGCTAGAATGACTAGTTAGCAAGACGAGGAACTCTTCTGTTTATATTTCCTCAGCCTTATGTGGGTGCTTGCTAGAGATTGATGTCAGGTTTTTATTATGTATGGTCAGTATGTTGCTCATTGAGCCATATAACTAGCTCACAAAAACTTTATAATAAAGTACATTACTTTTTTTCATGGTACATGTTTAAAGAATTACACAGGATAATGAATTTTATAATCCTGTGTTACCACTTGTGATAAGCAATGAACTTAGTGACTGTATGTATAATATGTCTAAACATTTCTGGAAGAATTGATGATGCTGGCTGGGGGCTTCTAGTGTCTCTTGGTAAACTAACAAAGGGAAAATATGAGATCAGAGATTCAATTTCCCAGCTCCAGATGTGCATAAACAATTTAAGCCTCGTAAGTGTGCCCTGAGAGAGAATCTTCTTTCCTACAGTCAGAGGACCAAAATTCTGAAAAACAAACACAAGCTTTCTTTCTAAGACTGGCTGATTCACAATGCAAGTTTAGGTCTCAGCTGTGAAGAAGAAATGGAGGGTGAATGAATTTGGGGAAGAGAGGTTAGAGAGAAGTGGAGTGGGGAGAGAGGTGGGAAAAATGGAGGGAGGGAAAACTGATCCCGATATATTTTATGAAAGAAACATTTACTAAAAGCAACAAAACAAAACAAAGAAACAAACAAAACCGAAAAAAAAGATATTCTTAGGAGGGGCCATAATCTGCACATTGTTTTCCTGACCTGTGGATTATTACATTTGAAAAGGCTAAATGGAAGGGACTGGAGTGGCATCCATCTGGGGAAACAATGAACCAAAACCTACATTATGTCTTTGGAGAGGTTGTTAGCTGATTCCACCACATCTCCAGTTAACTTGTGCAGAGGACAGATGGAACTTTGAGAATGACAGTTGATTATTGCAAGTTTAATTAAGTGGTGACTCCACTTGCAGCTGATGTTGCAGCTGTGGTTTCGTTGCTTGATCAGATCTCTCGGTATCTGGTCTGTAGCTATAGACCTAGCAAATCCTTTTTCCTTGCATAAGGCCCAATGGAAGCAATTTTTTTTTGCAGCTGACAAAGCCAGTATATATTCATAGTCCTCTCTCAAGGGTATATTAACCCCCCAGCCCTCTGTTTACAGGAATCTTGATCACTTTTTTAATGCAAGGTATCTCATTGGTCCACAACATTGATCATTGATAAAATATTTATTGGACCAAGAGACAATAACCATCTCTTTTTTGTAGAGTATTTTTACAGTATATCAGAAGATGGGAAATAAATTTAATAAAAATTCAACACCTTTCTACTTCAGTACAATTTGAGTGGTTCAATGATGAATGTCATGTACAGATATTTCTCCTAAGGCTGGAAATTATTCTATTGAGCCTGGCAAATACAGAGGCGGATGCTCATAGCCAACCATTGGACTGAGTGTGGGGTCCCAGATGGAGGAGTTGGAGAAGGGATTGAAGGAGCTGAGGGGGTTTGCAGTTCCATGGAGGGAGCAACTGTATCAACTGGCCAGACCTCCCGGAGTTACTGGAGATTGGACCACCAACCAAAGAATACCCATGGAGGGACCCATGGTGCTGGCAGAGGACGGCCATGTGGCAAAGGAGGGCCTTGTTGTCCATCAGTGGGAGGAGAGACCCTTAGGCCTGAGAGTGTTAGATGCCCCAGTATAGGGGAATGCTAGGGAGGGAAGACAGAAGTGGGTAGGTGGGTGGGGGAGCACCCTCATAGAGGCAGAGGGAGGGGGGATGGGATAGGGGATTTCCAAAGGGGAAAACATTTGAAATGTAAATAAAGTAGCTATCCAAAAGAAAAAAAAGTCATGAATTTGGGAGGGGCATTGTTGGGGGCTCTGGAAGAAGTTGGAGGGGTAATGTGATAGAATACATTTATACTGGTATGAAATTTTCAGAGGATAAATAGATTTAGAATGCAGAGAGAGAGAGAGAGAGAGAGAGAGAGAGAGAGAGAGAGAGAGAGAAAGGAAGGAAGGAAGGAAGGAAGGAAGGAAGGAAGGAAGGAAGGAAGGAAGGAAGGAAGGAAGGAAGACCCCATGAGCTTGTAGTTTTGAGAGGGCCTGAATCTGGGTTATGCTCTTCAACAGGTGTCAGGTGCAGGGCAGGCTGCTCTGCCACTTGGGCTACCTGATCCAGCAGACCCAGTGGTATTTGAGGGGGCAGTGGTAGATATTAATGCTTCCTCAGGTTTCCATAAATGGACCATAACAAAGGCCCTTAGCATTTTGAAGTATCCTGTGGCTACATCTACATCATCTTTGGCAAACAACAGTTCTTGGTCTTTTACAGGGTCCTAGTGCTTGAAAATGCGCTACTAAGTTACTTGTAACCTAAACCCACTCACAGTGTTATTTAACCTACCAAACCATACAGCTAGTAGAGCAGAAAAGAGCTGTAGTATTAAATGTAATGCACACACATGCACACACACGTGTACACACATGCACACACACATGCACATGCACACAAGCACAAACACACTACACACACATGCACACACACACACACATGCACATGAGGACACACACACACATGCACACATATACACATACACACACAGACACATGCACACACATATGCACACACACATGCACACACATACACACACATGCACACACACATGCACACACACACACTTACACACACAGACACATGCACACACATATGCACACACATGCACACACATGCACACACACATGCACACACACATACACACATACACACACAGACACATGCACACACACATGCACACACATGCACATGAGGACACACACACAAACACATGCACATGAGGACAAACATACACACACACTCACACACCACAAACACACACATGCCCATGAAATTATGAAGACATAGTAAGAAACATGAATAAGCAACTCCAGATACCCATGAGTTAGTTTTCTTACCCTCAGCAACTGCTTCTGGTAGATTGTCTCAAAGATGCAGGATTCACAACCCTCCAGTACCTCCCCCACTCCCTTAGGAGGGTGAGCTATGCACACATGCTCCATCTACCTGCTCATTGCTGCCTGCATGGCTCCAGGGACATTCGCTACTGTTAAAACTGTATTCTTTCTTTCTTGAGAGTATAATATACCTGTATGATTTTTCTCTTCTTTTTCCATCCCTACCTTTTAACAAGAACTTTAAAAAATATTGTGTGTGGTATGTTGGCTATGCAAATAAGTATATCTACCTTATATGTACAATTAATGCATCATAAACGTGATTAGAGACTTCTTAGAAAATAAAAGAGAAAGCACTATAGTAGTCTTTCTTTAATTTTTTGGTTATTTTATTTATTTACATCTCAAATGTTATCCCCCTTACCAGTTTCCCCTCCACAAATCCCTTATTCCCCCCCTCCTCCCACTGCCTCTATGAGGGTGCTCTCCTACCTGCCCGCCAATCCCTGCCTCAGCGACCTAGCATTCCTCTATCCGGGTCATCAAGCCTCCACAGGACCAAGTAGCTCCCCTCCCAGTGATGCCAGATAAGGCCATCCTCTGCTACATATCCAGCTGGAGCCATGGGTCCCTCCATGTGTACTCTTTGGTTGTTAGTTTGGTCCCTGGGAGCTCGGTGAGGAGGATCTGGTTGGTTGATATTGTTCTTCCAATGGGGTTTCAAACCCCTTCGGCTCCTCCAGTCCTTACCCTAACTCTTCCACTGGGGTTTCCCTGCACTCAGTCCGATGGTTGGCTGCAAGCATCCGCATCTGTAATTGACCAGGCTCTGGCAGAGATTCTCAGAGGACAGATATACCAGGCTCCTGTCAGCAGGCGTTTCTTGGCATCAGCAATAGTATCTGGGTTTGGTGTCTGCAGATGGGCTGGATCCCTAGGTGGGGCAGTCTCTGGATGGCCTTTCGTTCAGTCTCTGCTCCACTCTTTGTCCCTGCATTTCCTTTTGACAGGAGGAATTGTGAATTAATATTTTTGAGGTGGGGGGTGGCCCCATCCCTCAACCAGAGGCCGTGCCTATCAACTGGATATGGTCTTTACAGGTTCTATCTCCCCTTTGTTGGGTATTTCAGCTAATGTCCTCCCTGCTGTGTCCTGGGAACCTCTTGAGTCCCTAGCATCTGGGTCTTTCTATTGCCAGTTTCCCTCCCCCACTTCTATATACTTCCTTTCAAATTCCTGACCCTCTGTACTTCTCCTCCCATCTCTTCCCATATTTGAAGTGGACCCCCTTTCCCCCACCCGCTTTTCCTCCCAGATCCCTCTCTCCCTCTACTTCCGGAGATTATTTTCTTCCTCCTTCTGAGTAGGACTGTAGCATTCACACTTCGGTGTGGTCTTCCTTCTTTTTGAGCTTCGTATGGTCTGTGAGTTGTATCGTGGGTATTCAGAGTTTTTCTTGGCTCATATTCACTTATCAGTGAGTACATACCTTACTCGTTCCTTTGAGACTCGGTTACCTCACTCAGGATGATATTTTCAAGTTCCGTCCATTTGCCGGCGAATGTCATGAGTCTTTCAATAGTCACTAAAAAAATCTTCCTTTGTTATTTCTCTGTCATATTTTCAAAAATCATCTTACATCTTCTCATAACTGAGAGCATTTCATGAGGTGCCACAAGAACAATTTCTTGGGTATCTATGTTGCCGAGTGCTTTATTTGTGAAAATCAATTTATGATTTATTTCACCCACTTATATTGCATTCTTTTTCCAGAGCAGGATGTTTTTACTTCTCTCTGGTGCTCATGATGATGTGTATTGGTGGCAAGTCTTATCACAGTGCTGGAGAAATGAAAACGGCAAACTATCTTATGTCAGGACTGCAGTCCAGGGTTAGAGAATGTGTGTCAGATGAGTTATCATTCTTTGAAACCAAATGTGGGTCTCAATTCTGCATGGAGACCTTAGGCAACTATTAATCTTCAGTAACAGGAAAATCCAAACCTAATCTTTTTATATTACCTCATTATTTCTGTTCATAAATGAAAATTTAATTTCTGTTATGGTTCTTAGTGCAGTCAACTGTTATATTATTAATTATCCAAGTGCTGCTAATGCCTAGGAATGATATTTTAATAAGGTTTAATCTCTTTTCCACATTATAGTGTCTTCCATAATTATGCATGTCTCTGTTTTCCTCCTTGTTTTTTATTTTATTTGCAAACATACCCAGCAGAGAAAACTGTAATTCCAAGTTGGCTTCATTTCTGAGACAGAAACATCACTCATAATCCAGGCTCTGTGCAGTTTTTCAAAGAAAAAAAAAGAAATCAAAGAAAATCAACCAACTGTAGTCGTGAATTGCATCTTGGACTGGCTTTAAGATTTAGTGCCTACACAGTTGCCAGAGGGTCTTTTATGCATTTGGTGATCACTCTGGAAGGATTTTGGAAGGAAATTGTTTTGTGTATGACAAGAAACATAATTTTTGTTTTAAGTTATGCTCTAAGGAAGTAGAAGATTCTATAAGAAATTTATATGGGAGAATGAGGGTAGAAATTGAGCTATTCCATTAATATACATTTCAGTGTTACACTGTTTTCCCTCATTAAGCAGAAGACTGAGGTCTAAATGTCTTTGATAATTGTTTCCTTTTCTTTAGGATAGAGACTCTATGCTTTTTACTTCTCTTTTGCCATCCCATAGTGATTCATGCTGGTTCTCTTTGTCTCTCTCTTCTTTCTAGGGAGTCTTACCCTGTAGCACAAGATGGCCAGAGATTCATTATATAGCTCAGGCTGTATTTGAACTTAGTAATACTCCTGCTTCAGCCTTTTAAGTAGTACTGACTAGCACATTTTAGCTTCACTTCTATATAAGATACTTGTATGTTTGTATTTATAATTCATTACATGAGCAAGACTCTTAGCAATACCCATAGACTATCTCTTTAGGACATTTTTAGTTCTCTCATGGCACGAGACTCTGATAAGAACTCAGAGTAGAAAAATGAGAAGCCTAAGAATTCCATGAGGCTGAATGTACAAACGGAGATTAAAACTACTCAGTGTATAAATGTCTTAAGAAGATACCCTATACTCTGATTCTAGTTTCAATACAAGTGACATATGTGTGACATGTTCACACTAGTCTTCCAGTTAGCTTTTCTGTTGGTGAGAGCAATGTCTTCTTGTAGCTTATTTTGTAGGGAATATGTAATCTACTGTCTGAAATGCTGTCTTTTAAAAGCACTACAGCATATGACAGTCTTCCATCAGGGACCCCTTTTATTTATTTATTTATTCATCTATCTATCATTATCTATCTATCTATCTATCTATCTATCTATCTATCTATCTATCTATCCATCTCCCTATTTATGAACAGGGACTTATTATGTACTGGCTGTCTTGGAACTTGCTGTATAGACCAGACTGGCTTTAGAGTTACAAAAGCTTTGCTTGGCTCTTTTCCCTGCATGCTAGGATTAAAAGTTTGTGTCCTCATATTAGTAAGAATATCTTTCTTAGATGCAAGTACTTTGTGATGTTTAATCTTGCTCATTAATTTGAATCTAATTCAATTAAGAGAAACACCTTTGGGCAGGTCTGTATCCATACAACTCAGAAAGATTAACAGAGATTTAGAAGACCTTCTCTAGAGTTGTCAGTACACTTCAAGGGAAATAAAAAGGAATGCACTTTTCCCTGTTGCCTTTCTCCATTGCTTCTTAGTGCATCTACTCTGTTTCTGCTGCTGCTGCTATCATTCTTTACCAGTGTTTCAACCCAACTTCCTCAAACTTCAATGTGATCTGAAGACCAGGGCTTACCAAGAATACTACATTGTCAGTGGCAGATTTGGACAGCTGAGACATCCATTATTTTTGTGGTTTTAACAACTGCTGGGATCTCTTCAGTATACCAATAGCCATTTTTGGATTATCCAGTGCACACCCTGTAAGCTAATATGATTCATATCTTTTGTAATATTTATTTTCATTATTCATATATTCATTACTTCACATATTCATTATTTCATATATTCATGAAATATATTTCATATATTTACCCAGAGCACACCATGTAAGCTAATATGATTCATAACCTTTGTAATATTCATTATTTTCATTATCCAGATATTCATCATTTCATATATTCATTATTTTGGTTTGGCCCTCTAAAGAGTCCAACCTAATACAAACTTCTGTAGAGTAAACTACACTAGCATTATCATTAAATGTGAATTCATATTCGACATTTGTCAGATGATGCTGCAGAGTGAGAGACAAAGAGAGTTCAAGAGAAATAGAAACTAAAGAAAAAGATAGTGGGGAAAATTCTTCACCTTGATAAACATCTGACAATTTTAATAGACATTTCATATATGGATCTCTATATCCATATTTACATCTATATCTATCCTGATATCTATTTATCTATCTATCTACTATCTATTATCTATCTATCTATCTATCTATCTATCTATCTATCTATCTATCATCTTTATCTTAATTTTAGTGCAAGCTATTTAATCATATTACCTAAAATGACATCTTCAATTTATTATAAACCTGGCCATTCTCATAAAATTTAAACAAAATACTATCACATTTTAACAAGTCGTTCAAGAGAGGCTATGAAAGTCTACTCTGCTTATACTAGTTTTAATGTGTGAATAAAAATGTTAAGGAACAGCAGAATGCACAAATTCTTTAATTGTTGACTTTAGAAGGTCATAGGACACAGCCTCTCATTATTCTTCGAAAATCTCACCCACTGACAGTAATTGTATTTCCTATATAGGGAAGAAATAGATACAAAATGCTGGTTAGGAGCAGCATTTTGTAATGCTGATGGGACCTTACAGCTCAGTGCAGACCCCCAGGCGGCTCTCACCTCAAAGCATCTTCTGTATTGAAAGCAGCAGGGGAATCCTATTCCACACCATTTCCCAAATCATTTCTCTTCTTTAGAAGAATGAATATCAACTGTGATGGGAAATTGAAGTCACAGTAAACCAAAAGGGAGGCGGTTATGACTTGAAATCCTAGGAAATATCCAACCCAAAGCTACATTAAGAAAATGAAAGCATTTTAGAAAATTTACTACACATATGTGTACTATCTATAGTGGAGTTTGTAATTACTTAGGGTTTTAGGCTTAAGAGTTTTAGGCTCAATAAATAATTTGTGTTATATATGTTCCCTTATAGGACAACAGCTATATAAAGCAAATATTTATCACATCTAACGAATTTTTTTTCTGATGATTCTTCATTTGTTTCTAGTAGGAAAGAAATAATCGAATTTCTTGGGGAGTCCAGCAAGTTGGGATTTTCAACATGTCTCTGAGTCCCACTCCTCCTAGGTCTGACTTCTCTGTTATAAGATGCAGAAAAAGTGTTTCCTACTTTTAGCCCATTTTTCTGATATGCAGCCCCCCTTCTCTTGTAATCTGACTGCATTAGAAAGAACAGGGATTAAAAAATTGAATGAGCTTAAGGCATTAAAAAAGTCTTAACTACTGTGAACAAAGACAATGAGAAACAGTTTGCTCTGTAAGCTGTCTGCATGTATCACTGGAAATGTGTAACTATACTCTAAGCTGATTTTGAATTTGCACTGTTTTGGACACAGAGGAAGTGAATAGATACACAGGGGAAAGGAAAACTACATTTAGCATAATTTAATTAAAATCACTGATAACCTACACTGTTATTTCAAGCATCTAATCTAGAATAGTATTGAAGCCTTAACAAGGAAAACAGATTCACAGGAGCTACGAAACATTTACTTCCAACCAACACTTGGATTGGTGCTGTCAGTAGATATCTTTCTTTAAAATGATATATATATATATATTTTAAGTACCAAAATTTCCTTCCAGATTATCCATTTTGTTTGGTTGCCTTAATGACAGTGTTTAATTTGTTTAGATCAAACTTCAAGTTTAGTCATTGCAAGATGTTTGGTAAGAAGCTGGTTAACCGGTGTAAAGATCATGCTGCAGAGCCTGGCCTCAGTCAAGATTGGATACATGTCACCCACAGAAATAATTTATTACTGGGATATTGGTAATTTCTAAGTCAGTCAGAATACTGAGGTATTAAATAATCTAGGTGAAATCTGTTTCAGAGTGTTTTAGTCGCAGGTATAGTCAGAGATTCCTCATATAAAGCATTTTCACAAATATTGAAAGGTAATTACCTACATGCTTTTTTGTGAAAAACGAGTTAACAGTAATTGAAGAAGATATGGAAAAGTAAGACATGATACTTCAAAATTCTTTGTAAGCTAATTAGAAAAAAGATGCTGTCAAAATGTATTTTGCATGATTTGATAGGAAACCTTTAAAAAGAGACATAATATCCCTTACATTATCTTATCAACTGCTGTGCATTACCCTGTTATTTCAGGCAAGATAATTGCATGGTAAACAGCATTAGCTATTCATTAGTTGTAGCTGTTTTCACTGATTCTTTCTCATCCGGGCAGATTTAATTTAGTGACAAGAAAAATACGGCAAATCAACTCCATCCTATGAACTAAGTAAACACAAGAATAAGTAAGGAGGAAATTACTTACGCACACATGAAGACAACCTGTGTTTAAAGAATAAAATTTCTCACATTGGCTTTCCATCATCCTGCGTTAGAAAGGCATACATATCTCTACCAACTTTGTAGGCAAACACTGCTACGTGGTTCAGTAACACAGGTGTCAGGTGTTAGGAACAACCTTCAGTCGGCTGACTGAGTGACATCATCCTGTTAACTGGTTCCTGGAACAATTTTACGTCTACATCCCAACTCTCTTGCTCGTTTTTTCCCTCTTAAGCATATGATCTATAAGAAAAAAATGAGTCATTGAGCTTTCCATGAATATTTGAAATTTAGTATCTATACTCTTGCTTGAAATGTTCATAAAACTCCGAAGTTGAAATAGAAATTTTTCCTGAAGTAATAGCTATGTGCCCTCCAAATGGCTAGCTACGTCAAGTCCCTTTATAGTAATGTGGCTAATTATTCATGCATGTTTTTTACCTGTGAAGCTTTTCTTTAAAATGTATATTTATAGACATAGGTAATTTGCATGATTTGACAGGAAACTTGTAAAAAGAGACACAATATCTGTATTTTGAAACAATAATGTGCACACTGTACCTTTCCCCCTTCCTTCTGCCGAATCCCCATGGTTTCCTTCCAACCTATGAACCGTATCAAGAGAGAGGAAACATACCTGCAGCAAGCAGTTAATATCCAACCCTGCTGCTCTTATCTCTCTTGCTCTTGCTCTCTTGCCTTGCCTCTTGCCCCCTTGCTCCCCCTCTCTCCCCACTCCCTTCCCCCCTCTCTCCACGTGGGCATGGCTGGCCTTCACTTCTCTACTTCCCTACTTTCTCCCCCTCCTTGCCTTTCTCTGACTCTACTACCCTCTTAACTCCTCTCCCCATGCCCTGAATAAACTCTATTCTATACTAAAAAAAAAAAAAAAAAAAATCCAACCCTGTACATTAGTACATAACCAAGTGACCTTGGTTGGTAGCAATTTGGGTTACAGCATAGAGACTGACAGGCTACATACCCAGGGGATTCTAACTTAGTTATTGGCACCTACATCCCTATATCCTAATAAGAATTTCTCATTCTTCTAATGCCCCCATTAGTAACCTGAGTCAGGCCCTCATCCTTGCTTAGCTCACCCGTGAATGTCCCTATTAGACCGTGGAACCAGTGATCCATCAAGACCTTCCTAACCTCTTAATAATCAACTAGCTGTTGTTTGGAACAGGTTGGTGGGCAAATTGTTGTCAGAACTAAGTTTCCATTGGGTGAGAATATCCGGATAGTAGCTGATATACCCAGACCAGGCCTTTGTGTTGATTCAACCACATCACTGCTATTAACAAACAGAGAAGTTGTAATCTGTTCTGCTCCCATGATCCGCAGAGATAAACAAGAGTGGATTATGACCCAAGCTTTCTTTTACTGATTCTGGGAAAGCGTCTGTCACTGACAAAGTGAAAGTGTTCCAATAGCAAAGCAAAAGCAAACCAAACATTTTCTTGGGAAAGGCTAGGAGGATATTCTGCATGGATAGCTCTATTGGTCCTTAGCATGTGGGGATCCAGTTCTAAAGGCCTTGCCATAAGGAGAGTTGTCTACATTACACTCATGTACCTTTCCCAGGAGGGGCTTGGCCACAGCCATATAAGTATTTCCTTGAAGATAATTATGAACACAATTAAACACTACTGTAGACATTAGGTCTTTATAGCGTGAAAACTATCCATCAATGGTAATATATGTGGATTCTTTGCCTTGTGTGGCACACATGTCTTCTGATAGGTGGCTCCTCTGAATAAACTGACCAGCTACAATCCAGAATTCTCAACACCTCAGGGAAACTTCAAGCAAATCAGAGTTTACATGGGAAGGGAATTTTCATGACTATTGAAAAAAGCAAACCTTAATAGGATATAAATGTAATCTTATATTGTAGAATCATTTCATTTCATGGAAACTGAATTAAATTCCCTATTCCTGAGAAATAATGAGCTTTATTTAGAAGAAAGCAATCTTTTGAATAATTTTCTTTATTGCAGGAATATATAATTTATTCTTAATATAAAACAATGTATATAAAAGTCAGGGATAGTTATTCAGTATAATGCTCAAAATCTTAACTGTAGTAGCAATTAGACAACAGAAAGTATAGGGATTGAAATGGGAGAGGAAGAAATCAAACTGTCTCTATTTTTAGATGACATGATTCTCTACTTGAAAGACCTTACAAAAGTTACCAGAAAACACTTAAACCTAATAAGCAATGTAAAGTTTCAGGATAAAAGATCAATATTAAAAGGAAGTAGCTTTTATATATGCCAAAAATATACCCTCAGAGAAAGAAATAAAAGTTTCATTCACAATAATTCTTTTCCCCAAACAAAGTTTCCTGGAATACATGTAACCAAAGAAATGAGAAACCTCTATGACACAAACTCTTATAAATTAATTAATTAATATCCCAAATGCTGCCTTCCTTCCCAGTCCCCCTCTCACAGAGTCTCTACCCCATTCCCCCTTCCCTTCTCCTCTAAGAGAATGGGGACCCGCTGGATATCCCTCTACCCTGGCTCATCAAGTCTCTGCAGGATTGGTTGTATACTCCCCATTGAGGCCAGAAAAGGCAGCCCTGTTGGGGAACAGATTTCATAGTCAAGCCACAGCTTTAGGGACAAATCCGCTCCAGTTGTTCGGGGACCCACATGAAGACTGAGCTACACATCTGCTACATATGTGTTGGGGGCCTTGGTCTAACCCATGCTTGCTCTTTGGTTGGTGGCTCCGTATCTGAGAGCTCCCAGGGGCTCAGGTCAGTGACTCTGTTGATCGAGTTGTGGAGTTCCTTCCCCATTCAGGGCTTTCAATCCTTTCCCTGACTCTTCCATAAGAGTCCCTGATCTTTGTCCAATGTTTGGCTGTGAGTATCAGCATTTGTTCCTGTTAACTTCTGGGTAGAGCCTCTCAGAAGACAGTTAAGCTAGGCTCTGATCTGCAAGCATAACAGTGTATCAATAATAGTGTTAGGGACTGGTGCTTGCCCATGGGATGGGTCTCAAGTTGGGCTGGTTATTGGTTGGCCATTTCTTCAGTCTCTGCTCCATCTTTGTCCCGGCATTTCTTTTAGACAGGACAAATTTTGGGCTGAATATTTTGTGGGTGGGTTTTTGTCCTTATCTCTCCACTGGGGGACCCTGCCTAGCTACAGGAGGTGGCATCTTCAGGTACCATGTCTGCACTGTTAGGCATCTTGGCTAAGGTTACCTGCATTGACACCTGGGAGCCTCCTGTATCCCAGTCTCTGGTACTGCCTAGAAATTTCTATCATCTCCCCACGCCCAGCTGCCTCATGTTTCCATTCATTCTCCTGGCTTTCTGGCCCTCTCTCCTGTCTCTTTCCACACCTATTCCTTCCTGCCCACTTTCCTCCTTCCTCTCCTCTCCCACCTAAGTCCTTCCCTCCCTCCCTCTTCTATAACTATGTTCTTCTCCCATCTAATTGAGATTCAAGCATTCTTGCTTAGGCCCTCCTTCTTGTTTAACTTCTTTGGGCATGTGGGGTGTATGATGGGAATCCTGTACTTTGTGGCTAATATCCACTTATTAGTGAGTATGTACCATGCACGTCCTTTTGGGTCTGAATTACCTCACTCAGAATGATATTTTCTAATTCCATCTATTTGCCTGCAAAATTCATGAAGTCCTTGTTTTTAATAGCTTAATAGTATTCCATTATGTAAATGAGCTACATTTTTTTGTATTTATTCTTTGGTTGAAGGACATCTGGATCGTTTCCAGTTTCTGACTATTATTAATAAAGCTGCTATGAACATAATGGAGCATGTGTGCTTGTGGTGTGGTGGAGCATCTTTTACGTATATGCCTAGGAAGGGTATAGCTGGATCTTCAGGTAGCACTATTTTCAATTTTCTGAGAAACCACTAGACTGATTTCTAGAGTAGTTGAATAAGTTTCCAAACCCAGAAGTAATGGAGGATTGTTCCCCTTTCTCTACATCTTTGCCAGCATTTGCTGTCACTTGAGTTTTTGATCTTTGCCATTCTGATTGCAGTAAGGTGGAATCTCAAGGTCATTTTGATTTGCATTTCCCTGATGACTAAAGATTTTGGGCATTTCTTAGCCATTTAAGATTATTCTCTTGAGAATTTTCTGTTTAGCTCTGTAGTCCATTTTTTAATTGGGTTATTTGATTGGTTGGAGTCTTACTTCTTATGGTGTTTATATATTTTGAATATTAGCCCTCTGTCGAATGTAGCGTAGTGAAGAGCCTTTCAGTGAAACATAGTGAATGCTCTTCAAGACAGGAGTGGGGGTAAGCATGCTCTTAACAGAACTTCAATAGCACAGGACAAATAGCAAGCATTAGGAGATAGGGCATAAAAACAAAATATTTCTGCACAGCAAAGGAAGCTATCAGCAGCACACACAGAGAGCACACATAATGGAAGAAAATTGTTACTTTATTCAGACAAAGGGTGAATATCCAGAATTTATAAAGAAATTAAATACAAAGAAAATGAAATTGCCAATCAACAAATGGGCTAATGAAAGGAACAGTCTTCAAAAGAATAGACACAAATGCCTACTAATTCTCTTAAAATATGTTCAACATCCTTTGTCATCAGGAAAATGAAACTGAAAACTTGACATGCTGCCCCATCCTTGTTAAAATAGCCATCCTGAAGAAATCTCAGAACAAATGCCAGAAATTATATAGGAAGAGGAAATAAAAAGAGGAAAAGCACAGCCTATATTTACCTTATACTTATTTCCATACCCTTAATACTTAGAGATAAAAACATATATCGTTTATGATTTTCCACCTTTCATGACATTTTTCTGAGATATCTATCCTGTATCTCTTCTATCTACTCCATATATGTGCATTCTCTATTAGCTATCAGCAGAACTAGTAGTACCATATACGATAGAATGCACTCTACATAATAAGTGCTGAGTTCCATGACTGTATTATGATGAGCACTGATACAAGAGAAGCAGAAGCAATTCTTAATATTATTGTGTTTGTAAAAATATCTCCCAATGGGACAGAAGAGGTTTCTAGGTGGTTAGAAGTATGTGTTTGTCTAGCAGAAAACCTGAATTTGGTTTTCAGCATTTACATGAGATGGATCTAATGTTCTTATAACTCTAGTGACTTAGGATTTAACATACTATCTTGGCTTCTCTCGGCCACAGCATGTGCACGCACAGACAGACACACTGCATTCCTACAAATCACAACAAAATCTTCCTTTTTTTTGGTTATTCTATTTATTCATATTTCAAATGTTATCCCTCTTTCTGGTTTCCCCTCCGAAACCCCCTATCCCATCCCCCTTACCCCCTGTATCTGTGAGGGTGCTTCCTCCTCTACCCCCCCACTTCCTGCCTCACCACCCTAGCATTCCCTTACTCTGGGTCATCGAGCCTTCACAGGACCAAGGACCTCCTCTCCCATTGATGCCAGATAAGGCAATACTCTGCTACATACACAGCTGGAGCCACAGGTCCCTCCATGTGTACTCTTTGGTTAGTGGTTTAGTCCCTGGGAGCTCTGGGTAGTCTGGTTAGTTGATGTTGTTCTTCCTATGGGGTTGCAAACCCTTTCAGCTCTTTCAGTCCTTCCCCTAACTCCTCCATTGGGGTCTCCATGCTCAGTCCGATGGTGGGCTGCAAGCATCTGAATCTGTATTGGTAAGGCTCTCTTTTTTAAATATTTTTTTTATTTTTTGATACTTTATTTACATTTCCAATGTTTCCCCCTTTCTAGGTCTCCTCTTTGGAAACCACCTATGCCCTGGTAAGGCTCTCTTAAGGTAAAGAACTATGAATATATAAATGAATTTTGAGCTGGATACATCCCAGGCACTATTGGTTATTTCTTTGTAATTTTTAAATTTCTGTTTATCACAACATTGATTGGCTTTCTCTCCAAAAGTCAGAGAACACTTTGTCTCTCAAATTTATGTCTTGGTTTTAGGGGGTCCCTTTACTGTAATACAATGAAAGTAGATTTTGTTCAAATTACACATGGCCAGATGGAAATCAAGGGGTCTCTTGGCTTTTCTACCTCTATGGAGTAACCATCAACTCCAGGAATTTCCCAGCACAGGGCTCTGTTATCTTTAAATCCCATCTTCCAGCTACAAAGTTTTTAGTAAAGGATGTGGTAGGGAATCACGGCGAGCCTTTCAGAGGCCACCCCGAGAAATGATTCACAACGCTTTACCTATACTCCA
Organism: Uromys caudimaculatus; assembly: GCA_028551405.1. Lineage (NCBI taxonomy): Eukaryota > Metazoa > Chordata > Mammalia > Rodentia > Muridae > Uromys > Uromys caudimaculatus. Next base: position 69,162,375 of record CM052713.1, on the reverse strand, counting down.
TGGAGAACAACCACATGATTACAAGATAACACTAAGAAACATATCAAGAACTTTCATGTGAGCCCAGCAGGTTGAAACACAGAGCATCCATGTCTAAAGTACATGAGAACCTTTAAAGGTATGGTTGAAATATAAATGCATTCATCCCTTTAACCAGTATCATTAAATAAACTTATAAAGTTATTTTAGTCATTTATGGTCTAGTGACATATGACAGTGATTCCATAAAATTATACATAATAGACCTGAAAGTTTCCTATTGCCTAGTAATGCTTCAATCATCAAAACATCATGATTGAATGAAGTATTCTGATATTTATGATGATTTGAGTCTAAATAAGGCACTTCAGTGCCACTCATGTAAAACTATGTATTTAGAAGTAGAATTATATACAGTACAAATCTGTTAACCCCTGATGATAGTAACTAATTTTGTTAGTGGGTCATGTATTTACTACACATGATTGTGACTGTAAATTCAGATTGTTTTAAAACATTTACTCTAACCATGCATTCCATGGACACGAGGAACAGCCTTACATAGTTTTTATTTATTTTTTATTTTTATTATTTTTTATTTTAACATGTATTACAGGAGACAAAAATACAAACTCATCCAGTCAATTCAATTGGACCACACAGTATCTCATGTTAGGTAATTGAGATTGCACTGCCTATGTCTTACCTCCCCACACATGTGACTATTTACCACCTCTCAAGTATCAAGCTATTGAGTATTTTAATAACTAAGAACATACCACACAAACTCAATCTGCCAGACGAAAATTGAATTCCTGTCTTCCTTGGGGACAAAATTTTCATGAAGACTGCAACAACAGCAGGCATTGAAGAATTGGCAGAGATACAATAAACATTCAACATTCCCTTAATGCTTGATTTAAAATGAGATTTAAAGCATCAACCAACAGGAGCAGAGTATTTGTAAGAAAATTCCTTATTAGATCTTTGCTACTGATATATTAGTAAGAATTAACTAAATTAACATATTCCAACAGTGTAGCCTGAGACGCCAGCATTACAAGTTGGTTAAGTCATGTTTTCCCATACAGTGTTACCTCACAACATCTTTAAAGAATTTTGTGCATACAAACCTATCAGTATTTTACCAAAACGTATAGATCTGTGAATTTTATTGAAAAGCATCTGGTAGATGTGGAGATACTAAGAAAATGATCTCCCATTCTCTCCTCTCTTCTGCTTCAGTGAATTGACTTCTCAATTATTCTAGCTGCAAGAAGTTGATTAAAAATGTCACTCCCAGAAGATATTCCTAAACAATAGAACTGCCTTTCATGTTGGAAGCTCAGCATAATGCTAAATCAGAGCAGCCTCGAGCCACGGTCTCTGCTTTGCCTTATGCATTCGTTCCATTTGACAGTTTCTGAGTTACAAAGTCTATCATTCTACATAAAATGCTCTCATCACTTTTCTGGGTTATGATGGTGAATTATCATATCTGAGGGTTCATGTCAGCCAACTCTGCATCAATGTAATAAAACACTTGAGATAATCAATTTTTATGAAGAAAGTTTGGAATTGCCTTATAGTTTCAAAATGTGCAATCTCTGCTTCATGTGGTGGGCTATCACATCATGCCAAGAACATATCAGCCATGGAGCATAGGTGGAAGGGGCTACCATCCCATAATACCCACCACAAGCATGCCCTTAATAATTTAATTCCTCTTACAACATCTGGTTTCCAAAGACTATGCTATCTCCCAGTATCACCTCAATCTAGGTACTAAGCCTTAGCGAGCACTGTAGATTCAATAATAGCAATGAAAATTTTGGAACATCTGGAATTTGTTATGAAATGGGAGGAAATATGGGTATCCTGGACACCTCATCTATATCTGACATATGAAATAGATGCATCATTGCATAACTGAACCTTTATCTGAGGTATCTGTGAGCTTTGGGTACTCAGTGTCAAACTGAATTGAACTGTTGTTGAATAGTCAATTGTGTTAGAGAAATGAGGAGCTACTGCTGTACAAAATGTTGTATTTTCTTTGGGTGCAAAAAACAACTCTACTCTCCAAAGTAATAAAAATACAACTTGCTTGCCTGAAAATTTCATTTAGTTTTACTTATGAAAAGAAAAAAAACCAACTGCAAGCAACTTTAGTATAAGTTATGTTTTATCATGAGTGGTGAAGAGAGCAGTGCAAGCTGTGTGTATGCTGCTGTTGTCTCTATGGGTTCTTATGTGCATTAGCCCTGTTGTGTAGAAGACCTTGTTTTCTTGGTGACTGCCATTCACACTGGCTCTTACAGTCTTTTTGCCTTTTTTCCCACAGAGTTCCTTGAGCCCTGAATGGAGGGATTTGATGGAGAAAAACAATTTAGGACTGAGTGTTCCAAGATAGAATTTCCAGAATATATGAGTACTCTCTGCCCATTCAGTTCTGTTACCATCTATTGCAGGTAGAATCTTCTCTAGTGATGGATAAGCAAGACACTAATCTGTACGTATAGTAGAATGGTATTAGAAGCCATTTTATTTCTATGTTCCTTTAGCAGATCAGTAGTATTTGATTTTCCCCTAGGTCCATGACCTATCAAGTCTTAGATTTGTGCCCATCTGAATAATATTGGGCACAGGTCAACCCAGATGGAGTCATTTTACTGAGAGGGAAGTAGACTGAAGCCGCATCTCTGACCTAGAAGGTATCTCTAATTGATAATCACTGGTAAATTAATTTTCCCCAACAGAGTCCCACTGGATATAAAAAGCACACTTAAGAGTAGGCCCCACCTCTAGCAGTAGAGGGCCAATACAAAATTAACTCAATGGTATTCATGGAAGGTTTGTTATTAAAACTTTCTCTCTCTCTCTTTCTCTCTCTTTCTTTCTAGTTGTCTGATAATGCTTCATCTGGGATTTTTGCTTATATATTATTGAGTTTTTTTGTTTACATATTATGGCTTCCACTATTGATGTAATGGGTTTTTTTGTGTGTTCCAATGTGTGTGTCTTTGCACCTGTATTTGTTTCTCATACTTATTGTTTGCCTCTTTTTTCTGTTTGTTTTGTATTTTTCTTATTATTTATCTTGTTCTTTTATTATAACTTTTGATGCCTATTTTTTCTAATATTAGATAGAAAAAATTATATAGATTTTGGTGGGTGGGGATGATCTGGGAGATATTCAGAGGGGAACCATAATCAATACAAAAAAATCAATTCTCAATAAAATATATTTTAAAAAGCCAAAAGTATGAAATCTATAAAAGCCAAAACAATACACAAATTCAAGAAAACAAGTGTTAAAAATGAGAAGAAACTCTATGGACTAAAAACGATGAGTCTGTCATAAAAGATTCTATAAAAAGCCCTGCTAAAATTAAAAATAATACTACCTTATGGACAAAGGTCAATCATGGACACAGAAGAAATGATGGAGGTACATTGTTCCTGGATACTGTAAGTATTTAGTTACAGAACATTGTATGGTTAAGGAGGGTAAACAACCTTGTACATAAAGGAAAATGTCATAGCTAGACTCTGGTATTTAGGACTTGTGGTAGGAGTATGAAATTAGCATCTAAACAAATACTGACACAGAAAGACAAGAATATCAATATTATGTTGGAGAAAACAGTAGATTTTGAGGGAAGTAGGACACTCTAGGATCGCAGAATGGAGGTAAATGAGAAGAAAGCTTCAAATGTAGAAGAAATCTCTGACAGTTTACTCCTGTATATTCTGTCAAACACACATTTTGTAGAGTAAAGCGTTTCTCTATGGTCAGTAGTTCATTTCACTTGTTAGAAAAATGGGAAATGATTGGCCTGGGTGAGTGAATGATTGGCAGAAATGACTTAGATAAGTCATCTGGGACCTTTTATCCATGTAGTGCTCGGCTCTGTATGACTCGACATATTACTACAAATGCTGCAACAGGGCCAAACAGGTAATTGCCACTGGCACAGAAGGATTTCAGTCAGTACACGATGGCCCTCTCACATTTTTGTGCAATAGATGCTGGCAACAACTTCATGTGGGATGTTAGTGTTTGCAAACATTTGTAAAATGTTGGGTTCAGAAAAAGCATGCCATAATATGATGTGAGGGCATGCTGAACACTTAAATCTGAAGAAACTTCGGAAGCCTCAGGGGCAGACGCTCTGCCTGCTCTCCACTCCTGTGCCTCACCATTTTCACTCCTGAGGCAGGCACAGTGAGAGGGATTCCTTTCCTCCAACATGAGTCGTATAAGCTGGAAATGTCACTCTGTCTTTCTGTGCTTTTCTGTACAATCTTGTTATATGCCAAATTTAAAAAGGTTTAAATGCTCTCCTCAGCCTCCCTCCCTTCCTCTCTCCCTCCTTCCCTCTCTGCCCCACCTCTTTTGTTGTGTTCATAGGTAAGGAAAGTAAAAAGCGGACCAAGAGAGGAAACATTAAGCACATGTCAAAGTCCTTCTTCCTGGCTGCAAACTTGGCATTTTACGCATGCTAAAACTGTAACTCATGATCTCTTTAGGCTCACTGTTCCTCTGACTTCCATCCCGAGACCTGGTTCCTCCTGAACACCCCAATATTGTTCCAGAGAAAGGAATTGCTCTGTTACAACATATGTATTTTCAGAAGGACACAATCAGTCCACTGCAGTTGGCTTGATCTGGAAATACATGAGGTTCCAGCTTGCCTCTCCAGTCAAGTATGCAATGCTTCCATCTGTGTTTCAATCGTTCCGTATAACTTTCATCTTTTTTGTTTTTAACTGTGCAGCAGCGCGCAGGGTTCTGCACACGCTAGAATGTCACTCTGTGAGTGGGGCACATTCCTGTTCATTTCATCTTCTGCATATAGAATTCTCTGCAGAGTAATTTCTCCTGATTAATATATTAATATACATCATATCTATCTTTAGAGTTCACAGCTCGATTTCCCTTCTATGTCCTCAAAGACTGAGTTATGTCTTTCCTCCCGTGTACTAGCCGACCACAGGAAGTATACCGCATCAGCATGGTACATTTTACTATAATGAAGACTTCCTCACTGGCTTCATCTGTGGCCATTTTGTTGTTGTTGTTGTTGTTGTTGTTGTTTATGTTTGCATGTTCTTTCAGTCAGGATGGATTTACATAGTTTTTCAAGCTAAAGGTAGATTCCTAGTGAAAGTTTGATTTCAGTCATCCCAACACCACACCCAAGTTTGGGTCGAGTTAGTATCTAAAAATATTCCTTCTACTCATTCAGAAAAGTAGGTTAACAGTCCACGAAAGGAATAATCTTTGAGAGGTTTCTGAAATGTTATAGCATTTCCTCTTCAACTTCTTTAAAATACTATGCATTATAAATTTTGTATCATTTTACTCACTTTTGAAACATATACCCTCGTTGTACTCCATGTCTACATTTGAATTTAGTTTAATTTCTGTTTAATTATCTGCTAGTTAGGGGTATGGGGTCTTTCCTATAAAATACTCATGTAAGGGAGAATGAAGGGAGGGCAGTGGGGAACAAATTAGGAAATCAAGAAAGTTACGCTGATTTAGGCATCAGAGAAGTTCCTCATTAGTTTGGAAACAACTGATCTTTTTGGCTTGCTATAAAGACAAATTTTTTTCAGTGGATCTGTGTTTGCATGTACTTACAAAGTTACATAGTTTTCTTTATAAGTGTCTAATACCCTGATTATCCCTGTGTTAAATCTTTCTACTTATTTACATGTGATTGTACATATTTTGCATGTAACATTTTAAAGAAATTATTTATGTACCCCCCTACTTTCCAACTGGTCATTTCATATTCTTTTTTATTGCTTTGTATAAGCTCAGAATAAAGTCAAACAAAATGTTTCATGCATTGAGGATTAGGGTTTAGCATAGAAATTGTGTGCGATGCAAACCTTCACGCTTTGCCATTTTTTAATAACTTCCACCATTTTCAGTGATTTAGATAACGTCATGTCCTTGTGCTAGTGTTGGCTTTGCTCTGTGTGTAAAGCATTAGGGAGTGGAAATCAGCAGGTAAAGCTGATATGAATTTTCATTGTACACGTTAGCCGAGTTAGCTGATCAAGTCATCCTGTTTTTGCATAGCTTTTGCTTCAAACTTTCATGAATAAAAGTTACCAGTAACAACTCCATTAAGGAAACATTAAAGATTTTATTTTTTCCTCCTGCATAAACTGTATTTTGTGAGACAGGGACCAGTGATTTTTTTTTTTTTTGAGAAGAGCCAACTTCAGTGTATCTGAGTGGATTTCAAATTTTATAACTTCTTTCATTTATAACCTATACAATTTTAAGTTGCAAAATTGATAAGACCTTAACATTTATTATTATATTATATACTGATTATTATATTTTTATAGCAAGTATGTTATTTAAATTTACTGTCATAAAAAATGAGACATAGTCCACTTCTAAAAGAATTTAATTCCATTGTAAAGCTAAGGGTTGTTCTGCCTTAACCCAATAGCCTGACTCTCGAAAATGTTATCATGGCAAACATTGAAAATGGTGGAGAAGGAGACATGTAAGATGATTTTAGAGAAATTTAGGAGAAAAGAGTAGAAAGAAACAAGTGAATTTCAAAAGATAAATTCAAGTTTCTGAATTGAAATCAATGCAGTTCTTGTTATTTAAAATACATATTTTGTTTCCCTTATAGTCCCTTTACATTTTCTAAATCATGATATAAAGAAAACCATTTCTAATCTATCAAAGCTCCAACTTTAAAAATAAGATTTTCAGCACTATTTATTTACATGTATGAGTGTGCCTTTATCAGTGTATATTATGTATGTAAAGGTAACCCTGGTGGCCAGAAGAGGGATGCTGGGATCTGAACTTAAGTCTCTGAAAAAAACAGTGTCTTTCTCTTTCTTTCTTTCTTTCTTTCTTTCTTTCTTTCTTTCTTTCTTTCTTTCTTTCTTTCTTTCTTTCTTTCTTTTTCTCTTTTTAAAATTTTTTAAAAAATTAATTTAAAACTCCAGATTTTATTCCCCTCCTGGTCCACCCTCCAACTGTTCCACATCCCATACCTCCTCCCTGCCTCCCTGACTCCACGAAGATGTTCCCAAACCCCACCCCCCAAACCTCTAAACTCCCTGGGGCCTCCAGTCTCTTGAGGGTTATGTGCATCTTCTCTGACTAAACCCAGACCCAGCAGTCCTCTGCTGTATATGTGTTGGGGACCTCATATCAGCTGGAGTATGCTGCCTGGTTGGTGGTCCAGTGTTTGAGAGAACTGGGGGTTCAGGTTAATTGAGACTACTGGTCCTCCTACAGGGTCGCCCTCCTCCTCAGCTTCTTCCAGCTTTTTCCTAATTGAACCACAGGTGGCAGCAGCTTCTGTCTACTAATTGGGCACAAATATCTGCATCTGACTCTTTCAGCTGCTTGTTACTGAGGCTATGTAGCGCTCACAAAAATGAACCTATCATGACTGTCCTACGAAAGACCCGACGAGCAGTGTGTTTCTTAAATCAGTGAGCCATCTCGCTAGACCTTCAAACATAAAAAAGCCATACAATTCATCTAGATGTGTCTTTACCTAAAATACTACTTCAGATATAATTTTATTGCCAAACTTAGATACAAAATTAGTCATATCCCATGTCATAAGATGGCTCATGATTTTATAACCGACAAAAGGCATACATTTTACTGTTTACCTCCATGCATCAATATCCTAGAGTATTTATATTAAAATAAAAGACACCAATGAATGAACAAAGGATCCTTGGAAGGAAATACAATGCTCTAGTCAAATTTAAAAGAATTCCAGCTTATTAAATAGAATGAATAGTTTGAAAGCATGTGACACTGTAAGTAACCTACATTCAGGAAACTGAAAGAGAAACACATTACTGCACATGGGATGTAATTTAAATGCTATCTGATATCACTGACTTTTTGTTTATGAACTGTAGTAATAATTAACTAAGAATTTAGCAAATCTTGATAAATACTAAGGGAAAAATGTGATTTTATTTTTAAAATTTTGGTATATTGATGTCTTAGTTAAGGTTTTACTTCTGTGAACAGACACCATGACCAAGGCAACTCTTATAAGGACAACATTTAATTGGAGCTGGCTTACAGGTTCAGAGGTCCAGTCCATTATCATCAAGGCAAGAACATGGCAGCATCCAGACAGGCATAGTACAGGAGGAGCTGAGTTCTATATCTTCATCTGAAGGCTGCTAGCAGAATACTGACTTTCAGGCAGCTAGGATGAGGGTTATAAAGCCCACACCCCCAGTGACACAACTACTCCAACAAGGCCACACCTACTCCAATAGGGTCACAACTTATAATAATGCCACTCGCTGGGCCAAGCACATAGAAACCATCACAACTGATTAGGTTCCAACTTGTTTAATTTCAATAGCAATGAAGTCTGAACAATAACAGATCCACCTATTTATCCAATCCGTCACCTATCCATCCACCCACTCACCCACCCATCCATTTATCCACCCATCCACCTACCCACCCATCTACCTACTCACCCACCCATCCACCCACCCACCCATCCACTCACCCACCCACCCATCCATCCATTCTCCCACTCACCCATCCACCCACTCACCCACCCACCCATCCATTCACCTACCCATCCACACATAATCTACCCACCCATCCTCCCATCATCTACCCACCCATCCACCTATCATTTGTCTATGTATATGTCTATCTTTGTATCTCTTTTTGTCTTTATTTCATAGGGGCTTAGAAATCAATTTTTTAGGGAATGCAACATATTTTTTATTATTATCATTATTATGATAGTTATTATCACTAATTTTTGAGACAGTTTTATTTGTTTTGTGCAAGTTATCCTGGAACTTAGTCTGTAGATTAAATTGGCTTCAAACTCAGAGATCCACCTACCTCTGATTTCTGAGTGCTGAGATTAAAATTGTATATCGCCACAACTGGTTCAACATTTTAATTCTGTAGTAATTCCTATATGAAGAAAAGAATAGAATAAGACAATAAAAAATAAATTTTAAATACTTAAAATTCCTTCAAAGTTTTAAATAAATAGTAATATTGAATATTAATAAAAACAAAGCTCTGAAATCTTACAGAATAACGGCAGCAAATATATGTACATTGCTATTGATCTATAATGGTATATTTAAAGCAAGTAGTTTCTCAAATTTAGTTTTTACTATATGATTTATAGTGCTACAAAACGCAAAGGAATTCTAAATAAACATCATTAATTGAATAAATGACTTTAGCTGATTAGCATATTCAGAATGCTGTCTTGTGATTTTATTATCGATTAGCAATGATATATAAAATTTGTTCATATGTTTTTAGTTGAACAATGATGATGACATGACAATCCTTTAATTAACTTAGGGCTTGGTAATTTCATCTATCTAATGCTTACCAGAGCTTACACAATCACGTAGCTGATTATGTGTTAACACTTGATAAGTTGACATTTTCTAGAGATATGTTGACAGGTAGAAATTAAAACTAAATTTTTAAAAGGTTAGTTAATTACAGACAATAAATTTTGTTATGCAAATGTGGGAATAATTTAACTTTCTAGCTAATCATATTAAGATGATAACTTGAAGTGTACCTTTTACTTGCTTTGTTAAATTACTAGTCAAATTGAAGGTTACTTAGTTACAAAAAATTTTATGTTTGTAAGTGTTTTGATCTTTTTTAGTCTCTTGTAAGATGTATGGGGTATGACTTTACTTTTTTCCTTTGTATCTTTGTCAATATTATATCTTACTTTTATCATAAATTAAATTCTTGATGGCTTTTGTCTTCTTGTGACCTGCATAAATTGATTTAGTGTGTAAAACTCTATTTTTGTTTCACTAATATATTTACATCTAAATTATTTATTTTATCTAAAAAACATGGTTAATTAATTTTATTTTCTCTTGTATAAATTATGGAAGACAAATACAGCTAAAGAAAATATATGTATTGACTCTGTTGTAGGATCATGTATTGCAACTAGCTTCCTGTTCCTTTTTCCAGCAGGCAGAAAAAACATTTTCTATTTGGATTTTTATTTCTCCTTTACCCTTGCTTTTTGCTCTGGACAGTTTTATGTCAACTTGACACAAGCTAGAGTCACTGGAGAGGAGGGAGCCTCCATTGAGAAAATGCCACAGTTAGATCAAGCTGTAAGTAAATCCACAGGGAATTTTCTTAGTCAGTGCTTGATGGGGGAGGGTTCAGCTCTTTGTAATTGTGTCCGTCCCTGGGCTGGTGGTCCTGGGTTTTGTGACAAAGCAGGCTAGACAAGACATTTGGAACAAACCAGTAAACAGCAGCCCACCATGGCCTCTGTATCAACTCCAGACTCTAGGTACCAGCTCTGCTTGAATTCTTGTCTTAGCTTGCTTTCATGATGGGCTATGATCTGGAAATGTAAGCCAATCATTTGTTTCCTATTCAACTATTTTTTTTTTTTTTTGATCGTGGTGCTCCATCCTAGTAATGGTAAGACTAAGATGTTGCATTCATACATTTTTTTCCTTCTATTATGTTGTCAAAAGGCAATAGAGAAGACGTTTTAAAATCTAACTTAATTGTATTAATTTAGTATCCAGGACCAGGAATAGAACCCCCAAATCACAAAGATTCAGATTCCTCCTATACAATGGCACAGTGTTGATATGTAATCTTCACACATTTCCTCATGTGTTGTCACCTCTATTTTGCTTTAAATGGCTTATACAATGTAAATGACATGCAAATATTTATATTGTGCATATTTTTATTTTTATAGTCTTTGTTTTGTCATTACCATGTCCCACAGATGATTGGTCAATAAGGCTGACTGTATAGAGAAGTTTATAGTAAATATACAAAAATGAAGGCAATTGTAAATTTGTCAATAAACTTGGCTTACATAATTATAATTGGGTAAATTGGGTATTTAGTTACTGCTCTCCTTGTAGCCCTGGATGTCTCAGACTGGCATTGAAATCACAGCAATCTTTCTACCTCATGGTTCCAACTGTTGAGATTAGAGGGCATATGTAATCACACCTGGATCTCACTATTAACTTGTATCTCAGCTACACAATAGATAAGCAGATGTACACACAAACATGTTTCGTTAAAGTATGTTGATTTGTAGACTTTTCAGCCTTTTAGCTTCCTTTCAAGTCTCCAAACAACCATATCTGTTGTATCACAAAACTTGTCATCTTCCTTCCTCTGAGTGAGTTTTGCTTTCTCTTAAATGTCCTGGGCTATGATGCCTGGTCCTCCCTTAGCCCACTCACCCTCTAGTGCTCAGATCCAAGTCAGTCATGTTTATCACATATTCTATGTATCTATTTTATCATTCTTTCAGAGCTTGTTTTTTAAAAAAAAACACAGCTAATTTTTAATGCCTATTTCTCTAGTAGGAGGTAAGCTTTGGAATGAAAATGACTGTTTCCATTTTTCTGTTTGCTTCTCATGCCAAGGAGTTTTTGTACTGCTAGCAAGCACTTAGTGGATGCTGAAGGCAGAGTCACAATGAAAGAAAATAAACACACTGCATGTATTCTTCTAATTGGGAAGATGCAAAACTGATTAAAGTGGTTTCTGTCAACTGACTTGGAAGGCACACATTTTCTTATGAACATACTTCTTATGGCTTACAAAAAAGCTTGTATTACTAAAATCATGATAAAATTTAACAAGAGATGGATTTCAAGAGCTTGTCTAGACACATAAAGTCAAGGTATATAACCATTTCATTATCAAGCTGAAAAGCTGGGTCTTGAATTACAGAGAACAAGGATTGGTCGTTGCAACAAATATAGTTGGTAAGTCAAAATCACTGAGAGGCACAGTGGAGATTGTTTTGTTAATTTTCAAAGGGGAAGAGTGATAAAATAATGCTAGGGATTTTGTATATTCTCACTGAAATGTCATTTCCCATGAGCAAAATATCTGTAATTGAACACATATAAGTTAATACATGGCTAGAACTGTTCATTGTGTTTCAAAATACAAAATTGACCTGAAATTAACTTAAAATAGAATATAGTTAAGGTACAGCTGTGGCTCTCCAAAATACCGGGGGATGGAGAAATATAATTAATCTGCAATCTAAAAACAGACAACACAATATAGTGAACCTTTACACGTTGGTTATTTTAAAGACAATTGGGGGATTAGTAGATGGTGGATGAGCTTTTTCTCTGGAGTTCTTCTCTATGAAAAGGATAACTCTCCTGAAGAGCTCTGAAGAAGTGTCTATGATCTTTGCTGAAATGTCATTAGCCAAGAAAGAGTAAGTTAATATCTCAAAGAAAGAAATTAGAAATCAAACATTATAACTGGAATGCAGAGACGTTTGTTTAAGATCCTGTCATTGCTTTTGGTTCATTTTGTCACTCATAGAAGTCACTCTCTTGATGGACTGAGCTTTTCATTTCCCTTCTGCTCTAAAGAAGGATGCATAGATTTCTGAAGCTCATCTGGTGTTAGGTCACTCACCTTTCTCTGATGCCCCTCATCACATGAAGAAGTCGATGTAGACTTAGTCCTACCAAACTGCCTATTTCAAGACTCAAACATTCCAATGGGAGGAAAATATTCTTTTATGCACCTATCAGCAACCACTGCTTTATGTTAAACTTACTCAGTTAATTCTTCCACCTGTAATGGTTTGATTCTATAACTCTTTCAGACACAAAAATTCTGTGGAAAAAAAATTATTAGACATCTCTTTCTCTTAGTCTGTCTTGGGCTCTGTAACTCATTCTAAAATGTAACCATTAAGTTTCAATTTCTTGGGATAAGACGATGGCTAGTCAGCAATGTGTATGTTGCATGTGGACCCAAATTTTAACACCCAGTACCAGTGAAAAACTGAGTGTGGTTGTGTGCTCAGAGGCGGCAGATAAAGGACCATCCCACGGAACTCCATATTTTGCAAGGTAGCTAGCCTAGGCTAATTGGTGAGTTAATGAGAGACCCTGTCTCGAAATTGAGCAAAAATGGCATGTAAGAAATGACACAGGAAATTGATTTCTGACTTGTGTACATGAGCACACACATGAGTAGGTACATTTACACACACACATGTACATGCACACAACAAAGAGGGGCGTGAACACACAAACACACCTTTCCCATGTTATTATGAATATTTCTCTATTCATATTCATAGGAGTGGGACTAAGTGTTATTGCTGAAGAAGCATGATTGTTGGGACATACGACTGGTAAAAGCTTATACAAAAATTCAACTTTTCATTAATTTAATTTTCACATATCCCATGCTTTCTTTACATTGAGTTCATATTTCTTCTTTTAGAATCCTACTCACAATCCATCTCTGCTGTCCATTTGTCACAGATAGTGTGACTTACCCACCACTCAGGGATTGAAGATTTATGCAGCATAGGTTTTTTTTCTCACATGGGATTTTTCTCAAGCTGGTGTGAAAATGGTTTGGAAACAGGGACAGGAGAAAGGGGTGAGAGGGGCAGATGAGATAGACATGGCTATTGTTGTGCAGGGCAAGCATTGGTTTGTTCACTCTTTTTGGGAGACACTATGAATAGAAAATCCAAGCTTTGTTATCAGTTTCCTTAGATGAGGAGCTAGAGAGAAAGAAGAGACAAGGGAAAACTGAGTCATTCATTCTCCCATTTTTATTCCTCTCTCCCTTTCCCACCCTTACTACACTCTATTACTTTTGTAAACATTTTTAGTGTTTATTTCCTCCATCTTTTCTGTTGTTGTTTTGTCCCTATTAACAAATATAATTTATCTCTTAGGAAATCATATTACTTGGTAGAGAAAGTACAATCTTTCTGGTGGTGCTACCAGAAACATAACTCTCTTAAGGCAGTATAACATTTACATTCTTGGCTCTTAGAATTTTGGCTTAGTAAGCTTTTTAAATTTATGAGCATTCTCAGGAAAGAGTCAAAGCATGTCTCATGCTCATAGAGAAACAGATTAAAATCATTGACTTTAGCATAACTCCACTATTTACCTCTTGTTTATTGAATATGATAGCAAACTGAAATGATGATAAATAAAATATTATGGGCTAAATATTGTGTATCATATTAAAATCAACATTTCCCACAATTTGTTGGACTTTACTGTCGTGGAAAGTTGATGTGTGACTGTGTATTTAGAAAATCATAAGTGGATTTAACTTCTAATATTTAAGTGATAATACAAAGTGCTCACACAAATGACTGCCTCTCTTTAAGTTTCCATTGTTTTTCTTAGTGCTTGATTAGAATATATGTTTTTCTCCTCATGATTTTGATTATGACCTTGTAGACTAATTGTACTTTAACTACATTAAGAGTACAATAGGCATTGTTGTTATAGACCTGTCCTATTCACACCAGTCACTGAAAAGTAGGATTTAGTAGAACTAGTAAATGAGGCTACACTTGGAAATTCCAGGGTCAATCATTTAGCAATAAGTCTGAAAGATAAAAAGAGCTGGTACTTTCTTTTGGGCACCTGCTTTGTGGTGGAGATAAAGACGTGAGTCCCTGTCTTCTTGGTTACCCACATCTGCATCTTACACCTCCTGCTTCTTCCCCTAGTTCTTCTGCACATGGCATATTCTGTAAGAGAATTCTTTCATCTTTTCACCTCTTTTGACAGTTTACAGGGTTTGAAGTCCATTTAAATGACATGCTCACAAAATATCTCATGCCCTTTCATCTGATATATCAGTCAGCAACCTATGTGTAGTCCCAAGTACTTCTTTCTTTATCATTACTTTTCTAATATATTCATATACTCATAAAAGAAGCTTTGTGTGTATTGCCACTATTTATATTGAAATGATATGCTTATTTGTGGGAAAGAGAGGAAAATTGGAGATGACACTTATCTTTTTTATTGAATTGTAGAGACTATATTAAGTTGTTTTTGACGTCTGACCCTATATAAACAACCATGGGATTATTTTTTATACCTGATAAAATTGCTTTGAAATGAGGTTAACTTATTTGGCAAAAGTCACATTACTGATAAGTGATTGGATAGGAAAATTTTAGGCCTAGCTTATGAAAATCTAGACTTATTTTTAAATCAAATTATAAATAAATCCTGACTATATTCCATCAAGGTATAGAACTTTCTTTTATTTTAACAACCATTTAGGATTTAAACTACATTCCTTTAAGCAACATTTTTCTACTTGGAATTAATGGTGAAATATTTTATTGAAACAACTTCTGTCTTTTTTACCTTAGTAATGGCATATCTGGATGCTTGCCCTATAAAACCTAAAAATCAATAATGCATTTGTTATTTTCAATGAGTGTATGTTTTAAAGGAAACCAGAGAAAAATTAAACACCTCTTTAGTATTTCTGCTGGTTTTTATTTTTCAAGGAATTTCCGAGGAAGCATCTGGTGCTATTATTCTTTAACATAAAGAACTGATGCTTTCCCCAGCCATGCAGTCCCTTCTGCTTCTCTGTAAATGTATTTAATTTGCTCTTACTTTTACGATTCATGCTTTTCTGAAATGCAGTATTGTAACTTGTCTGCTTCATAATTTAGAAAATGACTTTTCCTTGTCTTTTTTAACTGTGTCTGACGAAAAGCCGCCATTGATCATCTGGTTATTACCTAAGGGACTTATGTATTGTTTTCTTCCCAGGCCATTCTTGAAGTGTTCCTTCAACTTTTCATTCAGTTTAAACGCAGTCTAACTACAAATGTGTCCATGTGTGTTGTGTTTGTACTTACAAGAATTGAAGATAAAGAGAATTTTTATCATTGCTTTATAAAATGTGTGTGTGTGTGTGCACGTGGGTGTGCATGTGCATGTGTGTGTGTGTTTTGTGTGTGTGTGTGTAAATGCAACCTTTATGCAGTCACCTGCAGAGGCAAAAAGAGGCTATTGTATTTCCTGGAGCAAGAGCTAAAGGGGCCTGTGAGCTGGCATGGGTTCTGGGAACTGAACTTGGGCCCTCTATCACAGCATTGCATGCTCAATGAATGCTTCCTCCAGCCCTCTGACACACTGAGTTCAATTCTAAGGACTCATGGAGTTGCAGTTGAGAGATCTGACTCATACATACTGTGGCTTGACTGCCACACTCACCCTTGTGGATTCAGGAGGTAAGCGTCAATGCTGTTTCCATGGCTGTGTCATACGATTCATCATGGATGTTGTTAGTCTTGGAATCCTGAACGTTATGGGTGTGGTTTGGCAGGGTTTCCTTCTATCTGTTTATTCCCTTTTTTACTCTCTCTCTTCTGCCTTCAGAGCTAGGAGTTCTCAAATGTGAAAATATGTTCTCCCTCCTTGAAAGGAGAATATCAACTTGTCATGTGCCATTTGTGGTATCCTAGGTGGCTAGAATAGAGATTCTGCCATGGGGAACTTTGCAATTCAGTAATACTTGTTCATTCAGATGACTTACATTTTGGTAGATTTTATTTTTAAAGGTACGGGTGCATTTTGCCATAGTATTTTAGTTTGTTGATATACATTGTTATTACTATCCTTTAATGTAACCCAGGTCATTATGTATGTATGAATTGTTGTCTATCTAACTTGCATCTTCTTTCTTGATTAGCCTCTCAAATTCATTGATGAATTTAAGATGCTAATATTGCTATTCTTGATTTTTTTAGAATTATTTTTGCTTCTTTAGACTTAACCACACCCTTCTTGCCTTGCTTCTTAACATAAAGTTGTAGATCATTGGTATTAGATTTTTCTTTCTAATATGTTCATTCAATGTCTTAAATCTTCTCCAAGTTTAACATTAAATTTGTAGTTATTTGAGCTGTTGCACTGTGGTATTCTACATAAAATAATGTTAATTTTTCTCGAGACACAACCAAACCATAAAACAACATCTCTTAAGTTGGGATACCAACAAACTATTGCATTATGCTTTAGGAAGTTTGCTTGATATTGTCCATTCCATTGACATCTTGCAGGGTATGGAGTAAATTATTCTCCCTATTCAAACTAAAGGGAGAATTTGTTCACTATCCACTCATACTTTCTCTATTACCATAATGATTGGTCACCAAGTCCACCACATGTTACTTAATTGTATAATTTTTAAAAATATTTTCTAGGCTTATCATTGAAGGGAACTAACTTTTCTCTCAAAAGACAATGGGCATATATATTCATGTTGCCATGACAACTGGTATTGCCATTATGCTAGTCTTATTCCGGCAAACATACTGTAGAGAACTTTGACTGCACTACCCATCTTATGCTTAAGAAACATGGTTTAGCACTGGAAATTCTGAATGTTCGACTCTTACAATCTTTTCTCTTTCTCTTGTATGATTTTCTCTGAGCCTTAAGTATAGGGTTTTTGATGAAGATGTATCAGTTGGGATTGGTCACCCACAGTCTCTTAGTCTCTTCATTTTGACCAGTTGCAGAGATTTGTAATAGTCTCCATCTGTCGCAAACAAGACAAAAGCAAACTTTCTTTTTTTTGATGCAAAAGCAAGAGGTTTATTTTCTGGTGCATCAAGGTCAACTCTCAATCAGTCCCTGTAGGCAAGTGATAAGAAGGCCACCCAAACATTTTTTTATAAGATGGAAAATAATACACTTATCTGTGGGTATATGGATTTATATTTAGAACACAACAATTATATGGAATTAAGCAGATGGCAGTATTAGGTTCTCCCCTTCAGTCTATAACCTCTCCAGGCATGGGTAGTTGGCTAGGTTTACAGTATCAGGCATGAATTTCTTCCTAGTGAGATCTAAAGTCCAGTTAGACAGCTATTGGTTACTCTAAGATAGAAGTACCAATTTACACTATTGGAGATAGTATAGCTTTTAACCCCCTAATATATAATATATTCAATTTTTTTTCTGCCATTGCTTTACAATTTAACATACCTCTTCTGGGAGAAAAGATGTTGAATGATTTTTAAACACATTTATTAAGATATGTTTTCAGCCTGAAGTTGGTTTATATTGGTTTATATATGTTGCATGTATACTTGAGAAACAAGTGTAACTGTAGAACAGAAGACTCTGTAAGTCCTACACATATACATACAAATAGAGTCAACATGACTTATAGAATAAACCATAATGAACATCATTTGGCATCTATCGTTTTGCTACATGTATTTTCATGATTTATTGGGTGCATAGCAACAATTGTATTTCTCATTAATGAACAATTTCCTCTATACATTTTAATTTTCTTATTTTGAATTCCGCTTTACCTGAAATTAGTGGAGCTACTCAAGCTTTCTTTTTATTTGTATTTACACAGTGTTTCTTTCCTTACCGCCTTTTGCTACTCTGTGGTTTGTACTTCTGGAATGAGTTTCCTATGGACGAAATTAAGTGAGATATGGATTTCTTAAGGTTAATATATGCTCTTTAATTGGCATATTTGAATTATCTGAACCTAAAAAATTATGTTTTCGTAGGTTTAGTGAAAACACTCTTGAACTGCTTTGATTTTAATTCACTATTTTATATGATTCAATTTTTCTTCCTTTTACTATATAGAAACTATATCTTAAAATTCTTTTCCAGTTATAGTGCAATTTATAACTTTTCTTTATAATCATCTCAAGTATACTTTCACATAACACCATTCTGGGCTTATTATAGAATATTACAATATGATAATAAATATTACATTTATTAATGTAAGTTACATATTTATTTTAAAAAATTACTTAATGCTGTTTTTGTAATTATTCCTTGCCTGAGACACATAGAGAAAAGCTGTGATTACGTTGGGCATGCACGTTGAGAGACTCACCAGAAGTCCAGAATCTCAGTGTATTTATTATACACACCAGGACGGAAAAACAGGTTTATCCTATATAGCTCAGTGAGAAGGCAGTTACCAAATCTTGGCAGGTACAGTCGCTGTAGACCCACAGAGCAGGGAATCAGTCTTCGTATACAGTGATCAAAGAAGAGAAAGCTGTGTTGGATGCTTTCTACACACACTGTCAACATTCATACTCAGACCAGAAGAAGGCATTTCATTCTCCTCAGCCTGACCTGGGAAGGCCTTGCCATTACCATGGGTCTGAGTCATTGAGGTCTTTGACATAACCATACTTATACCAACAATACACACAGTATCAGTAAGTGCTATGCAAATTACCAAGGGAGAAAAGTAATCAGTATTCCTACCCAGCTGAAAGGCTTTTGTGTCACAACAGTGATCTGCCTGGCAGGATATCCCCAGTGGTGTAAACATGAAACTATTATCTTGAGGACATCTATCAATGGTGGAATTGGACATAGTGCATATACTCAGTAGGAGGGGATTTGTGTCTGGTACTGCAAACCAAGCTGCCAAAGACCAGTTTTGACATCAGAGGGTAAACTGTGGCAGTCAGCCAATGAGAGGTCAATGTTGAGAGTGGCAGACAGGGATGGATCCTGATGCCCACAGGGGCTGTCGCCTATGGTAGCCTATAGTTTGAGAAGTCACTCAGCAGACTTTTCTCTGAGGGAACAAAGCTGAACTTACTGGGGCTGGCACTCCCTGTGAGTAGCCGAAAATCTATGAACACTTTTAACTCTTTGGGGCCAGCAAGAAAGAGTACATATACATACATACATATTTACATGCATATAGACAGAACATATTCACATTTACATAGGAAAGGGTTAAAACACAGCTCCAGCCAGTAGGCTCCAGGCATTTCACAGATACATATACATACATATATACACGCAAAATTGATGGATGGAACAACATCCAACATACATCCAGACAAGCTTTACATCCATCCATCCATGCATACATACGTACATTCATACATACATGAATACACATAGCTGATGGATGGGCGGAACACTGTTCCAACCCTTACACTTCATTTTTTCTTCCATAGCTTACATATCCCAGCAAAAGCTTTCAAGCAGTATAAAATTACAAAGTGAGTACATTTAGCTTACTTCTAGTGAATGACTGGGGATAAAACAGTGTGTTCCTCAATACCTTTACAAGAAATAACATTACATAGTACAGGTAAAGAAAACAAATTATTCCCAAGAACCCACATACATTCGTAACTGAGCAACTTGTTATAGATTAATGAAGTGTATGCAAGTAAGGTAGTTTGCTCAGCCAGTTTCTCTTACTGGCAGGCAGCATTTGTGGATACAAAGAAAAGAGTAGTTATTTTATTACTTATCTTTAAAGGTAATCTTGTAAGAATCTTAAAACCATCACAAATCTAAGTTTTTATATGAAAACCAGTGCTCCTGCCTCCTGCTCTGGTTCTCTGCATGGGAACATTGCATTTAGAAGGATTACCAATCATTTGTCTGTTCCATCACCTGAGCATGTTACTGTAATTGAATTGTCACTCTTTACATTTATATTGTTGTTTGCTAACTTTTATGAAGGATATATTTTTGTCCCTGGACAAGACTGCTTGTAATTAAACAGTTGTAGCTGTAGCCAGACCAGAACAATAGTGACAGAAGCCAAGTAGACCATCCTTTGAATATTTTACAACATTTGCATATGTGAGTCTTTAAGATTCATGGATTTTGTGACTCAAGTGACCACATGTACCAAAATTTATCTATGATGCTGAATTCCAAAGGCTAGTTTCCTAAAGACAACTGTTTATATACTTCGGTTTAATTTTAAAACAATGATTTTACCTTTAGATAGAAAATATTTTAGGTATAATAGTGATATTTCCCTCCAGATAGTAGGTTGCTTTATATAAAAACTAAGAGGTAAGATTCTGATTCCACTTCTAAAGATGAGGGATAAAAGTCTCTACAGATTTATATTAAAGTGTCAGCAGTCCCAAGGAAGAGAAGAGGAGTCTTTAGAGCTGGTAGGGCTATTTGCATACAGCTTATGTTGTAATTCCTAGGAACACATTTTATCTTTTTTTCACTCTTCAATGGGCCCCTATTTTCTTTCCACTGACAGCAAACACAGTTGCTTTGAACATAACAAAAGTAATTGTGTGAGAGTTCAGCATGACTTTATTGTTCTACCTCCTAAGTCCTTTTTGCATATCATCCTGGTACTTGGAAAATGAGACTTTGGTCAGGGCAACATGACATCTTCAGGCAGAGCAAGTGCCTTTTCATTTTCTATGTTTCTCCCTTTTGAAATTTGTCAAAGAAAGCACTTTCTAGTTCCTTTAAGTTTTGTGGCTTTAGTAGGCTGGTACGTTGTAACAATTATTATGCTAAACCATGGCAAAACATTAGATTTTCCAGGACTGTGTGCAGGGAGATTTCAATGCACTTGTACCTCAGGTCCTCTCACTGTTCTGTTGTTTGCATTTTCCATGTAGTTTCATATCCATTCAAGTCCCTAGAATGAATACTGTCTAATTCAGAATTGAATTGCACTGGTGATAGCTCTACACTTTAGGCATATGCCAAACCTCACATGTCCCTTTGGCATCTTCCTTTTTATTCCTATTAACTTGGGTTGTGCCCTTTCATCCAGGAGAGCTCCTTTTCTTAAAGCCCCAATCCTGCTGGGTTCCCTTAGACCCTTACTTGTATGTATGTTGGGAGGATACTGGCTATACCTATAGTCCATGTGTTCTGTCTTGCTCCATTTCAGAATGGTTGTATTAGAATATAGTTCTTTCTATGTCTCCCCCCTACACCAACAGAAGTGCAGCATAAGCGAGACAGCGAAGAATATTTGCTAAAGGAATGATTATACACAGGTGAAGTTTGCAGATTTATTGAAGAATAGTGTATGAGTGGTTATTTGATGGTCATCTAGATCTTTCGAAGTTAATAGTCAATTTATTGATTTTGGGACAACATAATGAGATGACAAGATTTCCATATTGGGTATTTAAAATTTTGCTAGGTTTGTGTCAGGTTTGAATTTTTACATCTGCTCGATTTTCTTCTCCCTATTATTGTTATTGTTATTATTATTATTATATTTGGGGGATATTCAGTGGAACTGAAAGGGGTAATGTACTGTGATTTTGAATTGCATATTTCTGCTGATCAACAGATTTTATGTATAGTGGACATTTGTATGTTTTCTGTTGAGAGAATATTCAAGTATTTTAACTGTATAGCTTTGATGTTCAGCCCTTTGACTACTAGGTGTTTTCCAGATGTTGAAACTTTGTGAGATGAGTAGTTACAAATACTTTCTCCTTTTCTAGGTTGCCCACCCCTCCTCTCAAATCTGTTATTTCAATCCCTGTTCAGAAGCTGCTTGGTTTGACACAATTTTATTTCTCTATTTTGCTCTTGTTGCTTTTGGAGTCTCAGCTTTAAAAAAAAAAATCACTGTCTACACCAATGTGTCAAAATACTCCATTTATATTTTCTTGTAGCAATTTTATAGTTTTTGTTTGGTATTTAGGCGTGTGATCCATTTTGAGTTTTTTTTTTCCTGCTTGGTACAAAGCAGGAATCTAGTTTCCTAGTTCTGTTTGTCTGTCTTCAATTTTGCCAGTGGCGTTACTGAAAGAGACTACTTCTCTATTTGCTATGCTCTTAACATCTTAGTCAATAATGGATTACATTTTATACTCTTTGTTCTCTCCTGAAATTTATGTTCAGTCATGTGTTTATGCACATTAAAGAATCTGAGCTATTATCCTTTTAGTCCCTCCAATAGACTGAATTCAAAGAATAAAATATCTTATCCTTTTAGTGTGTCTGTGTGACTTTTTACATCCAATATTCAAATACATTTCAGAAAAGGGCTCCAGTGTTTTTGGTGAATGCTAACCAAAATTGTTCTACTATATTATCTAGCTTCAGCCTAGGAAATGGTCAAAAAAACAGAGCAAATCTTCAAAATGTTATTATGTTTTTAGGAAATTCTCTGGACTAAAATAACAGTAGCTAAGCAAAGATTTATGTTTCCAGGAGTTTTCATAAAATTTATTTGAATTTTCATACCAAGGTAAATAGTCTCAGAATTAGGGTAACGGCCTGCCCACCTGGAATAAGAGCTTACTTATTAATCAGATTATCATGGTTGGTTCCAGATCTTGGTCTTGTTATGATTACTAAACTCAGGTATCATGAATTCTAAAGTAGACATAGCCCCTTTTTTCTCTCCTAGAAAGGTTAATATTAAAATACTTACATGGTAGGGACAAACTTTTTTCAGACTGTTTAATTTTATCCTCAATTCTGTAAGAACATTTAAAGTTACATTTTCCTATTTTTGTATTAAGTTTCATAGCCCTGACCAAGATTTCTCCCATTTTCTTTTTATGAGAGAAAACCTGTCTGGTTTGTTATGGTTCTATAAATGACATTTATTATATCTTGCCTACCTTGCACTTGTTCCTAATTGTACTCTATATGGCTTAGCATACTTTACAAAGGACTACATTTTTTTCCTAAATTATAGCTACCATCATTATTACATTAAGTAACTCATAGATAAATATTTTCATATTCCCATAATTTTGTCATATCAGATTATACAAAAGGTAAATTTTAGATTTATTGAGTAAAGCATATGAATATCTCAAGATGAAAGACCTTGTCTGCTGTTTGTGTTACTGTGATTTATATGGCAGGCATGCACTGATTATTATATTAACAGACCACTCCTGAGTATGTTACTAAAAATATTCCTTAATAAAAAGCAGAATAGGATAAAAATCCCAAACCAATAGAAAATAAATGGAGCCATTCCCCCCCAAAGAAACACATACTGAAGTAGAGATACATACATTTGCTCACAGAGAAATTCCATAAAGACACAAAATTGAAAAATGTAATATATGAGAAAAAGACCTATAGTAGAAAAAAAATGCCCAGACCAAAAAATTATAACACAAAAGTACTCTCAAAATACTATTGAATTTGTTTTGCACTGGCCAGCGACTGCTGGGCTACGGTTTCAGTTTTGTGTGGTTTCTATACCTGGTGAGACTTTGTTGGAGAAATCTAATTTTTCCTTTGTTAGTGGTTAGCAATTGGAGATACTTTCTAGGATAGGGCTTGGGGCTTATGTTCACTTTTTCCTTTCAGCACTAAAACCCCCATCTAACTTAGACCTGTGCAGGCTCTGTACATGATGCCGCAGTCTCTGTGAGCTCCTATGTGCATCAGTCCTCTTTTGACCAGGAGGTCTTCTTTCCTTGTTGCTGTCTGTCATCACTGACTCTTACAACCTATCTGCCCATCTTCCACAAAGTTCCTTGAGCCCTGAGGTGAGAGATTTGATGGAGACATTCCATGAAGGACTGAGTGCTAGAAGGTCCCTCACCTCTGCACATTATATAGTTGTAGGTCTCAGGATTTTTTTCCATCTACTGTAGGAGGAAGCTTCTCTAAGTCAAACACTGATGTATGAGTTTAGAACAATGG
>CM052713.1:69075746-69137593 GCA_028551405.1 Uromys caudimaculatus | reverse complement strand
CCATTGTTCTAAACTCATACATCAGTGTTTGACTTAGAGAAGCTTCCTCCTACAGTAGATGGAAAAAAATCCTGAGACCTACAACTATATAATGTGCAGAGGTGAGGGACCTTCTAGCACTCAGTCCTTCATGGAATGTCTCCATCAAATCTCTCACCTCAGGGCTCAAGGAACTTTGTGGAAGATGGGCAGATAGGTTAAAGGAGTTATTTTATTGCTGTTTTTTTAGTAGAACAGTAGAATTTGTTTTGCCCCTAGGTTTATGTCCCATCCAATCTTAGGTTCTTGGCCATAGAGCAGTGTCAGGCATGCTCCATCTCATTTAGTGGACCTTAAATCCAATCAGGTATTGGTTCATTATTCTAAGAAGTTTGCACTGTTATTACACCACCATATCTTGCAGGTGGATCACCATTGTAGATCAGTGGAATTGCAGCTGTGGTGGTGTTCTCCTTTCTTCTCTGTGAGTGTGAAGAGTGCTTTCCAGTACCATGAATAGTAGTCAACAAAATGAAGACTTTAAATAGGCACAAGTTCTATTTTTCCATATTCAGTTTATTATGTATGTGTTTTCTTCAGCAATAGAGCATTATCATCTGTTCATGAGGAACAACCAATAGTGTTGACAATAGCCTGGTTTTTTGAGGGTTCTATGAGGCTTCCCTGGTGTAAAAATTTGATTAGATGTTACCCATTTCCAGTACTGGGGGTTTCATTTGGCAAACAATTTCTCGATGGGCTTTGGTAACTTCTATTATTTGATAGTTCTTACCATTCTCTCTTATCACCTGTCTATTGCTGTGAACAGACACCATGACCAAGGCAAGTTTTATAAAGGACTACGTATATCATATATTTGGGGCTGGCTTACAGATTCAGAGGTTATCATTATCATCAAGGTGGGAGCACGGCAGCATCTAGGCAGGCATGGTGAAGGCAGAGCTGAGAGTTCTACCTTTTCATCTGAAGGCTGATAGGGTGAGGGTTTTATAGCCCACATCCACAGTGACATACTTACTCCAACAAGGCCACACCTTCTAGTAGTGCCACTCCCTGGGCCAAGCATATACAAACCATCACATTCCACTCCCTGGTCTCCATAGTCCTGTTCAAACTTATGAGTCTATGGGGGCCATACCTAAACATAGCATAATGCAAAATACATTTAGTCTAACTTCTAAATCCCCCATAGTCTACAGCAGTCTCAATGTTAAAAGTCCAAAGTTCAAAGTCTCTTCTGAGATTAATCCAATCATTTAACTGGTATCCCCAAAGTAAGACTTGAAACCAGCTGGGCAAACTCCAAACTCTGCATCTCCATATCTGATGTCAGAGCAGTCTCCAAGTCCTTTTTCATCTTTGTTAACTGCAATAAACTTCTTTCTCCTGGGCTGGTTCAATTCCCTGTTAGCAGTTTTCCTCAGCAGATAGCCCATGGTTCTGACATCTTGAACATCTTAGGGTCTCCAAGGCAACTTCAATATTACATCTTCTTGTTTCAATTTCTGGGAGCTACACATGATCTTCTGTGCTCCTCCAAAGGGCTTGGGTCACTTCTCTAGCTCTGCCCTCTGTAGCACTCTAAGCTCAGGTTGATCCACTTTACTGCCACTACTGTTCTTGGTGATTATCCCATGGTACTGGCATCTCTAATATGCTGGGGTTGTTCCCTGAAACCAGACTTCACCAGTAGTCTTTCATAGGCTCTCTTCATGGTGCCAAGCCTCAAATCCTTTAAATGACCCCTTTAGTCCTGGGCCATCAACTACAATGAGGCTGCAACTTCATCAATGGCCTTCCACAGCTTCTCACAGTGCCAAGCCCCAGCTGCTCTTCATGACCCCTTCATGCCTTCAAAACCAGCACCACTTGGGTGACCCTTACACAAAAGCAAGTCCAGCTGCAGCATGAGGTACAACCTTGGTTATCTCTGGAACACAGCTTCTTTGTGCTCTCAGAAAACACTTCCCAGAGTGGTGTTGGTTTCTTCTTAATCACAACTAATTTCTTAGCTCTAGCTAACCAGCATCAATTGTCACAGTAGTTCCTTCTATTCTGGATTCTAAAGCCAGAGCCAAATGGCCAGAACTGCCAAGTTCTGCTGCTTGATGGGGAGAAAACATTGGTCTCCCTTATTTCTGTTATATCATCATCAGCTTTCTGTTTTCCAACTTCTTCAAAGCCTAAGTTTGGCTGTCCTGGAACTTGCTCTGTAGATTGACCTTGAATTCAGAGATCTCCATGGCTGTCTCCTATTAATGCTAGGATTAAAGACCTGTACTACTATGCCTGTACTAAGCTTTTCTTCACCTAGAACCTGCTCCATTCAAGGCTGGCTTTGAACTCAGAGATCTGCTTGCCTTTACCTCCTGGCATTAAAGGCTTGTTCTACCAAGCCTGGACCTAAAACTTTTCTAGTGGGATCTTGCCTCAAGGCCTTCACTCCCTTAGTTCAATTTAATATCCTTGAATACAGGATTCAGCTCCATTTTACTTCTTGGTGCCACTTTAATACTCGAATCATATATTTTATATTTTTTTCTTTCTAAGCTTGCTATGCTTGTTTGAAATGTTCTTCATGAGACTTAACCAGAGAACAAAGTCTATGATGGGCGTTTCTGACACTTCCTATGTCAATGCAACTAATCTGAGTCTTTTCACCTTAGCCTCAGGCAGACTCTTCAGGTAAGGACAAAAAGCAGCTGTGTTGCTCACCAAAATACTACAAAAAACAGTCTCTAGGCTACATACTGAAGTTCTTCTCTACTGAAACCTCTTGGGCAAGGTCTGCACAGTTCAAATCACTCAGAGCAACAAAATCTTCCATATTCCTACTAAAGATTCCATTAAGCACCACTTAAAACATCCCGTGGTTTTACAAATCCAAAGTTCCCAAATCCACATTCTTCCAAACAAAAACATGGGCAGGCCTATCACAGCAATACCCCAGTCCCTGGTACCAACTTCT
The DNA here is from genome assembly GCA_028551405.1 of Uromys caudimaculatus. Lineage (NCBI taxonomy): Eukaryota > Metazoa > Chordata > Mammalia > Rodentia > Muridae > Uromys > Uromys caudimaculatus. Next base: position 69,134,625 of record CM052713.1, on the reverse strand, counting down.
GAGTTAGGGTTTTACTGCTGTGAACAGACACCATGACCAAAGCAAGTTTTATAAGGATGACATTTAACTTATAGGTTCAGAAGTTCAGTTCATTATCATCAAGGTGGGAGCATGGCAGCATCCAGGCAGGCATGATGCAGGAGGAGCTGAGAGTTCTACATCTTCATCTGAAGGCTGCTAGCAGAAGACTGACTTCCAGGCAGTTAGGGTGAGGGTCTTATAGCCCACACCCAGAGTGACACACCTACTCCAACAGGGCCATACCTTCTAATAGTGCCACTCTCTGGGCCAAGCATATACAAACTGTCATATCACCCAATTGTAATACTTTATATTTTATTTTAGGTGTATTCAAGGTGTACCTTTTAATGCATATGTAAATCCTATAAATTACATATAGAGTCAACCACAGTACTCCAAAGGACTTGTTGGAGGTACTCTGTGCATCTATGTGCCAGAAAGCAAAATTTCTTGATTCTACAGGTTCAGGATCCTGGATTATAATAACTGGATCCCTATATATGTATTTCATCTGGCTTTTGGATTTGGATCATCTGTGTGATCAATACAACCAGAAATAGAAACATAGTACGCTCCTGAAATCTATGAGTAACTCTTAGTAATTATTGAAGCTAAAGGCATAATAAGAATCCCGAAATTTGTATTCAGTTTGGTAGAGGTCAAGCTGATTCTAAGAGCTTTGAGTTTATGGACAACCTTTTAAGTAAGGATAGTTACGCATAGGACTATGACCTGAACCTGACACCTTAGGCCAGCTATGCATAATTGGTACCAGAATGCATTTCTTGTACTGTAAAATATGGAGTGAAGCTTTGCAATCTACTGTTCTTTATGGAAAAAAATGTGGACCCTTTCTAGAATATAGAAGTTATTCCAAATGTCCCCCAAATCATACAAAGCCTGAAAAATGCCTGAGGATTCCATGGCTATCCGCTAGCATCTCCTACACCTATATTTCTCATTCTTGTGAATGTGGTTGCAAATACTAGAAACCATGAACTACTGTCTAAATTTCCTAATGTGTTATGGTGATGTACCACCTAGACTCTCCTTCAAGAATAAAAGACGCAATCATCCTCAAGCTTCTCAGAATACCACTGGCTAAATTCCCTCAAATGACAGCTCTTTTTGTATTTCCCTATGCTGGAACATCTGCTCAGCTTCAGGTAATTTCACTTTCCCACTAACAACTTGAATTCCATGACAATCGAAAGGAATATGAAGCCCAGTCTCCTGACAGTCAAGACAGTGCTGAAGAACTCACACAGATTACAGACCCTTGTAGATTTGGATGTTCCTTTGCTTGATTGAAATATTAGTCTTCTTCTCTTTCTGGTATGTCTTGTTTCAGCACTTTTAAAACTTGTCAGGTACTCTACAGAAAATTCTGGAATATTGTTTTTCTCAGATCTTGTTTCCCAGGGAAACCAAACTTCAGTTGTTGACACTATGATGAGTTCCACAAAGATTAGGCAGAAGTCAGAGTTTAGTCACCTTTATAAGTATTGCCCTAGAGAGTCCTATCATCAAAACAGCCAGTGGTGGTAAACTGGGTTGATAAATCATTGAGCTCAAATATAGAAGGACAATTTATTTCCATGTTGAGACCTAGAAGGTAATGTTCAATAGTGAAGTCAAGGGTTCCTGCTAAAAACATTTGATGCTTTGATGAAAGGTTATCAAAGGGTAACAGCGAATGGATAGTAATTTAAAACTAGTGAGTGTATTAGAAGGCTTCCATGGTAGTGTAGCATGCCTTAATAGCATCTAGAGAGCACACAATCTGAGAACAAGCCAAAGATTTAGTGACTAAAGTACCAGCACTCCAAAGACTAAACAGAATCAAAAACATTGTTTTATGTGAAAATCTAGTCTCAAACTGAGAAATAAAAATGAGTTAGTTACGTGATGGGAAACTCTGTGTTGATTAATTAAACATCTTACACTCATAGATTCCTGTGTATTCCTTAGGAAATAGCCCACTCCTTTCTCTTAAAGGATAACATACTCCCTGCATGTAAAACAGCATAGAAGCCTCACAGCTGTAAGTCTTCATAGTTCTTATCCTCAGGATGTTCAATTATCTCTTTTCTTGGTGACAAAAACAACTAGGAAGTTTAAACCTCAACATAAGTTAGCTAGAGAAATCATTTTATCTGATAAGGTGTTAAATAAATGATTAGCCTCTTTTATCTCTGAGAGAATTAAGCCCCGTCCTGTAGAGAAGGTTATAAAAGAATAGGATTTTTTTTTTTGGCACAAAACATCACTAATAAGTAATGTTTACTTTATCAGATCTGTAATGAGCCAATGAATGATTCAGCCATGTCTTCTCCCTCAAGAAAGTTCTGTGTTCTATGAAGGCAGAGATCCCTGCATCTGCCAATGGCTTCTTGTTTCTGTTTCTTTTTTATAAATTACTGACAGACTTGGATCCCTACTATAGGAAAAAGTGCTAAAGGTAATGAGAATATTTGATTCTTCTCTAAATATTTGTCTATGGTGGTCAGCCAGTATGTCTTTTGGCAAAAACACTGTGACAGGAATGGCTATTGGCATATTCATACTCTTTGGGCTCTATTCTTGCTTCAACTTTTTCCTAAGATGATCCATATTTTCTTCAAGTAGATGGCCAATTATAGTATATATCTATTTTTACTAAATTTGGTTGCAATTTTGGAATATATCTCTCCAAGGTACTTGGCCAGGAAAATGTTCTGATGTAGCAGACACTTGAAAGTTCAATTCTAATTTGCATGATTATACAAAATGATAAATCTCAGTGGACTCTTCTTCCTCAGGCATAAACCAGCTAATATTTATAAGAGGCAGTTATCCTTTGGCTTACTCAATCACATGAAATTTGAGAAAATACATATCCCTAACCACTTTGACTTTCTTTTTTTCTTCAGCTACAATGGGACATTGTCAAATTCTAACCCAGGGAGGGTGAAGGAGTGGGTGGTACCTAGGTGTTGGGGTGGAAGGGCATCCTCTTAGAGGCAAAGGGGAGGAGGGATGGGGTGAAGAAATCTTGGAGGGGGTACCAGGAGGTGGGGCATTTGGAATGTAAATTAATAAAGCAATTTAAAAAACAAAACAAACAAGCAAAATCAAAACAAACAAAACAAAACAAAATAACTCCACCACCACCACCACCAAAAAATAAATACATAAATAAATAAATAAATAAATAAATAAATAAATAAATTACCAATTGTGTTCAAAGCTGACAATTTAAAACTTAAGGCAAGATTTTAGAAATCTATATCTCTAAGTAAGCCAAGATCAAATAGCTTAAGGCCACTTAAAGATAGTTTCTTGGCATCTAAATTATGAAATGTAGCACTAAAATCAAGTTCCAGTTTCCAAGAATGGCGGTGAACCTCTGTGATACACAGTTCCAAGTGACAGATGCAGATACTTGGAAGTTGGAGCAACAGGGAATTACAATAATAAGCTAGATGGGTGATGAAGAAAACTCAGCACTATGGCAGGACATTTGTGAGAAATACAGATTCTGCAAATGTTTGCAGATCAAGAAAAGAAATATTTTTTGTGCTAAATCCAATCTGTGATGTCTCAGCAAGAGCATGTGGCATCCACTAATCTGCTATCAAGGCTGATCTCCCAGCTCACAAAAAGAGTGATAGGAAGAAAGAGGGATTAGCTTTTCTATTTTATTTCATTCTCTGAATGTTATCTTGGAGGATTAAGGGTGACTGAAGCTGATACACTCAAATAACCAGTTTACACCAAGTAATCTGAAGCGAGAGAGCTGACAGATACATTCAGCTGTGTATCTGAACCTTATAAAGTGCTGATGAAAATTCTTTTATAATTGTTTATTATGATAGATGATGACATATCAAATATCTATCAAAATATGTATACACATCAATACATATATACATACATATATTAATAAACATACAACTATTAATCATGTAGTAAAGCAAAGTAGGTAAATTCTTTAGTAAAGAGTACATTTGATCTGTCAGATTGGGTATTCTTCCTACTGAAGACAAAAATTTTTGTCCCAGTTTGAACATAATGCTATGAATATTTGCATTTTCCAAAAGCTGATGGGTTGAAATTATAACTTTAAAAAATATTGACTTTGTAATTTGTCACACCAGGTTGGGTCCTTGAGGAATATGATTTCCATTATAAAAGATACCCAACTGTGTACTAACACAGTTAGAAGCTTCTGTCTACTCTCAGGGACTTGATTTTACTACATCCTAATCTCTACAACTGTATAGAGAAAAGCTAATGTTCTTCAACACCAGAATGCTATTTTATGCCCCTAAGTTTAGGCTTGATCAAGCGTTTTACTTAACTTGAGCAAAGCTATCAGTCAAAACTGTATATAATCTGACTGCCTATCTCTCACATTTCTGTTTTGCACATCTAAACTGGAACCACCCTGAGTGAACTGAGGCACACATACAACCATAATCTTCATGACATCCCAGTAAAGTGTACAGTGAACTCAGGAATCTCTTCACATTTGTTCAATTTAATTTCATAAAAGTGTGATAGTTATGTGGATTACAGATGATAAATAGTTCCAGAAAGGAGAAGAAGTATAGGTATTATTTTTGATTGAGTTCCAGAATACCACTTTGAACATTAGATTTCATTTTTGTTATTCAGTCTGAATGTGTTCACTTCCACATAACCACTCACAAATGGATTTTCTTAAACCTTTACCTCACAACAGGGTAAGTCATTAGACACAAACCACATCTATGCGTCCTTGATTCCAATATGATAGATCTGCTCAGTAAGTTATTATGATATGACTCTAGAATTCTACTTAATAATATATTGTCCATTAAATTGATGTATTGGTTGCATGACTTAGTACAAGGAAAAAATGATCTCACTTGAAGAATTGATATATGGCTTTTATCAGAACACAGCAATTGGATAATCTGTCATGTTTCCATTTTTATCTTGCCAGGATGCCAAGAACTAAATTTAATGCTCAATCAGTGCTCCTACTTAGGAATATATTGATATATTTTTTTGTTTTCCTTAAGATTTTAAAAATTTTCTATTTCTAGTCTAATATTTGTAGACAGAATCTGAAAAAACTCAATGAATATATATATATGTAATAGGTAGTTCACCAACCTACAGACAGGTTATTCTTCATTACAAAAACATTAAATCAAGCAACCTTAAAAAATCTTATGTTGATTAGACAAACAAGATTTGGGGATCCATGCCAAGTGAGATGGAAATTATGACCTTCAAGCAAGATAATCTCACTGTGCTTGCCACATTAAAACATCACATTTCACAGCATGTAATGTCCCCAGAGAATTAACTTATTTTTCTCTAATTTTAAAAATAAAGATTATATAAATATTTATGTATAGCTTAAAAAATTTTAAGACCAGATGAAATAAAGATGTAGTATTTGCTTTTGTTTATATAAAAATCATTTAAATGGCATTGGACTGAACTGTTTTCCTTTAATACTTATAATCAATTTTAACAACTATAATCAGCTCTGGGACAAGCCCAGCTGCCCTGAGCAGCTTGCTACTCCAGGGGGATTTCCATTCTCCCATGTCTCTCCTCCACCTTCATCAGAGCTCCTGATCTATACAGGTTAGCTTCCTCTCTTCCACCCATCTTCCCTGCTTGCTGAGCCCTCTGGGTCAAGCCAAGCTGCCCCGAGCAACCTGCTATCCCAGAAGAAACTCCATTCTCCCACCACTTCTCCTCTACCTTCATCAAGTTTCATCATACAAATAAGCCTTCCCACACCCATCTTCCCTGCTCTGTGAGCCCCCTGGGCCAAGCCAAGCTGCTCTGAGCAGACTGCTAGACCAAGGTCTCCATTCTCCTGCTACCTCTCACCTATCTTCATTATAATTGAGGCTTCTGAACCATACAGAATTGCAAGTCCAGAATCATATAGCCTAAGGATACGCATCAGAGGTCTGCCACCTCAGGACCACTGAGGTTCACCTCCTCCCAAAACCTACTACAACAATAACATCAGGGACCAAAACTATCCAGATGGTTAAAGGCCTTCAAAGAAACACAAACAACAAAAAGCAGGACAATATGACATCTCCAAAGCACAGCTACCCTATTACAGCAAGCCCTGGATAGCCAACACAAACAAAACACAAGAAAAAGACCTTAAATCCAATCTTATAATCATGAGAGATGCCTTTAAAGAGGAAATGAATAAATCCCATATTAAAATACAAAAAGATGCAATCAGATAGAGCTCGTTAAAGATGAAACAAATAAATCCCTTAAAGACATACAAGAAATACTGTTAAACAGGTGAAAGAAAGAAACAAAATTGTGAAAGACTTGAAAGTGGAAATAGAAGCAATAAAGAAAATGTAAATTGAGGGAATACTGGAGATTGAAAACCTAGGAAAGAGAACAGAATAGGCATCTCAAACAGAAGATAGGAGATGGAAGAGAGAATCTCAGGTATAGAATATACAATAGAAGAAATTGATACATCAGTCAAATAAAATGTCTAATATAAAAAATTTCCTGACACAAAACATCCAGGAAATCTGGTATACCATGAAAAGACCTAATCTGAAAAAATAATAGAAGAAAGTGAAGAGTCCTAACTCCAAGCCTAGAAAATATTCTCAACAAAATTATAGAAGAAAATTTCCCAGGCTAAAGAAAGTGATGCCTACAAACACACAGGAAGTATATAGAATACCAATTAGACTGACCAGAAAAGAAAATCCTCCCAGCACATAACAATCAAAACACAAAATTTATAGAACAAGGAAGGAATATTAAAAGTGGCAAGGAGAAAATGCCAGGTAACATACAAAGGCAGGCCTATCAGAATTACACCCAACTTCTCAACAGAGACTCTAAAAGGTAGAAGGGCCTGAACAGATACCTTGCAACCTCTAAAAAAACCCACATGTGACAAACTAGACTACTATACCCAGCAAAACTCTCAATCATTAGAGATGGAGAAAATGAGTTATTTCAAGACAAATACAAATTCAAACAATATCTATCCACAAATACAACCCTACATAAAATCCTAGATGGAAATCTCCAACCCAAGAAGGATAACTACATCTAAGAAAACACAGGAAATAAGTAATTCCATACCAGCAAAACCAAGGAAAGGACACTACACACACACACACACACACACACACACACACACACACACACACACACACACACATGCACGCACACACACACACACCCTGCACATTCTAATACCAGCAACATCAAAATAATAGGAAATAACAATCACTGGTCATTAAGATCTCTCAATATCAATGGACTCAATCCCCCAATAAAAAGACACAGGCTAACAGAATGGATGAGAAAAGAGGATCCATCCTTCTACAGCACACAAGAAGCACACCTCAGCAATAAATATAGACATTACCTCAGAGTAAAGGGCTGGAAAAAGCAAATGGACCCAAGAAGCAAACTAGTGTAGCCATTCTAATATCTAATAAAATAGACTTTTAACCAAAACTAATCAAAAGAGATGGAAGGACGCTTCATACTCATCAAAGGAAAATTCTACCAAGATGATATATCAATTCTGGACATCTATGCCCCAAACACAAGGGCACCCACATTTGTTTTATTTTTTTAAAACTTATTTATTTTTAAATGGATTTCATATTCATTATTTTCTATACATACCAAGTATAGAATATATGTTCATTTTTTGTTTATTTTATTTATTTAAATTTCAAATGTTATCCCTTTTCTCAGATTACCCTCCACAAGACCCCTATCCCTTAATTTGTACATCAAACTCCATATATTAATAGTGGGTGACTTCTATACTCTACTCACCAATTGACTTCACCAATTTACAGGACATCCAGACAAAAATTAAACAGAGAAATAATGAAACAAATAGAATCAAATGAACCTAACAGACAGCTATAAAATATTTCACTGAAACATCAAAACCTTAGCACGTTGTAGGGTTGTGGGGTACAGCTTCTGCTCTGCCATAGGAGGACCAACAGAGTCGACTACCCTGGACCCTTGGAGACCTCTGAGTCTGAACCACCAAACACAGGGTGTACCTAGGCCTCCCTGCACATATGTAGCAGGTATACAGCTTAGTCTTCATATTCCCAAACAACTGGAATGGGAGCTATCCCAAAAGCTGATTCCTGTAAGTGGGATATGATCTTCTAGCAGGGCTGCCTTGTCTGGCCTCATGGGAGAGGAAGTGCCTAGCCTTGCAGAGGCTTGAAGAGTTAGAACAGGGGAATACACAGTGGGACCCACCTGCTCGGAGAAGGGGAGGGCATGTAGGGGAAGAATTGCAGGAGGTGGTGATTAGAAGAGGGGCAGTGAGTGGGATGTAAAGTTAATAAGTAAAATGTAAAATTAAATTAAAAATAACTATAATTATATTTGATTAATCAAGTTGATTTTATTTAGAAATGTTTCCCATAATAACATGATTATCATAAAATAAGATATATGTATTATGTGTATAATACATATGTATATATCTAAGTAGTATATGTAAAGATGTATATCAGAAGTAACATTATTTTACTCAAAAGACTCAAAAGAAATTTGTTAAAGAATCTACAATATTTTCTAAATTTTCTAACAATAATTTCTGGAATGGATTTTTTAGAATATTTTTTCAAAAAGAAATCTCTCAGACTATATAAAATGGTAAACAAATATCTCTTAAAAGGCCCAGCCAGCAGCTGAGTGAGATGGATGCCGATACTTCCACCCAACCATTGGACTGAAGTTGGGGACTGTCTTAGTCAGGGTTTCTATTTCTGTACAAACATCATGATCAAGACACAAGTTGGGGAGAAAAGGGTTTATTGAGTTTACACTTCCATGCTGCTGTTCATCACCAAAGGAACCCAGGACTGGAACTCAAGCAGGTCAGGAAGCAAGAGCTGATGCAGAGGCCAAGGAGGAATGCTGCTTACTGGCTTGCTTCCCCTGGCTTGCTCAGCCTTTCTTCTAGAGCCCAAGACTACCAGCTCACAGATGGTACCACCCACAAGGGGCCCTCCCCCCTTGATCACTAATTGAGAAAATGCCTTACCACTGGATCTCATGGAAGCATTTTCTCAACTGAAACTCCTCTCTCTGTGGTAACTCCAGCTTGTGTCAAGTTGACACAAAACCAGCCAGAACAATTGACCCCTTGTCAACTTGACACACAAATATATCACTATTAAGCCTCAACCCTTACTTTCTTATTTATCCCCAAGATCTAAATAACTGTAAAAGTTCCATAGTCTTTGCAAATTCTTATTATTAAAATTTCAATCCCTTTAAACATATCCAATCTCTTAGAATTCAAAGTCTTTTTACCATCAAAAGTCTCTTAACTGTGGGCTCTACTAAAATACCTTCTTCCTTCAGGAGGGAAAATATATCAGGGCAGAATCACAATCAAAAGCAAAACCAAATTCCAACCGTCAAATGTCTGAGATCCACTCATGATCTTCTGGATTCCTCTAAGGGCTTGAGTCACTTCTCCAGCTCTGCCCTTTGTAGCACACACTTTGTCTTCTAGGCTCCAGATGCCTGTACTTCACTCCTGCTGCTGTTCTTGGTGGTTATCTAATGGTACTGGCATCTCCAAAATACTGCTGTCTTCCATTGCAACTAGGCTTTACCAACAGCCTGTCATAGACTCTCTTCATGGTGCTAAGCCTCAACTCCTTAGCATGACCCCTTCAGTCACAGATCATCAATTGCAGCTGAGGCTACACCTTCACCAATGGCCTTTTGAGGCTTCTCACAGTGCCCAGGCCTCAGCTGCTCTTCATGACCCCTTCATTCCTTCAAAACCAGTAACACCTGGGTGACTCTTACACATTACCAAGTCCAGCCACAGCACAAGGTACAACCCTGGCTATCTCTGGAATGCAGCCTCTGTGCTCTCAGAAAACACTTCTCAGAAGATTTCACCTCAATGATGCTGGTCTCTTCCCAATCACCGCTAATATCCTAACTCTAGCTAACCAGCATCAATAGTCCCAGTAATGCAATGGTTTTGCTTTAGTAGTTCTGGTATCTTGTTAATCACAGCTGATCCTTCAGCCCCAGCTAACCAAAACCACAGAATCTTCATAGACAAAACAGCAATGGTCCTGATAAGAGTCATTAATCTTCCCTCTGAAATTTCACAAGCTAGGCCTCCATCTTCTGCACTGTTCTCAACATTATCTTCCAAGCTCCTACACAACATCCAACAAAGCTCTTAACACCAATGGATCTTCTAGTCCAAAGTTCCAAAGTCCTTCCACAGTCCTCCCCAAAACATGGTCAAGTTGTCACAGGAATACCCCACTATGCTGGAACCAATTTGTCTTAGTCAGGGTTTCTATTCCTGCACAAACATCATGACCAAGAAGCAAGCTGGGGAGGAAAGGGTTTATTTGGGCTTATACTTCCATGCTGCTGTTCACCAAAGGAAGTCAGGACTGGAATTCAAGCAGGAAGCAGGAACTGATGCAGAGGCCATGGAGGGATGTAACTTACTGACTTGCTTGCTTTGGCTTGCTCAGCTGACTTTCTTATAGAGCCCAAAACTACAAGCCCACAGATGGTACCACTCACAAGGGGCCCTCCCCCCTTGATCACTAATTGAAAAAAATGCCTTACCGCTGGATCTCATGGAGGCATTTTCTCAACTGAAATTCCTTTCTCTGTGATAACTCCAGCTTGTGTCAAGTTGACACAAAACAAGCAAGTACAGGGACCAATATAGAGGAATTAGGGAAAGGATTGAAGGAGCTGAAGGGGACCCCATAGGAAGACTAACAGTCTCAACTAACCCAGACCCCTGGTAGCTCCAAGAGTCTAAGCCACTAACCTGGCAATATACAGAGACTGGTCCAAGGTCTCTGGCACATATATAGCATAGGACTGCCTGGTCTGCCCTCAGTGGGAGAAGATTCACCTAATCCTGTAGAGACTTGAGGCCCCAGGGAAGGAGTTACCTGGGGGTGTGGTGGGGGAAGCACCCTCTAGGAGGCAAGGGGGAAGGGGAATGGGGTGAGGAACTGTGGGAGGGGGAATGGGAGGGAAACAGATGGAATGTAAATAAATAAAATAATTTTAAAAATTACATTTTCATGTAACAGTAAAGGAAAAAATTAAAATTAAAATTATTGTCCGACATCTGTATTATTCCACTGAAGGTTGGAATTAAAGAAAGTAAATGTTTATCAGTTCAATTTAGACACTGAATGCCGAATGTCTAAACATCTTCAAGACAAATGGCATTCTAGAAAGTGATTGAAATACTCAGTGGGTAGAATCATTTGGGAGGTCCTTTGGACACTCTGTGTGGTCTGTAGGGGAGTGTAGGATTACTGGACTTTCTTTCATCTCTTTCCTTGCTTAGTGGCTGAAGAGTCAAGACTTCTGCTCTATCACAAGCACTCAGAATAATGCACTGCCTTGCCCTAAGCCAAGAAATTAGGGGTTAAATTAATGTGGACTAGAACAATAAACCTAAACAATAAGACTAAACTTAACCCCTACATTTTATATCTTCTCAAGAATTAAGATAGCCTACAGGGTATACAGGAGGCTTTTATGTTTATGAAATTGTCAAAATTAGAGACCTAAAACTAAATTATTAGATGAACTAGTATTACTTAAAATTTTTAATAACATAATATAATGGAGTATTTTTGCCAAAGTTTATATACAATTTCCATGACACACTATATAAATGATTATAAATATATAGCTTACCCCAATTTGTGTGTGTGTGTAAGTCTGCAACCACCAAGAATATTGAATGAATGAGGCATGAATAAGTTATATTACTTTTGAGCTTTTATAGCTTTGAATTTTGAATTAATAACTAGTTATATTATTAAATTTCTTCTGTTTATTCATTTACTTTCTTAAGAGCATCCTGATGTACAGGATATATTCTTGTGCTGCTTCTGCAACTCAGAATGTCAGGATGTTTATAGTGTGTACAACTGGAGGTGGTGGTCACTGTGTCAGTTGGAACTCTCTAGTGGTGTTCAGTCTCATCTGTAGGAAACTGCAGTTTCTAGTTTTTCAACGCACTAATCAATCACTCATAAACATTCATTTTGGACCAACAAAAAGAAGCTTTAGCAGCTTTGAGCCTGATTGATGCCGAGAATAGCTTTGTCAGTTTTCCACGGTCCAAAGCCTTGGTCTTCGTTATGACTGTGATCACGTCAACAATACATATTCACTCAGGATTTCACTCACTCATGGCTTCCTGCATGTATTAATAAGATAATGTGATGTACATTTAACTTCGTGTTTAAATCAGGTTAGAAGATTCATCTCCATAAACATATTTTCTCTGTGGTTAAAGCATGCCATGTATACAGCTCATCATTGTTATCAATAGATAGTCCACTAGGTAGTAGCACTCAGGAATTTTAACTGTATCTTAGTACCCATTGGAATGCCTTTCCCTGTCTACCCCCACTGCTTTCTTTTCAACTTCTCTATCTCTGCTGTAGAGTATGCATGCAGGTGATATCATTTTATACTTGTCTTTCTGAGACTGTACTATTTCAATGACCATGACCTCTGCTTCCATCTGTGCTGTCGTAAATGACAGAGCTTTATTATTTTTATGTCTAAGTTTATTCTATTTTATACACACCATGCTTTTGTTATCCTTGCATCTGTCAGTGTTTACATAGATTTTCTTTTTTTGGCTATTGTAAATACTAGTGCAATGAGCATAGGAAGGAAGATGCTCATTGACATACTGACTTCATTTGCTCTGGATGCACTCTCAGTAGTGTGATTGCTGCAGTACAGTTTCTAATAGTAATTTTTGAGGAAATTCCATAAGCCTTCCCATAGCAGCTTGCCAATTCACGTTTGCCCACCTACCTGTCAGAACCTTTTGGCTTAGGGTTATATGTAACTTCCACTCTTAATGAGATAAAACAATGTCTCATTTGTAACCTAGATTCTTACTTCTCCTGTGACAAGTTGCTCAACTTGTTATTTACACACCAGCCATTTGCTAGTTAAAAAAAAAACAAAAAAAAAAACAAAAAAAAAAAAACAAAAAAAACAAAAAAAAAAACCAAAACATTTTCTGAGAAAATGCATTCACTACCAACCCAGTTTTTATCTATTATTCTTTGTATTGACGTTTTAGAGTTTCATAGGTGCTCTGGATATAGCTACTGCATCGCATAGCCCACACAGTTTTCTTCCATTCTGTCTGTTATCATTTCCCTTTCTTAGCTTTTTAGCCTGTTAGAATCTCATTTGTCTATTTTTTCTTTTGTTCTTTTTGGTTTGGGTTCCTCTGTTTTGGCTCTTAGTCCAAGAATCCTTGCCCATCAAATGTCTGAAAGTGTTCTATCTGTGGGTGTTTTCTTTTTGTAATTTTAAACGCTTAAACAGTGAGGCATCAAACATTGAAATCTTCAAGCTCATGTAAGTGTCAAGTCATTTTTGGAGACACTGAGCCAAATAGTATGGAATTAAATATATATATATATATATATATATATATATATATATATATATATATATATATATATATTGTTCATTGCATTGGCTGAAAGCTACAAATGTTTTCATATATATATATATATATATATATAATATCACAGATTTAAAAACATATTCTAAAATCGTGTTTATAAAAATTATGTAGGAGGATAATCCTGTGACCACAAGACAAGGCAAACCATTTTCAGACAAGACAAAAAAGGGCAACCTTCATAAAGATGGTAATTGGTAAATTACATAAGATTAAAAATTGTAGCTTTTGCTTATGAACAATACACTTTAGGAAATGAAGTATTATAGTTTACTATTAATAGAACATGTGTAAATTAGATATATGAGTATAAACCATATTTGTGCACACAGAGCACTATGAATCAATACACATGGTAAGTAAAATTCATGGTAGCCCACACCAAAACAAAACAAAAGCTTATCTACAGAAGAACAAAAGATTGGAGATATGTCTGAAGCTAATACATTTGTCTAGCATGAGCAGAGTTCTGACTTTGATCCCCAGTCCATCAATAAATGAAATAAAATACTACAGATAAACAAATTATGGTAAGCCTAAATACTGAATACTACCCTTCAAATCCAGTTCAGAAACAAAGCACATGGACAAGTCTCAGAGATAGTATTAACAAAAAACCCACAGATAATCAAAGAGAAGAATTCACATTCATCAAAGTAAGAAAGTCACTGTCTCTCGAGATCAAAAATCAAGAAAGACACAAAGGAACTATCTTTTGTAAAACTGACTTGATAAAACTTGTATTGTTTGGTTATTTTAGAAATCAGAAGTACCTATAATTGTCAAATATGATTAACTGAACACTTAAAATCTATGTTTCTAGTGAAATGACAGTTTTAAAAATGACAAATATTAAAAGAAAAAAGAAAAATTTATGAGCTTACCAAACATTTTACTCACATTTAAAGGAAGTTTGGTTTTACAGACTTTGAATATTATTGCACTCAAGTTTCTGGGAAGATAAATATGAGCAAGAGAAGGGTGGACTGAGAAGGAAATGAGAAGCGACTCTGTGAAAGGAAACTGAATTTGTTTGACAGCATAAGAAGAGGATGTATATGATTCCCAAAATATGATTCCACTAATTTAATCCTGGAGAACTAAGAATGGGGTCACCTCCAAAGCTTCTGCACACCTCAAAAACCCACTTCTACATGGGCTTGCTCCTGACCAACTTGATGGCAGCACCAAGACAAGAAAGGCTTCTCCTTAGAAATCACTCCTACTTTTATAGTTGGGCAATTTTGTGAATTTCCTGAGTCCAATAAGAGCCCGCAGCTTCCTGAGTTTTATACTCCTCTCTCCTCCATACAGCTAGGAATTCAATCCAAAGGAAGAGGCTAATCAACTTTTAAATTCTATGCCACAAATTACTAAATGAAAACAGAGTATGACTCAGTATTATGTGTACAGGATAGTATTGTGTGTTTAGTAATCTCGAGTCACGTGGGCACTCCATATAATTAACTAATTTAATAAATATTCTTGGTGGAAAAGAAGTAACAGACTTTATTATGCAGTCCTCTTGACACATGTAAAGGTTATCAGAAAGCAGTCTAAAAGGTAATATGCATCTGGACCAAATATTGCTCTCCCAAATTCTATATTCTCAGTAGAAAAAAAGACAAAGTTTACTCCATAGTTTGGGTGATATAAAGTTTCCCATATGTTTCCGTTACATGATTAAACATTTGATCATGATGTTAAGAAGAAATAGTGCATCCTTTATTGTAGGCTTCAGAGAAAGGGAAACTGTTTGATCAGGTATTTAAATGGGTTTAAATGTCATGTTTTATTTCCATTTAATATGGGCTTATTCACAATTCAGTGAGTCTAAACTGCTTCTGGGAAACTTAGCATAGAATAAATTAATATATGAATATTTTAAACACATTAAGATATAGAAGAATATGTCATAGTTTACATATTATGTTATTTTGTGGAGTACTAAAGATACTGAAAAGTGTCCATTACAAAACTAAAAAAATAAATACATAATAGAAACAACAAAAATTATATATGTGCCATTTGTCTGAGCATGCATAACTTCAGATGTAGTTCTGCTGGGCGTTTTGTCTGTACTCCTGTATGTGTAACATGTGCCCAGTAGGACCACAGAAGGACTTTGAAACTCCTACAACTGGAGTTGCAGACAGCCGCAAGCCACTGAGTGAGTTCTGGGAACATAACCCAGCAGTAAGAACAACAACTGCTATTAACTGCTGAGCCATCTTTTCAGCCCCTACATGTGCTTTCTGAACATGCCAATATAAATTAATACAAACATTTCCACATTTTACGTTTCATAGGTCTAAGGTACAAAATAGTTAATTTGCTCGTTGAAATCATATGCATAAAAGAGACATATCTGAAAGGCACCCAAGTTCTTGGGTTTCAAATTCTGTCCTCTACACTACATGCTTATGATACTGAATGTGTGATGCACAGACATATTTGCCTCCCTATATAGACAAGTGATACTTATCTGAGAAGGGCAAAACATGATAATTGAGAAGACAATCATGATTTTGACACCATGTAAGCAAAACCACTATCCTCCAAGCCCTTTACTTACTCTTCTGTACTTCTCACAAAGCTATGTATTTCCAAGTTTTGCATTTCTAAATTCATTGAGAAAAATCACAGAACCACATTATTCCAGAGTGTATAAAATAAATGACATACATTTAGGTCTTTTGCCACTAATTAGTCTTGAGTAGTGTGTTTCATAAATAATATTGACAACTTCTTTAAAATTAAGGCAAGGTGGTATCTATTTGTGAAGACACTGCCACCAAGTACTCCAATCTCCTTTCCAGTTCTGGTAGTCTGAGATGTAGGAGTCCTGGAAGTCATGGAGGAAGCACAGTAGCTATAATAGGATATAGGAAGGAGCCTTAGGAAAGGTAACCAAGGAAGAGTCAGGAACGGCCTTGAATGCTTGGACATACATTAATTATTTTTATAGTTAATATGTGGTAGGTGTCATCAGCTATTCATTAAGAAAGTTCTAGGCGAGATCTGAAAGGAAAGAAATCACTCTGACTGGCTAAGCAAGAAGGAAGTGGGAATTTCACTTCCACCATGGAAGATGCACACTAGTTCCAAATCCTGTTCGATTGTGGAGGAGTACCTTCTGATTTGAAGAAATATCACACATACACCTTGAGACCTGCTCTCAGGAAACCATTAGTGCCAAAGTAAGGTATTTGGATTGATTTGAGAAGCAATAGATTATTCAAAGTTTTGAAAGGGAACAATTCATTGACTATTTGAAATGCAAGATGAAACCCCAGTCTGGGTTGAGAGCATGGCATTAAAAAAGTGATGTTGGGATCCCCGTGCTCAGTCTAATGGTTGGCTGCGAGCATCCACATCTAATGGGATAGGGGGTTTGTGGGGGGGAAACTGGGAAGGGGGATAATATTTGAAATATAAATAAATAAAATATCCAATTAAAAAAAGTGATGCTGGGAATGGTGAATCAGCTGAGGAATATTTGATCACAGGTTAGGTTGCAACAATAGAAGTGAATCCTGTACCAGTCATTGTAGCAGAACAGGCCATTTATTGTTATATGTAATACCGAAATTCTATTATAGTATAGTCAGCTAATTTTTGTCTGTTGACTATTAGGTCAGGGTACACCTCTTGGCCTTTACTTGTGTCATTCACATTTTAAGTAATCATATGAAGGATTAGGACTGTGATAGCTTTTCTTGGAATGACCAGGGCAACTCAATTTGGCCTCACACTCTTATCCTTTCTTAGGCCAGCTTGGGCACCTCCTCTGTCAACAACACAGAGATTTGTGGAAAAGAACAATTGCTTCTTACAAACTTGTATTTATGTTGTAGTCCAGACAAGGAATGACTGATTATGACTGTTTCCTTAGCCATGGTCTATACTGTGTTGTGAGAAAAGTGTTTTCCTGGAGAGATGTAACACACACATCTACTGATCCGAGATAGGAGCCCACAGCAGATAGAAGTATGAGTTTAACTCATGTCCAATGAGTTTTTATTCAGATTATTTTCAGGAATATGAGATAGCAGTTACTTGTAGTAGCAGAAATGACTCAAAGACAGCTCTATCAGCACAGTCCACCACAGTATGGTGATAGTTGACATAAACTGGGAACCTGAAGCCTACTTCACGGCCTCTCAATAAATTTTGGAGAGTGAACCTTTCCAAGAAACTGTTGACCTAATCCTCTTCCAGGTACCTCTGCTGAATTCAGCTTCTTCTAGGCATCTGGTTTTGTCTTAAAGTAACTGTTGAGATAACCTTTTATCAGTGAATCTTGTCAGTTTCAGTGACTTCCTAGAGCTATTTTGAGTTGTTTGCCTTCTGTCTTAAAATTATCCCCAGGATGGAATGTTTTAATTACCAAGGAAACTGCTACATAGCAATCTGTTTTAAAGATACCTTCTAATTTAATCAGCTTATGTTGTTGAATAGTTGTCATTATCATTGACTTCAAGGAATGCATGTCTTACAACAAGTTCAAATAACTACTTTCAGAACTGGATAATATAATTTGTAAACCATCACTTTAAAACATTTTATCAAGTCTTTAATCATCCCACTTCTATATTATGGTAATAATATCTGCCTGACAGATATTGATGTTGATGATCAAAGTCAATATTAAGTTAATACTAGATGGGTAGTTAGTGTTCAATAAATGTACCAAAGTATTTTCTCACATATCTTTTGGAATAATGATCTCTCTCTCTCTCTCTCTCTCTCTCTCTCTCTCTCTCTCTCTCTCTCTCTCTCTTCTATCTACTATCTATTTATTCTTCATTCAGATGCTAAGAATATAAAAATGATCAAAATTCTCACTTTACCATTTTAGGATGCCCAAATATCCCATTCAAAATATTCTCTTTAGTATATTATTTTAAGCTGAATGTATTGAAGATATGTAGTAATAGGAGAGGTTCTGCAAGCAGTAGAAGATATCCTCTTCCAATGTAGTTGATCTCTACAAGGAAAATTTTCATTAACAGAACAGAGTATGCCCTCTCCATATTAGTAAGAGATGTGTGGCTAAATCCCTAGAAAAACACAATGGACACATCATTAGATGCAAATCAGTATAACATACCTTCTTTTTCTTGTCATTCTCTTTTTAGTATTTTCATATAGGTAGCCATTCACACATCATTTACTTTTGCTTTAGTCAGCATCTTAGCAACAACATTTGTCTTAGTTACTTTTTGATGACTATGACAAAACACTATAAACAGAAGCTACTTGTAGAAGGAAGAATTTATTCCGACTTCAGGTTCGAGAGGGATATGATCCATCATGGCTCAGAGGCATGGTAGCAGGCAGGCTTGGAGGCACACAACTGCAAGCCGAGAGCTCATATCTTCAACCACAAACTGGAAGTCAAGAGAGTGACGTTGGCATAGCATGGGTCTTTAAACTCTCAAAGCCTGCCTCTAGTGACACACTTCCTCCAACAAGGCCATACCTTTAAAACTTTCCTACATAGCATCAACAGCTGTTAACCAAGTGTTCAAGCATCATGGAATACAGAGGTCACCTTATTCAAACCAATATAGCAACTAAACTTATATTCAAAGTCACCTTTTTGAGTTGTACTAATTTCTCTGTTTATCTTCCCATGTGGTACGAAGCATAAATACATGTACACTTTTATTTTTATTGTCACTCTATTGTAATTATTCTAAGAATTCAAAAAGAATAGAGAACTTTTTGGCCACTGTCCCATAATTGGGTGAGTAAAATGCAACCCTCTGAACATTTAGTCTTTTTCTTCACAAAAAGATCAGTGACAAGATATTGAGATTCTTGTGCACATTTTACTCATGGATTTCAAAATGCTATGTAAATGTTAAAATCTTTGTCCCAGAGTTCATGCCTATTTGCTTATTGATGACATTTGTAGATTCCTAATCTCTTATTTTTCATAATTTGCCATGAATTTTAGAATTTTATGTTCTTTAACACAGAGGCAACTGAACAAAGGGAAATTAAATATGAAAGAGCAATGTTTAATTGCCCCAGGATTTATGAGAATAGAAGTCAGTAGCAATAAACTAATAAAATCAGACACAATGCCTTAGTCATCAGATGACTTAAAGGTGAGCAAATATGGACATGTTGGCTTTATAAGGTACTCTGTTTTAAAGAAGTATATAGAATGAAAAGCACATTGGATTTTCCAGAGCTGCATTAATTTATCAGTTTGCCATAATGTTTCAATGCATCTTCTAGTTCCTTCCAGTGTTATAGAAGAGCACTTATATACAAGAGTACATATAATGTTTTGTGTATGATAAAAATGCTAGTAATTAACCATTACTTAAATAGATATCATTGACTGTTGCTATTAACTGAAGGTTATAAATAACTACATATTTTAAGAATGTCATATTATAAAAAGTAAACAATATTTTTATCATTTATACTGGGCTAATATTTTAGTACAAGAGAATAATATTTTTGATAACTAATTATAAAGAAGCTGAGATGTTTTATTTGTCAAAAATTTTCCACATTGAGATAAAAAGAAATTTTTTATAAAATTATTTTAGAGATAAATAATCCAAATCATTATTGTTATGAGCTACATAGGTTACTTGATGTTTCAGTTACTTAAAAACTTTCATGTATATTAGATTGGCATATTTAAGGCTTGTATGATGATTTTATTTAAAGATAACTGAGAATAGAACATAGATACTTCTGTGGAAATAGTTTTAATAAAATAGAAATTAGAGAACATGGAATTTCTCAACATCAAATCAACAATCACTATCTAGAAATTATATTGTCATCACAGAGTTACTCAGAGCTGCTGGTGTTCTGACACTAGGACCATAATTGAAGTATAGAGCAGCAGACACATGGTTAAAGAAGATAACAACCCATCTTATTCCTTAAGACTCAAGGAGTTGATTCTGACAAACAGGATCTTGCTTGAGAATTCTTAGAAACAGGGATTTATCACTTGACAAAGTTGACTGTCAATGAGAACATAGTACTCTAGAAGTATAAGGTAGATTTACTAAAAGTTCGTTAAGTGGAATAAAATGTCATTTGCTTAAAACCTGGATTTGGTGTTTACCTACACCTTTAGGTCTTTGCTTTTTTTTTTTTCTTCTGAAAACAGGATTGGATTTAGTGGTATACAAGCTCAAATGAATTGAACACTCCTTGATTCTACACTGAGTCAATGGCTCCATAGTGAAGAATTTCCAGTAAATATTGTAGACCTATGGACGTTTTTGCTCTGTTGCTAGGAAGAAAAATCTGAGATGGTATGTTTTGTGAGTAGAAAGATCAAAAAGTATCAGAGGCAAAAATACTGTAGTTCTAATTTGAACAAGCCTGGGAAATGATGATGGAGTTGGCTATACTGACAATATTGTCTGGACAGGTGGCTTCCAATAGTGTAGACAGGCCAGCTCCAGAAGGATAAAACTGAAATGGGTAATCAAGAGTAAATGAATATAATCAACTAGCAAAATCTGGAGGCCAGATTAAAGGGAATACACATCCAATTGAGCAGGCTGAAGCATTGGAGTAAATTCCAACATTGTAAACAAACGTGTCTTTAACTCAGGGTTTTTATTTTTGTGAGATGAAGAGATGGGTGCAGGCTTGAAAGAAGAATCTCAAAAATAAGAACAGAAGGTACAGAAGAGCTAGAGTGAAATTCTGAGACTAGGTAAATGATTCTCGTCTGTCTATGGTTGCTGTTTGGTAGACATCCTACATACGATTAAAAGGGGCTGTGAATATCTGTGTCCTCTAATTTCAAGCTAATAGTATTTAAGGAGGTATGTTAGAATGCTTGTCTGTGATGAGAGTAGGGCATAAAATACACACTGGGCTTTCTTATGCCCTTTCTAATGTGCTCTCGAGGTAAAGTTATAAGGCACAAGTGAACAGAATGATTTGCGCAGGTTCTCATGCCTTCTGAGAATGGTGCTCAAATTTCTGAACTCTTGAATGCCTATCAACTTTCATAATGGTTCCTGGAGAAATAAGTTCTTTTCAACTTGAAAGTTAACATCTTGCCTTTTCCGCTTTCCTTATTTCTTGAACAGACTGATATCAACACTGTTGGCTTTCTGGTTTTATAGACTCCTCAGATTAATGCTGTACATTTCAGCCCTTAGAGCATCATGCTGTTTTTTCTCAATTCTCATAACATCAGCTCTGGTGCAAGCAATCCAAGAGTTCCCGATCTGCGGTTGCTCTATTTTTCTCTCGCTCTCCAACTGATTAGAAGGAAACCTGTTTGGGTTCACAAAAATTAGCTCATACTTTCTGTTTAGTGAATGGACATCTTAGCTTTGTCATGAGTTATGGTGAGGTCCAAGCAAAAAAGCCAGGAAAAGATGAGGTCACGGGAAGCCAGGAAGTAGAATAGGATGCAGGGAACCTCAACAAAAGAAGATATATTTTATTCATTGTGGGCAAAAGTTGCCATATAGAACTATATACAATCAGCTACCTACAGGTACCCAGTTACATACATGAGTGACACAAAACGAGCATAGTCACATTTGTTGATCACATATAGGCCACATTGGATGTAGGTATACATGCCAATAGCCAAATACACATAGGCAGAATGGCAAAGGTGAACTACAGAGGAAAAACTACAGAGGGCTGATAACTATCTTTTTACAGTTACATCAACAATACTTCTACTACATTTTTAACATTTTCCCATACTGTGTTTTCAACATATTCACACCCTCTTCCTCAAGTCCTCTTGGATGTACCACTACGTACTTACCCACACAACTTCATATGTTCTCTGTTTTTAAATTTTATAATCAAAGAAAAGCTGTACCCAGTCAAAATTGGGTCACCCAAATACTATTGTGTCTCAAGCAAACGTCTTTAATGGTGGTCAACTTCTCAGTGACCACTTCCTTAATAAAACTTCTTCTCCTCTCCCCACAACTAACAGTTGCTAATAACTACTAAGGTATGGGTGGGAATTCATGCCAGCTTCCTCTCTCCAAGTCATTTTGGGTTATGATACTCCTATTAGCCTTATGTTATTTAAACAAAACATGAATTTTGAGGCCCTTTTGAAGAGAGGGGCTGGAATAGTGCCTGAGTTGAGATTGGGCTGGCTCTCATACTTATGTAAATTCATATGCTCAGCTCCTCGGTTTCTTCTCTCCGTAGCAGGAATGGCTAAGATAAAAATATTTCAGAAACGATAACAAATGTTAGCATACATGTGGGGAAAGGAGAATACAAACAGATATAGCCCTATGGAAGTCAGTAAGAAAATATGTATTACTAGGAGGATGGGTAAAGTGGACTGAGGAGAAGCATCATGTTACAGAGGATCTGAAACCTATCTGCACCAAGTATGTCCATCAACAAAGAAATATCTTAGAAGCTGAATAAATGGAATGTGATGTTGGATATTTTATAAATGAATATAAATATATGTGCAATACATGTAAGTATTTGGACTTGCATGTACTAAATATATTATTTTTCTGGGCTTAGAAAAAATCTAGAGACTTCCAGAACTATCGAAGGATCCAGATGTACTACTCTTGGGCATATTATATAACCTACTACAGAGATACATGCTTAGATATATTTATTGCTGTTCTATTGAAAATAGTCAGGAAACTTGAGGGAAAACTCGTCAAATGGAGCTAGATTAAACGTACAGATATGTAGGTGGAAATGAAACATTCATTCTGAGTGAGGTATCCCAGACCTAAAAAGAAAATGACACATGCTTCCACTCATTATGTAGATGGAAACTTTGAATCTTTTGATATGCATTTTTCATTTGGAATAGTGATCAGGAAACCAATAAGAGGTCATGGGGTGACATTGAAAGCATGTGGGAATGCTGTAGTGTAAAGCAATGCAGAGGAATAATAGGATGGAGATGAAGTAGGGTGAGGATGGAAGTAAGGGTAGAGGAGAAATGTAGGGACGAA
Organism: Uromys caudimaculatus; assembly: GCA_028551405.1. Lineage (NCBI taxonomy): Eukaryota > Metazoa > Chordata > Mammalia > Rodentia > Muridae > Uromys > Uromys caudimaculatus. The sequence continues at coordinate 69,111,075 of CM052713.1, read as the reverse complement.
TAATTAACTTTAAAGACTATTTGAAAAAAAAAATCACATGGATACTTAGTGTAAAGTTCTTAAAACACAATGAGTTTAAATGGAGTTTCCCTCTATTGATAGAGTGCCCTTACTTTACACCCAAGCTTGCCAATAAGAAGCCTAATACCAGGATTCAAATACATCTTTTGGAGTTGTCTGCTGGAGCTGAATTGGTCTCCAAATTGGCTGGTTTTGTGTGTCAACTCGACACAAGCTGGAGTTATCACAGAGAAAGGAGTCTCCCTTGAGGAACTACCTCCATAAGATCCAGCTGTAAGGCATTTTCTCAATTGGTAATCAAGCAGGGAAGGCCCAGCCCATTGTGGTTAGTGCCATCCCTGGACTGGTAGTCTAAGCCCTAGTTGGACAAAGTGGATTTCGAATGAATGAATGAAATGAAATGAGTTGCAGTGATATTTCAGGGGAAAAATAACTTAGCAAGTTAATGATCATGGAGCTGTGATTCTAATCAAGATATGCTGTCTTCAAGGATTTGTATATTTAAAGGCTTCTGGATTTAAAATAGGATAACTTACAATTCACAGTTAGAATTGTTTGTGCTTAACTAGACAAGGCCTGGAAAATTGTTTTTTAAAGCTTCACTTCCAAAATCAGCATAAAAATAAGTATTGATCCTGCCTTGTTTTGAGCCCTCAACAGCCTGCTCTGGTCCTCACTTACCTTTGTGGGAAGAAAGTAAAACAGACATGTACAAAAATAAAAGTTCCAAATATGAAAAAAATGAAAAAGAAAGCAAGCTGAACAAACCTGGGGAAGCAAGCCATTAAGTTACACCCCTCCATGGGTTCTGCATCAATTCCTGCTTCCTGAATTCTGAATTCTGCATCAATTCCTGCTTGAATTTCAGTCCTGACTTTTCTTTAGTGATGAACAGCAAGGGAAATGTAAGTTGAATAAACCCTTTCCTTCCCAACTTGATTCTTGGTCATGATGTTTGTGCAGGAATAGAAACTCTGACTAAGACACCAAACATTGCATGCCACTTTCATTTGGGGAGGGGGTCACCCTGCAGAACTTGATGGTAAGATACTGAAGACATCACATACACGAGTAACAGAACATGGAGAAATCAAACTGCTAATAGTAAAGTTTCATCTAGACTGAGTGGCTCTCCAAATTCTGGGGCCATTATGCATGGTATCTGAGGCAAAATGTAGTAATAAATCTTACCAAGCTGTGAACTCTGTGAGTTGCAATAGCAATAGCATGCTATGCCTAGTGGTGCAACAATGGCATGCATGTTTAAGGCATTGATGAAATTTATGGTCTGTGATTAAATTTAAGATCCACTCCACAAGATGGAAGTAATACCTGGTACCTGAAACTGTTATCGGAGTCAATAAGCCATGACTAGATAGGTGATACAATCTAGGAGAGAGAATCTACCACTGTTATTCTTCTGAATACTAGAGCATTTAAACTGACTCTTAATGTTTTGACACCACATCCATAGATTAGTCATCTCTCAGCTCGTATCAGAGAACTTTCTTATATACATTTCAGTGAGCATCCATTAACCACACAGAATCCCACATCTGATCAGCATACAGAGAATATGGCAGTTCCAAATGTGACATCTATATCATACCCCTCTCCTCAAGAGTATGTGGTAAGATTGTACAAAAAGTTGAAGGTTACAAAGAAATGGTATTTTCTGAAATCCTTAAGAATTTTAATAAATTTGGAAGTCCTAGTTATGGTTATTATTTTTTCAATGAAACACCGTAACCAAAGCAACTTGCAGAGGAACAGTTTATTTCATAGAGATTTCCATATAATAGTTCATCCCAGGAGGAAGTCATGATAGAAGCTCAAAGGCAGGAACTGGCACATCGGCCGTGGAGGAGTGCTGTTTACTGGCCTCCTTCCCATGGCAGGCTCAGCCCACTTTCTTATAGGACCTAGCATCACCTGTCTGGTGGTGTCCCCATTCACAATGGGATGGGTCTTCTCACACCAGTCACTAACTAAGAAAATGTTCTATAAGTTTCCCTGCAACCTTATCTTGAGGAGATATTTTCTCAAATGAGACTGACTCTTCTCTTTCTGACCTTAGCCTGTGTCATGTTGACATAAAACTAGCTAACAAAACTGATCCCCTGTCAACTTGACACACAAACACAAAGCCAATGGGGTGTGACCTTTACTTCACATTTTCCCAATTCAGGGAGAAAGACTACAGGACCATTTGTGTAAAAATCTCAGAGCTAAGATGGCACATTAAGAGCATAAATATCTTTAAAAGTCTCAGTTTAAAAAGAGTTTACAAATTCAAACATATTAAATGTTCAGTGTCTTTAAAATATCACTCTCTTTAAAAATCTAAAATGTCTCTCTCTTAAAAGTTTAAAACCCTTACATGTTGGGCTCTTGTAAAAATCAAAATCAAGTTAAACATTTTCTTACTACATGGGGAGAAAACGAGGGCACAGTCACAATATGAATAAGTCTGAACCAAACTCCAACAGTATAAATAACTTAATGTCTGAGATCAAGGATTCACTCATGATCTTTTGAAGTTCTCCACCGCACTTGGGTCACTTCTCTGGCTCTGATCTCTACTGCGCACACAGCTTGTCTGCTAGGCTCTGGTCAGTTTCACTCTACACCCGCAGCTGTCCTTGGTGTTTCATCCCATGGCACTAGCATATAAATTTGAGAAAAGCTAGAGTCATTGGATCAAAGATGGCCTGAACTGAGAAAATGCCTTTATGAAAATGGGCTGTAGGCAAGCTTATAGATATAGAAGGGCCCAGCCTATTGTGGGTGGTCCTGGGTTTTATAAGAGAGCAAACTGAGCAAATCATGGGGGCATACCAGTAAGTAACACTCTTTCATGGTCTTTGTGTCAGCTTCTGGCTTCAGATTCCTGACAGAGCTCCTATGCTGATCTCCTTATACAATGAACAGAAATGTAGATGCATAAGACAAATAAATCATTTCCCCACCAACATGTTGTATCATAGCAATAGTAACCCTAACTATGATAAGAAATTGGTACCAGAAGTGGGGTATTGTGATAGACCTGTCCCTGTTGTTTTGGGAAGGATTGTGGAAGGAATTTGGATTAGAAAAGTCATTGGGTGCTGACCTTAGTGGGTTGTTCTGTAAGAACTTAGAATATAAGAGTGTTGAAATCATTGCAGAAGATGGAGGCCTGGCTTGTGAAGCTCGGGGGAAAGACTACCGGCTATTTGTGTAAAGAATCTGTGGTGTGTCTGGTCAGTTGGATCTGAAGAATCAACTGTGATTAAAACAAAACAAAAGAAAACAAAACCAGGACCCCTAAGGCAAAAACTTTGTTTTTGTTTTTCTGGGACAAGGGATGTTTGTCATCTAGGCCTGATGAATCAGCTGTGATTAAGAAGAGACCAGCATCATTGAGGCAAAATCTTCTGAGAAGTGTTTTCTCAGAGCCAGTACAAGTAATTCTCCAGTGACTTTAGCTTGTGTCAACTTGACATAAAACTAGCCAGCACACCGGCCAACATCTATTTCTTCTTGTTTGTTTGAGTTTTCACAAAAGATCTTTATTTTGCTTTTATATAAAAATTTACAGATTTGACTGGAATAAAATGATTAGAATAAATGATCCAATTCAAAGCCAGGCTACAAAACCAACATCCTTATGATTTCTTCATCAGATAAGGTAGAAAAAAGGTAGGTCAACTGGATCTATACAGAGCAACTCAGTATCATATCCTTGGGCAGATTCAAACAGGATTGGACAGGCAACTTGCAGTCTAATATAATTACTTCTAACTAAACTTTATTTTACATATTAAAATGGATTTGATTTATACTTTATTTAAATTATTGGAGATGGTTTTCTTGAGGAACCCATCTCCAATAATACCTAGCACTTGTATAGGTTTTAATTTATTAATAAAGACACCATTAGCCAATTTCTTCAGGATTTTCTTCTTAGGATACTCTTATAAGCAAGTAGCCTTGGAAGGCAGAGGTGTTTGCCTCCTGGAAGGATTTCCCAGGTGATAAAAGTAATGTTTCACTTCGGCGAGGTTATTAGGCCCTTTTGCCCGCAATGCCTACGTAAGACCATGGAGTTCATACTCTCAATTGTGTTTGTAGCCCATCCCACTATATTGGTAAGAAACACCTGACTCACATTATTATGGTCCCTGGGAATCTGGTTTCAGAAACAAGGACAAGCTGTTATTTGGGCTCCTGTGATTGCCACGAGTAAACAACTGACCCAGAAACCTCATATCATTTTGCCACTATCCAGGAAAATGTGACAAGCTCTCTTGGTGGCCTGCAAATGAGATGAAACATGAGATATTGCCCCTGACATGGCAAGTTTATTTAACCCTAGGATATGTCTTTGAGTGTTTTCCTTGACTTCATTATAGTTCCCATTGAAAATTTTTCTTTTACTTTAAGAAAGAAGCATTTCTTTTCACAATAATAATGTTATAATTAGGGAATATCTGAAATATAAAAGTACATTATGTGTGATTTTTGCTCTTTAGATAGAAGTACTTATAATTCTACATATTGTTAGAATGATCACTTTGTATAATATTCTTACATACAAATAACAAGTTCATTTGCATGTATGCACTGAAAACTGGCTTCCAAACTGGTACTATAGATCATGTGTTATTGTATTTTATATTAATTTGTAAAGTTAAAACTCTGTCATATTTATAATTTACAGTTTATTGTGCTATTATCCTGTTATGGGTTTGTAAAAGAACTTATTTTAGATTTAATTAATTTTCTATACCATTGTCAATATTCTTATTGCCTAATTACTACAAACATTGCTTTAACATAACACTCATTGATAACACCTTATCCCAAAACTCTCCTGAGAGTTTTATGTGTATCACATTACTATACTAAGACTCTAAAATGATATTCTTCCCTTCTAAAATGTTTTTACAGCCAAGTATATTGTCCTTTGAAAAACTTCCTCACTCTGAGGCATTTTTCTTTTACTCTGTTGTCTTATACATTTGTTTTTAGGCCAATTGATTATGTAACAATGATGCAATATTTTTACTAACAATACTTAATAAACCATTGTTTCTTATAGCCAAATAATTTTTTGAGTAGCATTTATTTTTGGTGTCATAAAGCTGAAGTTTTAGGGGCTGGAGAGACGACTCATCAGGTAAGAGCACTGGCTGATCTGCATGGGGACTGGGTTCAATTCCCAGCTTTCACATGGCACCTCACACCTTTCTGAAACTCCAGTTCCAGGGCTTCTGAAACCCTCACACTGTATGCACATGTAGGCAAAACACATAAATTTAAGAGTGAATTACTAAAAACATACATTTTATTTTTCTATTAGTATTATTTTTATAACATTTAATATATATACATTAATATTTAATATATTAATAATTATATAACAATGTACCAATAAAAATGTATTAATGTAATATCTTATAATATAGTTTGTAATAATAGGATTAATATGATATATTATAATATTATGCATACATATAATGATATAATATAATTATTATATTCATAAATGGGCTAGTAAAATTAGAAAAGTATTTGAATAATGTTCCAAAAGTCACTAAGATAATTCTAGGAAGTGCATAGATAACCTTTTAAACTCTGATATCTTCTGTGAGAAACTGTTATTTTGTGTCATCAAGAGGTAACCCAGTGCTCTATTACCCCTTCTCAAAAATTCTATTACTGGTGCCTTATTTGAATGTACTTACATGATGTGTGTTTCAGTTTAGCTTGGTTTTGAATCTGGGTCTGAAAGCTCTTTCTAGTGTAGTTCTGACATCTTTATCTTGTGCTTTGTGTGGAGCCAGATGGAAGCAGTATTATGTTTAACTATACATACCTAGTGGTCACATAGGTTTAATATAAAGGTACTTTAGTATGTTTAGGAACTATCACTAATTACAAGAAATGAATAGATGTGGAAAGGAAAACACCAGGCTATTAGAGTTATCTTCTGGTAGGCACTGGAATTATGTACAGAGATATTTTATAACCTATCCCAGTATTACCGTGGATGGCAGAGTGTTCTTCATTTGCATTCAAGAGAGTCAGCCAAATAGAAAAACAGCATGGAAGTAGTAGAGGACTACAGATTCTATCCACTGCCAATCACTGTGTCTTCAATGTCCTACTAGTTGAAGAATTTCATACTGAGAATGATGAAGACTATTTCTTTGAGGTAATATGTCTACAGCATGCAATCTTTATCTAAATCCCATGATCAAGGCATTCTTTTGTTCCTCCAGCTTTATGGCATTCAAGCATGGAGGGTCCTCTTGCCAAAACCACGCTGCCACATTGGCATGACCGGGAGCACAGTTTTCTTAACTCTCATCAGCCTTTGCTCCTCTGCCAGGCTCTCTAAATGTAGATGAGCATCCTACATTAGCATTTGGCAAGTACATTGTCCTTCTGCCATTGTCGCTGCTCCCAGCTCCGCTGTTATACTCGGCAGCTCTTTCACCGTTCACTTGTTCATGCTGCACTTTATAGAGCTGTTTATCATTGCAGCAATGTACAGGGTGTGGTTCCATGGGGTGGGGAAAACGACAGCATTTCAAAGCCATATGTATGTCTTTACATGTTAGAAATCAAAGTCATGAAAGCTTGGGTGATAAATATACTTCCCAAAGATAATTCATTAAATTTTCAAACTAATCTCTGTAGGGATTGTTATGACTGAAATAGTTAAGTTGGCTTATTCTAGTGGCAAAGATTAACAATAATTTTTCCAACTATCAATTAAATACATGCTTTTTCTTATAAAAGTATAAAATTACATTTATATGTTCAATATTCAAGGAGGTGTTACAAATTTATTTTATTTGCTAGAAGTATTCCTAGCATGCTTGTGATCTGTAATGTACATTTTGCTGAGAATAGCATGTAAACTATGTTAGAGAGAGGACTTTTGACACCATTCTCAGGCTGGACTACTGTACAAGGCTTATTGCAAATGATTCCATTGTATTGTTCCAGTGAGTAACATCTCCAGGCATTTGCCTGACGTTGCACTCAGCAGAAACAATCACTCTGTGAATTGTGATGATTTGGTGCTATCTTTGGCAAGCTGAATGTAGAGTGAGGATTTAAGCTGTGTATATAGCAAAGGTTTGTTATTCTCATCATTTAATGTTGCCAGTAGCCTGAATTAAGCTTTGAAAAATAAGTCAAAAGAAATATTTATCTTTGAAAAGTTTGTAATCTGTACCTGTTAATTCTTTACAATTCCCTTAATTTCAAGCACTGAATTACTTATGGTAAAACTGAGTTATTCATTTAGTTAAGAATACAGTTGATGCTATTTCCTTTTCCTCCAAATATATAATTTTAAAAGTGACTGCTTGCAAGGGAATTCTGATGGGAAACACTATATCATCTTGAACCATGTACATCATTGTGTATTTTCTCACATATATTTTTCTCTATGGAAAATAAAGAAAACTGAATGTGACTGTGGTTTTGGAAAATTTTATTTCTTAAGACAATTAACACATGTAGATAATGAGAACACATTCATATATGAGGACATGGAAAACCTCTGTATTGCTTACTCAAATTGGCTAAGAACATAATTGCTCTACACACTAGTCTATCAATAAGAAGGCAGAAGTAGAATGAAGGAGAAGTAGCTAGCTATCCTACTACTGGGCATATGCCCAAAGGAAATAAAACCAATGTGTTACACAAATATCCAGATTGTCATTTAAGTTGCAGAATTGTCAACATCATCCTGGAGTTGAAAACATCTAAGGTGTCCTTCAGTGGATTAGTGAGTGAGGAAAATGTGGTTATATGCATAATCAAATAATATAGAGTTTTTAAAAAGAAGGAAATCTTGTTGTTAGTAGCAACATGGTTATCCTGAACAGCATTTTATTGCACAAGAAAAACTAAGCATGATCTCACATATGTGGGAATCTAAACACAGTGTTGAGAAGATGAACTCCTAAATCAGACAGTAGAATGATGGTCACCATGGCATAGAACAAGGGGGTAGATTTGAACAGATCTTTGTCAAATCACTGAAAATTTTAGATAGAATGATGGGATAAGTTTAAGATACCATGGCCAGAGAGATGACTTAGTAGGTAAGTCTGCTTGTTTTCAAGCTTGAAAACCAGAGTTCAATTCCCAGGACCCTTGAAAGTTGCTACCTGGCTTCCACAGACATGCCATGGCATAAAGAATCATTGTCCTTTCTCCAAGCATGCAGATACACACACGCACACACACACACACACACACACACACACACACACAAACACACACAAACACACACACACACACACACACAAACACACACAAACACACACACACACACACAAACACACATACACAGATACACATAATTCATGAATGTAATAATAGTTATTATGCAACATATATTATCATGGATAGCAATGCATTAAGCTATTGAAAAGTTACTAAGAAAGCATGTTGTATTCTTGTGATGAAAGATACATGATGTAATCATATATGTTAATTTGCTTGATTTAGTCATAATGCAATTAACATTTATTTGTTTGTGCTCAAATAAATCCACCCTCAGAAAACACTGATTTTTTTTTAAATTCTGGTGACAAACTTATTTAATATATTCATTTATAAACTTTATATAGATGAAGATTCTGGCTTAGAGATTGTGATTGATAAAATACAAACTCTATTTGAAACTGACTCTTTAGAACTCTAAAGCTAGTAAATTTTTAAATGAGTACTGTTTCACACACTTGACTCTTTTTTTATGGATGTTGAATGCATTGAGCATGCTAGGCAGACAAAAGAAACTAAGTAAACAACACAATGAGTAGAGGATGATGATACTGCAGAGCTGCATTTCATTAGGATATCATGTGAGAGGAACCAGGGGGCATGATTCCTCACAGTCATCTGAGAAGAACATAGCTGACCAAGACCTCTGCAGCTGTCCTTTGTTTCACTGTAATGGCATGTGCGAAACATGCTGCAAAACTTCCTGATCCCGTCTTGGATCTGATATCCTGACACATTTGAAAAATGTTCATGTAAGGTTGGAAAGGGAGAATAAGCCCTGATCTTGGCAAATGCCTATCTATTTCAGCCTTATCTGTGACTTAACTCCTGTAATTTTCCCCATTAAAATTGTCTCACAGGAGCATTCCCCAAGTCAACTATGTCATCGTCCCTCTGAGAAGTCCATACTCATCCTTGTGTATTATATTGGTTGCTTTCCTCACTGCTGTGAGCAAATGTCTGACAAGAAAAAATTTAATGGAAAAAATTTAATTTGCTCATGTATAAATATTCAAGGATGTACAACCCATCATGTCAAAGAAGACATGGCTGCAGAAATGGCAACTTGGGTATTCATATTATATCCACAATCAAAACAAAACAGCTATGGAAAAAAAATGGTCACCTAGTGAATGATATCATTCATATGAATTGTGGATTTTATCCCCTTACTGAATTTAATTTAGAAAATCTCTCATAAATATGCCCTGAGATTTGTTTCTTTGAGAATTTTATATCCTGTCAAATTGACAATAAATTACTCAGTATAAACCCTTGAGTTGAATAATCCCATGCAATTCCTCCTTTTTTAATTATCTTTTTTATTGTATATTTAATTTATTTACATTTCAAATGTTATTCCCTTTCCCAGTTTCCCCTCTGGAAACCCCTGATCCCATCCGCCCTCCCCCTGCTTCTGTAGTTTGCAATTCTTCCTTTAAATACTTGATTCAAGCAAGGCCTGGCTTGTGGTCCAAGCTTTATGCTTAGTTGAAATGGAAGGCATGATGTGATAAATACAAATTAAAACTCTATTTGCAAGCCATGCCTGTATTACATTCTACTTATATACTGTCTCATCAGGGCACTTCTGCCACAGACCTTTGAAAGCCACCCAGGACATTCTTCTACGTGTTGAAAAATTAGATATAATAAAAGCCATCTTCTGAATTGTTTTTCCTTGTCAGATGTAGGGTTAATAAAGCTATTTTCCAAATCTGTAAGCAGTTGTTTTGTTCTATTGACAGTGTCCTTGACTTTACAGAGACTTTTAGTTTTATGAGGTCCAATTTATAAATTGTTGATCTTAGCACCTGAGCTTTGGGTGTTCTGGTTTAGGAAATTGTCTCTTGTACTAATATATTCAAGGTTATTTCCCACTCTTGGGTATACACCCAAAAGATATTCCATCGTACCACAAGGACACTTACTCAACTATGATTATAGCAGCCTTATTCATAATATCCAGAAACTGGAAACAGCCTATATGTCCCTCAACTGAAGAATGGATAAAGAAAATGTGTCTCATTTACACAATGGAATACTACTCAGCCATTAAAAATAAGGACCTCATGAATTTTGTAGGCAAATGGATGAAAAGAGAAAATATCATCCTGAGAGAGGTAACTGAGACCCAAAAGGACATGCAAGGCATGTACTCACTTCTAAGTGGATATTAGCCATAAAGTACAAGATAACCACATTATAATCTGCAAACTCAAAGAAGCCAAATAACAAGGAGGCTCCAAGGGAGGATGTGGGCTTAGATTTTTCAAAATTTATGTTAATTAGAAATCTTAAATGCTTCAACCTCTCCTGTAGCCCAATGACCAGAGGTATCAAAGAAAAAAAAGATAATAGGAAAAGGGCATTGTGGACCTGTTTAGAAGTAGTGTTTTGAGGGAGATTGCACGCTTCATTGTCAGGATATCAGCAGTCTAATCCCATAGTAAACATCAAACATGAATCTTGATTCATCAGAAAGTGCAAGGCTCCACCAAATTGTCACAAGTCAGCAGAAGCAACAAGAATCACTTGGAATGCCATGAGATGTTCTTTGATGTGTTTCTCTGTGTGAACTGAAGACCAGCAGAGACCAGTGAAGACCAGCAAAATGTTGCACAGCTAGCAAAGACCATCGAAGAGTGCTAGTCTGTGTGCTGGACACTATTTGTGGAGATCTCTGGCCTGGTGGGGGTGTTCGAGGAAAGAGAGTATGAGTAGAGAGGGGGGAGTACAATCACTGCCACTGCTCTGCTGCTACTGTGGCCTCCACTGCAGTTCTGAGACACTGAGCTCTGGAGAGCAGAGCAGCAGGGGAGAGGGGAGCTTGGCTAGCAAGCAAGATGTAGAGGAGCTTCTAGCTGCAAAAGCTTTAGGAGAGTGTTCTTTTCCCCAGGAAGTGTGAGAGCTCTTATACAACAGATGCTCTTAGGCAATGGAGTAATTCTCACATACTTTTATTCCTTCTGGATAGGATTTTTTAGACATTTTGGAAGTGGGTTGGGGTCTGACAGCAGATGCTTCCTATTGGCTTTGTTGGAGATGTTAGGATGCTTCATCTGCATGTGGAGAGGCTTGGAGGTGCTGCCTGGTGGTTCTGACCATCTCCATGGGATGCTATGTGACAGGGACCTGGTTGGAAGCAGGTGAACCGCCTACAGTCCTTTTCTGGGTTCAGGGTCTTCCAACCCAGTTTAACCTTACCAGGTTTCCTGGCATGGACCATTGTCCCACAAGAGCTGCTTAGCTACAGTATCCTCTCACTGTCTGTAGGGTTTTACTTATAGTTTTTCAAATCACCATGCTCTCATCCAAACTTCTGCTCTAACCAAACATTAAATGCTCTCACACAAGTGCTTCAGTAAAATAGCCTCTGACAGGACAGAAAACCATCACATGACATAAAGGAGTTTCCAAAGAAACCAGAAATGTCCACTTTATGAGGATGCTTGTATCTTACTCAGAAGAGGAAATAAAACACACATGGGAGGGAGTGAAGTGGGAAGGAGAGGGGGTGGGGAAGAAAATAGTGCAGGAGATGAGGTATCATGAGATCTGGGGAGAAAGAAAAGCCGTCAGGGGATTGGGGTGGTGGAATCAGGTATCATGAGATCTGCAGAGAAAGAACAGCAGTCAGGGGGTTGGGGTGGTAGTGGTGGACATCTGGAGGATGTGCCAGAGACCTGGAGGGGAGGCCTGAGGGAGTCTATGGGGGTGAGTTTAGGTAAGACTCATAGCAGTGGGGATATGGAACCCGAAGGCACCATTACCTGTAACGAGGCAGTACTCCCCAGGGAGGGATAAGGACACCAATCCACCCACAAAATGTGTCCCACCTAGAAGATATACAGGGATGAAGATGACACAGAGATGGAGAGAATGGCCAATTCATAACTGGCCCAATTTGAGACCAATCCCACTGGCAAGAACCAATCCCTAACACTATAAATGGTACCTTGTTCTGCTTGAATAACCTAGCATGGCTGTCTTTTGAGAGTTCCACCCAGCAAGAAATGGAACTAAAAGCAAAGACCCACAGCCAAACATTCAATGGAACTTGGGGAGTCTTGTAGAAGAGTTGCAGGAAGGATCCTGGGACCCAAAGGGGATCGATACACAGAATCAACTAACCCAGACCCTTTGGGCACCCAGAGACTGAACCATCAACCAAAGAGCAACCATGAGATCTAGGCTCCTGGCATATATATATACATATGTGTGTGTGTGTGTGTGTGTGTGTGTGTGTGTGTAGCAGATGTGTAGCTTGTGGATTCTATTCCCCTAACTCAGTGAGAGAGGATGTGACTTAGTCCTGCAATGACTTGATATGACAGGGTGTGGTGATACCCAGGGAGCCTCCGCCATCTCAGAGGAGAAGAAGGAAGATGGGGAAGGGTGTGAGTGAACAAGCTGGGAGAAGGGGAACTGTGATCATTTGCAAAGTGAATAAATAAATGAATAAATGAAAATTAAGTCTTTATTCATTGTTGAGATTTCATTGGTGTGGCATTCCTGTCATGTACTCACATTTAAAGTTTGAAGCTAGGAATATAATATAATCATTGATAATGATGCTATAGGAAGATATTTATTAGCTTACCTTGGAATACCTGACATATTGTGAGGTTTTGATTTGTCATAATCTTATTGTATGATGGTGTTTTATTACTTTATTAAACTAAATTTGTTTATTTATAAAATTTTCAAATGAAGTTTTATGTCATATTTAGTGTTGTAATATTCTAAAAAGAGCCATACTTCTTAGTCCTGAAATAAAAATATTTCTTAGCCCTTCCATATTTAATCAAGCTTCTTAAAACTTCCAAACATTTATAACATCTTGTTGTTATTATTGTTATTTTAGTTGGTTTTTTTTTTTTTTTTTTTTTTTTTTTTTTTTTGAGAAGGAAGTAAGCCTATTTCTTTGATTGTTTGTCTCTAGCAAGATCAGGACCTGACATTGTTATTTTAGGTCCTGTTGTCAGTGACTGAGGCTTGGGATGTAACACAGATTTCTTTGAAAGTGTATATGGCACAGAAAATTTATCAGCCTCTCCTTGAAAGGACTAGTTTCCTTTGAAAGAAAATTCTTACTTTTGCAAGAATGTAAAACATGAGCTCAAGGAAAGACCAAAAGGTATCTAAAAATCATACAAGAGAAAGTTTAATGGGGCAGAGTTTGGCTTTTCAAATGCTTCATTCAGGCCTCTGTTAAGCCACAAAGTTTCATTTCAGAACTGTGAAGCAGCTCTAACAAGTAGTCAATCATTTCCAGGAATGCTGTGATGTAATTTCTCAGGTTACAAAGTCATACAGCCCCTCCCAGGCTATTCTGCAGTTGCATCTCTCTTCCTTGCATTTCTGCTAAGCTGAAGGGATCCCCAACTAAAATCAAGTAAACAATCTCAGTTGTAAATATGAGTCACACTGCTGGTGATCTCCACGTTTTAATAATTTTTGTTTATTACTTAATCTCCCTTTCATTATTTAAAAGGGCATTTTAATAAATGTAAATATACATGTAAATTAACAGAAAACCTTTGTTAGCTGAGATTCTGCAATAGTACCCCAAATTTCCTCAGTTCACAGCAGTACTTTATAGGAAAATCTGTTTTAGAAATACTCATCTATATCTTAGAGCATGAGTCATTAAAGTTCTTTTTAGGATTTTCCCCCCTGTGCCAATGAGTTCAAGGCTCTTTCCCATTTTTTCTCTATTAGATTCAGTGTATTTGGTTTTATGTTGAGGTCGTTGATTTATGTGGAGTTGAGCTTTGTGCAAGGTGGCAAATATGAGTCTATTTTCATTTTTCTGCGTACAGCCTGCCAGTTAGACCAGCACCATTTATTGAGAATGCTTTCTTTTATCCATTGTATATTTTTGGCTTCCTTGTCAAAGATCAAGTGTCCATAAGTGTGTGGTTTTATTTCTGGGTCTTCAATTCTATTCCATTGATCAACATATCTGCCTCTGTACCAATACCATACAGTTTTTATCAATATTGTACTGCAATAAAGCTTGAGGTTTGGGATGGTGATTCCCCCAGCCGTTCTTTTATTGGTAAAAATTGTTTTCTCTATTCTGGGATGTTTGCCTTTCCAGATGAATTTAAAAATTGCTCTTTCCATGTCTTTGAAGAATTGTATTGGGATTTTGATGGAAATTGCATTGAATCTTCAGTAGGATAGCCATCTTTAGTATGTTAATTCTGCCAATCCATGACCATGGGAGATCTCTCCATTTTGAGATCTTCTTCAATTTCTTTCTTGAAAGACTTGAAGTTATTGTCATACAGATCTTTCACTTGCTTTGTTAGAGTTACCCCAAGATATTTTATATTATTTGTGGCTATTGTGAAGGGAATTGTTTCCCTAATTTCTTTCTCAGCCTGTTTATCATTTGTATAAAGGAAGACTATCGATTTATTTGAGTTAATTTTTTTATCTGGCCACTTTGTTGAAGCTGCAAAAGTTCTTTGGTAGAATTTTTGGGGTCGCTTATGTATACTATACTATCATCTGCAAATAGTGATACCTTTATATCTTCTTTGCCAATTTGTATCCCCTTGATCTCTTTATTGTCTTATTGTTCTAGCTAGTACTTCGAGTACAATATTGAATAGATATAGGGAGAGTGGACATCCTTGTATTGTCCCCAATTTTAGTGGTAGTGCTTCAAGTATCTCTCCATTTAATTTGATATTCACTGTTGGTTTACAGCCAATTCCTGATCTCTCCAATACTTTTAACATGAAATGGTGTTGTCTTTTGTCAGATGCTTTTTCTGAATCTAAGGAGATGATCATGTCATTTTTTTGAGCTTGTTTATATAGTGGATTACATTAATGGATTTTCATATATTGAACCAACCTTGCATCCCTGGGCAGAAGCCTACTTGATCACGGGGAATGATGGTTTTAATGTGTACTTGGCTTCAGTTTGCAAGAATTTTATTGAGTAATTTTCTATTGATACTCATAAGTGAAATTGTTCTGAAGTTCTCTTTTATGTTTGGGTCCTTGTGTGGTTTAGGTATCAGAGTTATTGTGGCTTCATAGAATGAGTTAGGTAGTGTTTCTGTTTTATGGAATAGTTTGAGAAGTATTGGTATTAGGTCTTCTTTGAAGGTTGGTAGAATTTTACTTTTTTGTTTGGGAAGTTTTTAATGACTTCTTCTATTTCCTTATGGTATTTGGGTCTGTTTAGATAGTTTACCTGCTCTTGATTTAACTTTGATATGTGGTATCTGTCTAAAAAACCTTCCATTTCATCTAGATTTTCCATTTTTGTTGAGTATAGGCTTTTGTAGTAGGATCTGATGATTTTTTGAATTTCTTCCATTTCTGTTGTTATATCTCCCTTTTCATTTCTGATTTTGTTAATTTGGATTCTGCCTCTGGGTACTTTAGTTAGTTTGGCTAGAGATTTATCTATCTTGTTGATTCTCTCAAAGTACCAGTTTTTGCTCTTGTTGATTCTTTGTATTGTTCTCTTTGTTTCTATTTGGTTGCTTTCTGCCTTGAGTTTGACTATTTCCTGCCATCTACACCTCTTGCTTGTGTTTGCTTCTTTTTGTTCTTGAGCTCTTAGGTGTGCTGTTAAGTTGCTAGTGTAAGATCTCTCCAGTTTCTTTACCAGGGCACTTAGTGCTAGGAATTTTCCTCTTAGTACTGCTTTCATTGTGTCCCATAAATTTGGGTAAGATGTGTCAACATTTCATTAAATTCCAGGAAGTACTTAATTTCTTTCTTTATTTCGTCCCTGATCAAGTTATCATTGAGTAGCGTGTTGTTCAGTTTCCACGTGTATGTGGGATTTCTGTTGTTTTTCCTGATATTGAAGACCTGCCTTAGACCATAGTGATCTGATAGAGTGCATGGGATTATTTCAATATTCTTGTATCAGTTGAGGGTTGTTTTGTGACCACTTATATGGTCAATTTTGGAGAAGGTAACATGAGGTGCTGAGAAGAAGGTGTTTTCTTTTGTTTTAGGGTGAAATGTTCTATAGATATCTGTTAAATCACCTCTAGTTTCACTGTGTCTCTGTTCTGTTTCTGTTTTCATGACCTGTTCTTTGGTGAGAGTGGGGTGTTAAAAACTCCCACTATTATTGTATGGGCTTCAATGTGTGTTTTGAGCTTTAGTAAAGTTTCTTTTATGAATGTGAGTGCCCTTGCATTTGGGGCATAGATGTTCAGAATTGAGACTTTCTCTTGGTGGATTTTCCCTTTGATGAATATGAAGTGTCCTTCCTCATCACGTTTGATAACTTTCATTGAAAATATATTTTATTGGATATTAGGATGGCAATTTCAGCTTGTTTCTTAGGATCATATGCTTCAAAGACCTTTTCCCAGACTTTTACTCTGAAACAGTGTCTGCTTCATTATTGAGGTGTGTTTCTTGTATGCAGAGGTGGACATCGAGAGGAGTCTGAGGAAAATAAGGTCTAGCAACAGGCCCAAAGTGGGGTCCAGCTCAAGGGGAAGTTCCAAGGCCTGACACTATTACTGAAGCTATGTAGTGCTCACAAAAAAGGGACCTATCATGACTACCCTCCAAAAAACCCAACAAGCAGCTGAAAGAGTCAGATGATGACATTTTCACCCAACCAATGGACAGCAGCTGCTGACCCCTGTGGTTGAATTAGGGAAAATCTGGAAGAAGCTGAGGAAGAGGGTGACCCTGTAGGAGGAGCAGCAGTTTCAATTAACCTGGACCCTTGAAGTCTTTCAGACACTGGATCACCAACCAGGCAGCATACATCAGCTGATATGAGGCCCCCAACACATATACAGCAGAGGACTGCATGGTCTGGGTTCAGTCAGAGTAGATGCACCTAACTTTCAAGGGACTGGAGTCCCCAGGGAGTTTAGAGGTCTGGTGGAGTGGGGGTGGCGACATCCTCAGGGAGACAGGAGGGTGGGAGGTGGTATGGGATGTGGAACAGTTGGAGGGTGGACTGGGAGGGGAATTAAACTTGGAGTATAAAAAATAAAAGATTAAATAAAATGAAGGAATATGTGTGTGTGTGTGTGTGTGTGTGTGTGTGTGTGTGTGTCTGTGTGTGTCTGTGTGTGTGTCTGTGTGTTTAACCCCACTCTCTATATATTCATGGTGCTGTATGAAAATTTGTTCACTCCTGGAGGATAAAAGTAATATCAATACCACCTAGCTATAAATAAAGATATAATGATGATATAGATTGTAACCCCAAACATTTATGAGTAGATTTAATAAAGAAGTAGCATTTAATGTCAAGTTCTATTCATGAGAGTCTTTTTTTTTTGCTCATTTAAAGTTTATTTTAAGGTAATTGTGACTGAAGAAGCATGTAACCATGGAACTACAGAAACTGAAACATGAGGTTGGAGACCTGGAGAGCTGGAGGTCAGCCTAGGCTACATAGTGATTTCTAGCCAGAAGAATATAAAATTTAAAAAAGATGGTTTGGTATATGAGAAGAGTTAAAAATATTTCTGGAAATTTCAAAAGCATTTATAAGTATATACATGCAATCTTGTTAGAAAAGAGTTTGGTAAATTTCAGAAATATAAAGAAGGAAATAATCAGTCTCTCAAGAACAAGATAAATGCTAGCCTGAACATGTTGAAGACACTCAATCACCCACCACTCCCTATGTGATGTCAAACATTATATGGGAGGAACAGCAAAACCAGAAGGTACATGATTGGAGTAGGGAAAGACATAGTGTTGGAAAGGAGGACAATATGTCAAACGTTGTTGAGGACAAAGGAAGGTGACGACTGGGCATCTCACTGGATTAAACAGTGTAGTGCATAGTGGGATTTCATCCAAAAGAGTTTAGTGTGCAGGGAGGGGCCAGAGATACAGAATGTAACTTCGAATGATTCGAGGACTCATTGGCAATTTGGGAAGATGAGACAAGGCGTGTGATGTGGGTCCTTACAGAAGTAGGAAGGTGGCTGAGACCTGCTTACCTAGTGTGTGACTTAGGGTAGATGCCACTTATATACTTTAATGTGCTTTGCGTTTGACTTACTGTGCCAATGTTTCCCTGTTTTCCTCAAACTGAGTACTTGTCATATAGCTTATCATTTATTTTTAATAAATTATTTTTATTCTGCTTCATATCCTACCAGTATCTTTTTACTTTTACCATAACTAATACGTTATTAATGCCTACTTTGTTAGGTGCTGTAGAAAAAATATAAATTTTATAAATTCAGTGTTAAGTATGAAATTCTGAGTCAGAATTCTTTTAAATATATGGATGTCAATACTTCTATAGGTATCAAAATCTCCTGTTCCAGGACTAGCTTTTCCAAAGCACTTGATATTTAATAATTATTAATAATTAACAATGTAAAAGTAACAATATCAATGTTAGGATGAGACTAATCCTTCCCTGAATTATAAATTACCTTAAATTTAATTCATAGAAAAATATCATTTAAAAAGAATTTTATCTTTTCACTAATTAGAAGCACCTTGCAGTAATTTTCAGCTCTGTACATATGATCCATCTGATGAAGTTACGAGTTTCAGAAGAGAAAACACTCAAATGTTAGGTTGGTTTAACTTAGGCAAGAAAACTACAACAAAAAATATTTTGACTCTTAATTCATGATCTTTTAGTACAAGAAAGGCCAATTTTTTTGCTTGATTTTGTTGTTGGTAGTTTATTTTATTTTGTTATTCTTTTAAATGCTGTCTAACCCCATAGGAGGAGCTGAGGCTCAATGTGTTTCCTTTAAGTTTGTAACACATAGTCGTTGGAATACTGACTGCAATAGAAATAGTAGAAAAAATATCAGACTTTTGTTGTTGTTGCTGAAGCAGGAAATTTTCCAGTATTATATTTGCCAGAAACAATGCAATCAATTCTACTTGTCTCATAAACTTGTTTATCTCATCTGACAGACTTGGTGATTTTCCTTTTGAAGCAGGCAAGTCTGGTCCTACTTCCAATAGAATTTGACAGGGAGTTAATCAGTCATATGGGCTACTGAATAATATCTAATGGAGCAAGATGACAGGTCCTATTTTTCTCTTCCTTCTGCGCAAAATGCTGTTACAAGTGCAAAGTGAGTGCCCTGAAGCTCTGTGAGGTCATACTTCATAAAACATCAAATGCATAATTCTGAGCATTGCCCTCTTGTAACTAGCATCAACTAAATCTCAGCAATTCTACTAATGCTTCTTCATTGTGAGTGAGAAATAGTCCATTGGGATTTAAAGCTGACTCCTCAGCCTTACAGAAAGGACTTTGTCAAAGCAGGAAGTAACATTTTAGGCAGCCCAAGCATACTGTGCTTGCTGATATATCATTTCAAAGCTGCTACTTTCTTGACTTTTTCCAGAGATATTGTAAATGAATTATTTATTTAGTCAATTGCATCAGATGCCTTATTCTGAGTTATTTACATTTTTCCATAAGAAAACCATTGCCTAACTGTCTCAAGAGGGGCTCGTAGTGTGCTAAAAGGGGCTCTGGCCTAAGGAATAACATCTTTTTTGTTCTAAAAGAACCACTGCTTTATTTTAGGAAGACATCGTAGGAAATGGGATGTATTTATAGACACATGTTAGCAGAGAGTGGGCATCTTCGGGGATTCATTATAGTAAAATCTCTTTTAAACTATCTTTTCTTAAGTAAAAGCTAACACCATTTACATCCACTGGTCTTTTAAAATGACAAACTTATGCAGGGTACTCATTTACCTACATCATAAGATAGTCTTTGGAGTAGGCAAATAAAGTTTGTCTTTTATTTTAAAAGGTTACTTAGTATTCTGGAGTTTTTCTGCTTTCTTGTTTGGTTTCATTTCTGTCTTTAGCATTGCAAGATCAACACACAGCTATGAATAAATACTTAAATTTTTTCTACTTTAAAATAATATGCATTTCAATGGGCCAATACAAGCTTAACCTATTATTCCAACTTGGTAACAACTTCCCTATTTAAAATCTGTGTGTATTTTATGTTTATTTTTATTGACTGGAGATAAGATTTCAAAAACTAGATGGGATGAGGTATACAGGTGAGATTATATATATATATATATATATATATATATATATATATATATATATATATATATTTCCAATGAACAAGGCCAAGTTCAGAAGAAAAAAAAAGGTGAAGAAGATTCTGAGTACAAGCTATGAAAACTGTGACTAGAACTTCTAGGGTCAACATATGCTTTTTCTCCGAGAGCCCTAGATTTCACTTCTTTTCAACATGAATTTTGTACTTTGTAAAAACCTTTAATTAAAAGTTTTATTGTGTAGTCTGTCTGGATGTGTATATCTCTTCCTGTCTTCTTATTTTTAGATGAATAGAATGGTCACCTGCTTGATGTCACAGAAATCATATAACTCAGTCCTTCTGGTACCCACCCTACATCTTAAAGTACCGTTTGTGAGCAAGACATTCATGACTCTGGAGGTCAGATAAAACCATTGCTTCTACTACATTGACTTGTCCCAGTTTTCCATGTGTGAGCGTATATACCCTTCACTACATTCTTGGAGCATCATTTCTGGCTACTGGCATCTTCTCCATCTGTTACTGCTATGGGGATTTTATTTCAAGACTGCAATATCAAACTACTGAAGTTACAAACTAGGAAATATTTGTATTCGGTAGCATAATAATTGAGTATATGTTCTCTTATTGATTAAAGACTACCAAAATATCTGAGATTGGTGACTTCCAGTTTACATTTCTATAAGAATCTTACAATATAGAATCAATCTTTATGGCCACTAATAGTGAATTATTTAATCATTTTAGTTGCTTCTTGCTAGGTGTATTCTTCATTCCCAAATGACATTTTTGCAGCTTTCCAGTTTCCTTAGAATATAAAGGAAAAATGAAGGATTCCTCATGGATTCTCATTGTAATGTGGAATTTTAGCCTCCTTTGTCTGCACTGTACATCAGATCTTCTCTAACCTTACTATTATTGGTAAAGCAACATCTTGGCTAAAAGAAAATTTACCAAGTATTACATTCACATTTTAAGCCAAAACATCTCTAAAATGACTTTTCTATTTAAAGTTTTAACATGAATCTAAATGTTTTTTCTCATAGTACACATATACATAAACATATATATGTATATACATAACACACATCTTTCTCTCTCTATATCTCTTTCTCCCCCCACAGACAAGTACACACACACACACACACACACACACACACACACACAAAGGTTAAGAAGGTGAGTGACTGAAGATCTGTCACTTTTCAGACTTGGGAACATTTCATTAGTTTTGAAATATTTATTTTATTCTAAAGGCTAGTAGTGATAGATTCTCATAGAAAATCTTACTTATTTTTGTTACTATTATTGTTCAGCTTCATTGAATTTATTTCCAACCTGCCTTCAATGTGTAAATCTCTGGATTCTTATAAATAATGTCACTCTTTCGAGTTGTTTTTTGTTCATACCTTAAATTTTACTGAATTACATGCTAGCTCTAGCAGTTCTTTCCCCTTGACTCAGACCCCAAGGTATTAAGATCATGACTTGATGGGCACGTAATTGCTAATGTCTCCTTCTTGACATCCATAATTCCTGCTTCCTAGCTACAGCACTTCTTTCTGATCATTCCCACAGCACCAGTGCTTTTCATACTCAATTTATGTCACTCAAGTAGTCAAAATATTCTCTGATAATAGAAACTATCATATCTTTTCTTTGTCTACCTCAAACTCGATGAACTGTTTAAAGATAAAATTGGCTTTCTTTTGAAACAACTTCAAGGTCTTTGGTAGCACCATCTTTTTCACACAAATAGAAATTAAATAGCCTGGGTTGTATTCTTTTTCATGAAGAGGGCACAAAACCTCCTGGGTCTGGAGTTATAGATTTTGTGAGCTACTAGGTAGGCACTGGAGACCAAACACTGGTCTTCTGTAAGAACAGGTATTTTTAACTTCTGAGTCATCTCTCCAGCTCTAACCCTTGTTTCCTTTTGCCCTTAATTTGTGATCCTTAGAAAAGTAAAATTATTTTATTCTGCTTAATCAATCCAACCTGTGAAGTATTATTTAGGTACCCTAAAAATGAACATACTGGCATGTGACTTATCTATTAAAGGCATGTGAGATATTAATTCAAAATAAATATGCCAAAGAAAATGAATTTAAATGCATTAGATGATAATAGAACACGTGCTATAAAAATGTTAAACTGAACATTCTATTTTCAATGAGTCACCAAACATCCACTGATTCTTATATGGTAACTATGTAATTCAAATAAATTCTGAATTCAATACTTTTAAAACTTTAGCCAATTCAAGGATATTAAGAGAAAATGTAAACTATTGATTTCTGTAGAAGGATTGAAAGCACTATTGGATTAGTTATGTTTATTGAAAAAGAAGGATAGATTAAAGAAAGGTTGTTGGAAAGGAGAATTAATTCCTTCTCTATGGATCATTTTCAACCCCCATGAAGAAACGTGAAAGTTAACTTAATAAGTTATCATGTTTGGTTTTGAATCTCAACTATGTGATATTCCCTCTATGAGACCTTGGAAAATAGCAGATGTCTTGGCCTCTATTAGAGTAAGCAAAAGTACTTTTGTACATGGAGCTAGCTCTACCTTTTCAGGGTTTCTTTCTTTCTTTTTTTTTTTTTTTGTAAGGCTTGCATACATTAATGATTGCTAATAAGGGCTTTTGCATATGTTAGAAATAAACATGTTTACTGATAGAGATAACAGCATCACATTGAGAACACTGAATAAATGGAATGAAAATGCCCTAAGAAATTTTCTATGACTACACGAAGATTGGAAGGAAGTCTAAAAATACATAGTAAATATCAACTAAGACACAGTAAAGATTTATAAGTGGGTTCAAGTCTATGTACACTTCAATGTTAATAAATGCATTTAACTGTGGTATCACTAAAGGGTGCAGTGTGTCAACACCACTCCGGATTTTCCAGGTTCTGGCGCTTTCACCTTAAGATGATCGTGTGTCTGAGACACATACAAATGGAGGAAACAGTAATGGACAGACATTACAAGTGACCTAACAAGTTATACTTTGGAGAAAAGACTTAGGACCTATCCGATCCATGTGCTCTATTCAAAAGAGACAATAAGAGTAACAAACAAAAGAAAACTTGTGCTGAGGACTTAGAGTACTACACACGTTTGCTTTTACCCAGTGACTTGTACTTTAGTATGTAATGGATCACTTGTGTGTCATTGCACTTTGGTTTCTGTCATCTTCCGGAACTATAGCTTAGGAGGAATGCATGAACATAAGCAAGGTACAACATAGGTAATCTTTGTGACAATTGATGTAACGAGGTTTGAAGCAGTCATAGTAGGTGTTAGCCACTCACAGCCTCCCCAAAGTCTGTCTCACTCTTGTCCATGAGGTTTGAACTTATCTCCAATCTGAGAGAAAAATCACAAATGGAAGAGCCCCATGATTCATGTACACATGGGAATAATTCATATCATGTATGCATTTGAAACAAATTCATTAAGAATGCCAAAGAATTTTAGCTCTAAACAAGCTAAAATAACCAAATGAGTATTTATATGCATTTTTAAGAGGAGGTTAGTTTCTTTCCATGTTAACAGACTATGCTTACAGTATCACATAATAACAAAACTATTATCAGAAATGACGAAACACTGATATTTAATGAATTTCCAGAATAAATCCAGTAAGCCAAGCTAGGGAAGATATTTTTTCTGAGTTGACCAGCTAATTAATAAGAAATTTTAAGTCTTAAAAAATGTGTTTAATACAAAGTGAAAATCAAAAACTCTTGATGATGTGGAATAGAGCAAACAGTAGGTCACAGATCCTCATGGAGAAAATTCACAGGTTATAGGATTCTTTTTAAACCTCATAACCTGTCATGCAGTAGGCAGCCTCTTAGAGAAATGGTATCAGGTTGTGTGTGTAATTTCAATTCCAACTATCCCATACATCACTGACCACTCACAGTAAACCATCAATAATAGTAACTAAATTTTTGGGAAGATTTGGGATTTTGAAGGCAATTTTATTTTTATAGAATGTTATTTATTTTGATAAATGTTGAGAAGGCTCTATTATTTCAGCAAGAGGCCAAAACAAGAATATAAGTGCAGAGAAGTGTATTTTAAATTAAGAAAAGTGAAATGAATATTTCATTAAGTAGTCATGAAAAAAATTTTACCTGTACATTGTATTTTATCCTTAAGTGGTTGCTAAATATATTTTGTCTTCAAGTGTGCAACATAATATTGTGGAAATGCATCCTACAAAGCCATAATTGTATTTATTTTTAATATTCTTATTATAGACAATTCAATTGATTAAAATAATGTACTTTGGCTGTTTTACCCATGATTCTGCTCTCTCACTTTTTCCCTGTCTTCTGTCACTCTTCTCAAAAAGTCATCTTCCGATTCACTTCTCTTCTTTTAGTGTGTGACCTGAAAAATCACACACACTACAGGATACTCTATGTTGTATTATACATGTACACTTTGTGTTGTATTCAAATGAAGACAAACATTATTTGCTCAGAATTTATTATATACTTATGGTAGATACATTTAAAATCTTTTCATTCATTTTTAAAATATTCTGATATATAAAGGATGGCTGTCGGTTCTTACAATTATACATCAGAGCTCTTTTTTTGCTTTTCTAAACATAACTTAGCATCTGAGAATCAATGTCACACGCACAAGCTACCCCACAGCATTTCTCACAGCAATACTCATCTTCAAATTTGGATATATATCTTTTTTCCCCCATACAGGTAAGATATCGTGGTATTTGTCTATGAAACTACACATTTTACAAACATTGCTGATAGCCTTCTTTCATGTGTACCATTGCTTTGTCATTGTTCATGAATTCTTGACTAAAAGAATTTCTTTTATCTGTCTTGTCCTTTGAGTTTTTAAACATATCACCAAATTCCTTAGGCAAAAAATAGAATTGTAGACTCTTAACATGATTTATATCAAGATATATTTTTAAAGGGAATGTTACTAAGAAACTAGATATATGAATGATGAGTATTACAATATAGAAATATTTAAATGAGTTTATAGAAGTCTTAGTCATAACTTAAATTTTAATTTTCAGTTTTTATTTATTTTGTAAGATCTGTCTATATACATTTGTCTCTCTCCCTCTCCCTCTCTCTCTCTCTCTCTCTCTCTCTACATATATATATATATACATATGTATGTGTATATATATATATATATATATATATATATATATATATATATATATACACATTCATAACACAATATTTTTCACATGCCAGGGTTCAGAGTTGCTATGAATTTATGCCAAAATTATAAACTCTCTGTATTCCTTTCTTCTCATCAAGGTTCTAAATTTGCTTGGGCATACACACACACATGCATGCACACACACACACACACACACATGGGAGAGAGAGACAGAGACAGAGTCAGAGAGAGAATGTTGAATTTTGACTGATGGTTTAACTCTACAAAATTTTATTTATGTCATTGCACACTCCTCAGTTTTGTTAACTATGATCCCCCATGCAGTGAGAAATGATTTCTAACCTTGAGACCTCAGAGCTTAATATTTTATTTCTTTTCTGTCTTCCTATTCTTTTCTTTGACAAAGGTGCGTGTTGATAAGGCCCAATGGGATTCTCAAAGTTGAAGACTGAAGTCTATGTATGCACAAATGGAAGAGCTGACAACTAAACTGTTTATTTTACACCCTGGATTATATTGACTGAGAATCATTATAACCACTTGGCATCTGCTTCTGTTGTATCTCTTCCCTAGTCAGTGTGTTGTTTGAATGGCTACAAATAATTAATCATACCACAATGTTTTTCACATGACCCTGCCTAGCAAGGCCTTTGAACAATTAGTTTTTGCAAGTGTTCAGAGGTGTACATGTGTGCCAAGATTATAAACTCTCCAGATTCTTTGCTTCTCATCAAGGTTCTGAATTAACTCAGTCTGTCAAGTCTTTATTTTCAAGTGCTGTGAAGACACCGACAGAAGATGGCACTGTTTACACACTTTGAAAGCCAGCAAGCCATCACTCTACTTGAAAAGGAAATAAAAAGGGCAATGTTTTCCTGCTAGGAAACTATGGTATTATTAGAAACTGGAAGTGAGAGTACATATGTAATGGTATAAATTTAAATTTAGGCAATGTAAACTACCATGGGAAAAGGAGCCTATTGATACCGAACTTTGAGAAGAGCAGTTCAGGTCTGGGTACATGTAGTAAATGCAGTATTGATGCCCGGATTCCATTCTGCTATTCCAGAACAAGACTCTTGGACACTCAGTCCATCTGAGAGTCTAATTGTCCTTACTATACAATGTGGACAATAATACTAACATTGAGGTAGGGTAATGCTAATGATATATGAGCATCCTTAGAAGGAACAGGAAGTAAAGTCTCATGCATCCTAGTGCACTGCTTAATTGTCTTAATTGTCTTGTTAATAACATTGTCATCAATGAACCCATGAGCTTAACTTAGAAGGGTGCTAGACATTGTTTAGATGGCTGTAAAATGACTTAATTTGGTGTTGGTTTCTACAGGAAATTTAAGAAACAGGAGTATACATAAAAAATCGTTCGTTAGTTATCAATTTTGAACTTTAGAAAATTTGGCTCTTTCATTCTTTCCTTAGGAGAAGAATTAATTCATTCCCAATTAAACTATGGAAGATAGTCCACAATTAATGAAGACAAACTTTATTTAGGTTTCCAGTAGTGCTACAATAATAAACTATTTCACTTGGGTAGTAATAAAATAATAATTCTTTTGTGGTTTATTATGGTTATCATTGTAGTTGACGATATTACCCCATACTCTATTTTTGCTTAAAAAAAAATTCAATGACAAAATAGCACATGGACAAACTTTCCCCTCCTCCTGGTAGTTTCTAAAATTTAAGGTATGGATAAATAAGTTTTGTTTTATCTATACTGCTTAAGCATGATTATATTATGTTTACATACACAGACAAGAACATTATACTCAATATTGTAATAGTGAACTCTGCAGTAACATTAACCTTAAACATTTAAAGTACTGTGATTATCAGTACAATATTTAATGTTTAAGTTTTTATTCCACTGACACCTATAATATACAGCTAGTCATCATTTGGTAGAGCTAGACACCTATTTTTCCTCTATGACATCAAACTATTATATACATATACATATACATATACATATACATATACATATACATATACATATACATATACATCATATACATACACATACACATACACATATACATACAAACATATATATAATTCTCTTTCAAAATCACATGTAACTGCATGACTAAATTTTAGTGAATGAAGTTGGTATGGGAAAAATGTAGATCATGTCCATTGTCTTCTGAGAGTATTCATATAACTTCAGAGATCTATTTTTTATTCTAGTTCCGGATGCAAATGTTGGAAAGACTCTAATGCTTGGCAGAGTCACACAATAGAATCAATTGGGGATCCTGAATCTTTAGAAGAATGGCTTCATCTGTGCTCAGTAAATATTAGGCTAGCAGAGAATAAATTTCTCATAGTTCTAGCAATTAGTATTGCCTAAACTAATTCTCCCATAATCAGCTAACAATAGCATTTTTCTTCTTGTTATGTATCAGAAGATCAATCTTTAGAAACATCCAGGCTAAACTAGAGACAACAAGCAATAAATGATTTCTGAGTAAAGGGTCAGGGTATTTATTTATTTATGTCATTAACAATTCTACTCAATGAATGTTTGCTTTTCATTAGTCTCTCTTTTCTCAAATTAAAATTACCAGATAATAGCTGAGAATTAATTCAAATTAATGTTTGAATTCATCTGAACTTATTGCTGTTTTTCATTATTGAGTTTCTGTTTCATTTTTAATACATATAATAAAGAAAATTATTTAAAATAAAAAGTGACTCCTACAATACACAGTCCAGTGGTGAGCAGTATGGTATTTAGTCTTTTGCCTATTCCCTGTCTTTCTTCTTCTCTTGGAATTGAAAAAGAAGCAATAAATGAACAAAAGACAGCCCTAAGACATAACTGTATCTCTGATTTAGAAATAAAGACCTGGAGAAAAGGCAGAGTACTGAACAGATCATAATATTCATCCTTTAATGGTGCAGAAAGAAATGAAGGCTGAGATGCAAGTGGAGAGTGTAAAGCTAAATTTGTCTGAAGAATAAAACAGATGAGTAAGTTAGACATGTGATAAGAGCTAAACAGTCCTTCAAAGAAGTGTGATTGCACAGTTTATTTAGAACTCAGGGCTCCCAAATAGTTTTCTGATTTATACAACATACAGGTCTTTATTTTAACCTCTAAACTATGCATATTTGAATACATTGAACACATTAATCTTTTAGGTTTTGTTTTGGATTTTGGGCGTTTTCCTGGATGAGAAAATGATGATCTCATACCCAAGGTCTCTTTCAAATAGAGTGGCTTTTGTCGTTACGCATTGTCTCCTTTAGGACTGGTAGGAACAGGAAGAGTCAAATATAGATGTTCCTAAGTTACCCACCAATTTTATACTGATGAAATTATATTCAAATGTCAATCACTCAATATGATGTAATCTGGAGTGAAAACCACTGCTGATTGTTTTCAGTGCTCTGTCCTCTAAACCTGCCTCAAATGTGTGGGTTTTGTGTACTTTCTTTTTCTTTTTGTTTCTGGTTTCCAAGAGTACTTGTCTAGAGGGAAGTACTGTAATAAAAATGAAGGATAGGAGGGGACAGACAGAAGGATAGTTTTTCTCTCTTCTTTGCTTCCTCTGCATCCAGTTCTAGAGTTTCTTCATCCCTGTTCTAGAACCTGGCTGTGGTGCACCTGCTCCTGCCTTAGACTCATCAGCCCCACTGGAGGAGTCACTGTCTACAAATCTACATATAATATTTTTTTGTTTGCCAAAGTCTAAGGAATCTTTTTAATTTAATCTTCTAAAGGGGCACATGTCCTTTATAGACACTGAGTCATAGAGGTTTGTGGCAGCTGTTAGGGTATTTCAGGAAAAGGTTCATACATACCCAGCTTTCATAGAAATTTAAAAGCCTTTACAAGCAAGTTGAAATTGGAATTAGGCTCGCTGTTTAATGTGAAACGAGAACAATATTCTGGTAACATTGTGTATACTTTTAGCATTACCTTATAAATTGTGGATATCATGAACAAATTAATGCTAAGGTATCTGCTTCATATATCTTCCTATTGAAATTAGAAATAAATAATCTCAGACAAATCTATTTATATCTACATCTCATTCACAAGTAACTATTCCATTTTGGATATCTGACTTTCAGGATTTACTAGATTGTTTGAAGAAAATGACATATTAATTCTTTAGGAGAGAAGAGAGAAGATTTTTCCACAGGAGAAAAATTAGAATAATATCACTGAACAATCAGAAGATTTCTATAGGTATAAGTGCCTGTATGTACTTAAGAAGCTTAGGGAGTCTGAAAAAAAATTAGTGTTGTATAAGATTTCCAATAAAAATGTGGGCTCACTTAATATAGCCAAATTTAAAGACAAATTTTAGGTAACAAAGAACCAGCTAACGTTTGTGTAATGTTTTATAAACATTACTAAAATTGTGCACTGAAAGTCGTTTTATGTATAGGGAAGGAAATTATTTAAGAATATTGGAATAATTACTGGGTCACTGCAATTAGATTCATGCAGTAATGGGGATGCACTGGCCACAGCTTCATATAGGGCATGGGAGCCTGGAAAAATGAACTTTAAAGCAGCGAGGTGAGAAATTACCAAGAAGTAACCTCAAGATAGGAGCAATTGTGGCTAAACATTCAAGAAGTATGTTTTATAAAGTCAAAATATGGTTGTCACATCCACCTTTCATTTCATGGGGGGGGAAGCACAGCTGGGGTAATTATTAAAAGATAAGTATGTATGAAAAAATCTCAGTTTTACAAGTAATTGCTCAAATAAACCCCGAGGAATGAACATTAAGGAACCTGATCAAACTTTTTAAAATGAACACTACCTCTCTATAGTAACATAAGACTGCATTAAACATTTATGTTTTGGAAACTTTTCTTTGCAACAGATAGGGAGCTTTACAGGTCAGTCCCTACCACTACAATACAACTTCCGGAACTGAGACTCTGGCATCATTGCTGAAGAGAGGACAGAGTGATTATTAGGGCCAAAGGATCAGGTGTTTGCTGTGAGACTGTAGGTCCAAGAAGCCTCAACCATATCCAAAGAAATATAGGCAGCTAAGGAATGCCGAGAGCAGAAAGAATAATCTTCTCAGGGAAGAATAAGCCAATTGGTCAATACCAATTAGTCAGCTATAAACTATATATATATATATATATATATATATATATATATATATATATATATATATATATATATATATATATACAAGTGAAATTGCTGATACTGAGAAGTTTGCATTTATGTATTCAGAAATACATGTATGCATATAACTATTTTTAGAAATTTTCAGTTTTTAAAAATAATAACTATGATATTTTATTGGGATGCTTTATTTGATTCCACCTGGTCAGATGATGTGAAATAACACCTTTACGGTAGGTGAGAATGATTTGCTAATTTTTAGTCAACAGTTTTAGGAGAGAAGAAGCACTGTAGTATTTAAATTATATACCAAGTCCTATGTGTGCTGTATTTCTTCTTTCATTGGGCAGTTTTTCAGACACCATCTGAGACTGTGGCAGTTTCCCTTGATATGGGTAATTATTTTATTGGATAACACTTCTATTATACAGTGGCGAATACACTATGTAATAATGAACAGATTAGTCGTTGAATGTATAAATCTAATAAAATCAGATGGTCTTTGTGTTTTAGGAAGCCTGAAATGTAATGAATATATCACCTATTCTCTTAATAAGCACTTGAAAAAATGCAGCATAGACCTCAATGCTCAGTTATCCCCCTTCATGTTCGCCCATTCACACAGTTCTCTTTTTCTCCCTTTGTTTGCCTTGCTAAACAAACTTACCTTAAACTGTCTACCTCATGATTGGACTGTTTTTCCTTTAAAAGTACATGAACTGAGGAGAAAACTTGGTTCAAATCATGGCAGAACTTGAGAAGCACAATGGTATTTACTATGTATGTGTATTATTTTATATCACACTTATAGGTTCCATTTTCTCAATATTTTCTTCAGTACTTATTTTTTGTAATTTGTTTATGTATCTTCATGTTGATTGCTAGGAAAACTTAAATCTTGGCCATTTTCATATGAATTTCTTATATTTTTTTATTTGCTGGCTATGTGTACATCATTTATTAAGAAGTGTCTTTCTAAATACTTTGTTCTTTCTTAGCTTATTTATCATCAGTTACCACAAACATCTACATATACAGTTTTTCTGTTAACAGGTTTTTTTCTTGAGGCTAGTTCAGTTATCATCTTGACTTACAAGTATCTAATACCAACATGTTTTCAACTACATATGAAACTTTGTTCATACAACTTGCTTGCTTCTTCCCTTGTGCTATGATTAGCAAACTACATGTGTCACTCATCATCTGCCTAACCACACAGATTCATAGTTACTTATTTATTCAGTTGCTTCCTGAATGAGAAGAAAAAAATCACAAATAAAAGACTGTGATGCTTTCTCTGGCATTTATTTCTGTCTGGCCATTATCAATGCATATTATATTAATATAAAAATGAGTTCCTGTGTACTCATTCTTCATATCAGCCAGGAACTTTCTATAAGAGCTACAGTTGTTATATTTTGGTTTGTTCTAGACATCTAGAGATGATTCCTAATATACCTAAGTCATGTTAAGGTTGCAGATATAGCTCAGTGTGTGATACAAGTTTGTCATGCCCAAAGTGCTATTTGATCTTTAGATCTCAGTATTAGATCAATAATATCCAGTGATGTTATAAAATATCTTTTATTTTCTTCTGGATATGGAACAACATGTCATTTATCTGCTTATTTTAAAAGGGACACAGATCATCTACTCAGCAAATCCTGTTCAACCTCAGAACGATGCTAGTATAGTCATTTTCTCTTAAAATATTCCATGTACTTCTCATCATTTCGTGTCTTTCCTTTAAATATGTGCTCTTACTCCAAGAATAGTGACACACACAGTAAATCCCAGCATTAGGGAAACAAAGGCAGATAACCTGATCATCTGTGGGTTATCTACATCTTAAATATTGTATCTTAAAATATCTTATTTTATTTATGCTCATGAGTAGTTGAGGGGATAAATTAACAAACACTTCAACAAACCTTTTTAGTGAAACTTTTCCCATCTCAAATCATAGCTAAATTCAGAGTGCGGTATCTCTGGTAGAGCTTATTTTTAACTGCTTTGTTTGTTTAACCCTTATAGAGTGCTGTTTTGTTATTGGAACAATCAAGTCATTTCAGAATCTGCAAACGGAAACTAGGAATATTTTTGTTTTAGTCATGTACTAGATTACTATATGCAATCCTGGAAGCTGAGCTATGAGAATGAACCTTGGAGGCTCAAAAATAAATATATTACTTAAGAAGAAAGTCATGTTAAATGTTGCAGATATATCTCAGTGTGTATAATACTAGCGTATATATACTCAGTGTATAATATAGTGTGTAATACTAGTTAGCCATGTTCAAAGGGGTATTTAATCACCAGGAATGCAAAAAACAAAAATCCCACAACCCAAAAGACACAAAGTAATCAAAAACATTCTCAAAGATGTAAAATAAGCAATGTCATTAGCATATATATGTGATTATTTTCATATTTTTCCATTTAGTAAAATTTGCAAAGGTGTGGGGGGGATGGGCATATATTCATGTTTGCGCAAGTGCAGGACAGAAGCCAACCCGAGGAACTACTAAATTTTGATTTGCTTTTGTTTTGATAGCCATGAATCTGACTGTCTTTGCATCTGTGCTAGGATTATAAGGACACACCACCGAACCTAGTAGTTCTCATAGGTTCTGAGTTACAAATTCAGACTCTCAGACTTGTGAAGTGAGCACTTTTTGCGGGAATTCCCTTACCACCAGCTCTGCATCAACATTTTGAAAGATAACTCCATGTATCACTGATGAGCATCTGCAACATTCTACTTGAAAAAGTTCCCATTTGGGGCATCTCTAAAGCTATACTAAAGCAGAATCCTAGTGGATATTGTAAAAGATATTAAACCCCCTTTTCACCATTTCTTTCTCTCTGTTTTTAAAGGACTTCAACAGGTCATACTGACGATAATGGGTGGATAATGTCCTATTTGGGGAAAAAATAACTAGTAGAATGCGTGACTCTAACTTCTGCAGATTTTCCTCATTATGGAAAGTATCTGTTTTCTGCATTAAATAACTTTTATACAATTTCATGGCAAATGTATGATAGGAGGTTTAATTCATCATATATTGATGCTTTGCTAATGGAACATAATGTAAATCTAAACTGAGGAGATCACAATATTTTCTAACATGAAATATTTTATTTTGTAATCTACAAGAATATCAATTTGTTTATTCATTATAAGTAATTCTTAGCAACCTTTAGTTAGCCACGGAAAACTTGAAGTGTGAGAATGGGTTAGTTAGAAGAAAAGGTACATCTCCTGTGCTGACAATGGCATTGAAGGTGTCTTAGTATACACTTTACTGGAGGTGTGTAGTTTTAGATGCTTTCTCTACTTTGAAGTATTCAATGGTGATCATCGCTGATAGATTAAATATTCTGTAAAATCATAATCACAGGCTTCATGGTTACGTACAGAAATGAAAATGATTTTCTTTTTTTAGCTTCTCTATTGATTTTATATTTCAAAATTAGATTTTACCCAATGCCTTTCAAACTGCACCATATTCTGCCTTCATCAAACTACTTTTACTCACTACTTTTTAAAATGGCATTGACCCAAAAATAAAATGTCTTGAATTGAAGGGAAGATATAGTTAACATTTTTTTTCAAATTTTTGATACTTTATTTACATTTCCAATGTTTCTCCCTTTCCAGGTCTCCTCTTTGGAAATGCCCTATCCCCTCCCACCTCCCCTGCCTCTATGAGACTATTCCCCCTCCCACTCACCCACCCGCCCACCCACTCCCATATTCCCACCTTGACATTCCTCTTTACTGGGCCTCTAACACCCTCAGGCCCAAGGGCCTCTCCTCCCCCTGATGGCCAACAAGGCCCTCCTCTGCCACATATGTGGTCCGAGTCATGGGTCCCTCAATGTGTATTCTTTGGTGGGTGGTGCAGCCTCCAGGAGGACCCCCCGGGGGGAGGGGGTCAGGCCAGTTCACACTGTTGCTCCCTCCATGGGGCAGCAAACTCGCTCAGGTCCTTCAGTCCCTTCTCCAACTCCTCCATCTGGGACCTTACATTCAGTCCAATGGTTACTGTGAAGTGAAACTGGGGTATTCCGAACTTTTGGGCTAATATCCACTTATTAGTGAGGACATACCGTGTTTGTTCTTTTGTGACTGAGTTATCTCACTCATGATGATATTTTCAATTTCCATCCATTTGCCTGCAAATTTCATTAAGTCTTTGTTTTTAATAGCTGAGTAGAACTCCATTGTGTAAATGTACCACATTTTCTGTATCCATTCTTCTGATGAGGGACATCTGGGTTGTTTCTAGCTTCTGG
This sequence comes from Uromys caudimaculatus, assembly GCA_028551405.1. Classification (NCBI taxonomy): domain Eukaryota; kingdom Metazoa; phylum Chordata; class Mammalia; order Rodentia; family Muridae; genus Uromys; species Uromys caudimaculatus. Next base: position 69,076,098 of record CM052713.1, on the reverse strand, counting down.
CTATTATAAATATGGCTGCTATGAACATAGTGGAGCATGTGTCTTTATTACATGTTGGAGCATCTTCTGGGTATATGCCCAGGAGTAGTATAGCTGGGTCCTCAGGTAGTATCATGTCCATTTTTCTGAGGGTCCGCCACACTGATTTCCAGAGTGGTTGTACCAGCTTGCAGTCCCACCAACAGTGGAGGAGTGTTCCTCTTTCTCCACATAATCGCCAGCATCTGCAGTCACCTGAATTTTTGATCTTAGCCATTCTGACTGATGTGAGGTGGAATCTCAGACTTGTTTTGATTTGCATTTCCCTGATGACTAGGGATGTTGAGCATTTCTTTAGGTGCTTCTCAGCCCT
>CM052713.1:69031235-69075246 GCA_028551405.1 Uromys caudimaculatus | reverse complement strand
GGTTAGGAGCTTTTTGTATTTTGTATGTTCTTTTACTGTTGTGTCGATGTTGTCAATGGCATCTTCTGCTCCTGAGATTCTCTCTTCTATCTTTTGTATTCTGTTGGTTATGCTTGTATCTATGACTCCTGATCTCTTTCTTAGGTTTTCTAACTCCAGGGTTGTCTCTTTTTGTGATTTCTTTATTGTTTCTATTTCTATTTTTAGCTCCTGGATGGTTTTGTTCATTTCCTTTTTCTGTTTGATTGTGTTTTCCTGTAATTCTTTAATGGATTTCTGTGTTTCCTCTTTAAGGACTTCTAGTTCTTTACCTCTGTTCTCTTGTGTTTCTTTAAGGGTATTAATTTCTTTCTTAAAGTCATCTATCATCATCATGAGAAATGATTTTAAATCTGAGTCTTGTTTTTCCTGCGTATTGGGGACGCCAGGGCTTGCTGTGGTGGGAGAGCTGGGTTCTGATGATGCCAAGTGGCCTTGGTTTCTGTTCCTTAGGTTCTTGCCCTTGCCTTTTGCCTTCTTGTTAACTCTGATGTTAGCTGATCTTACTTTCTGGCTATGGCTTTTCTCACCTGCAGGCCTCTGTATCAATACTCCTTGAAGACCAGCTCTCTCTGAGAGGTGTTTTTTCCATGCTCCTGGGTGAGTAACTTTCTCCTGGAGCTGCCTGACTATGGAACCCTGGTGGCCCAGGCAGAAGTCTCCTGCTGCCGCCGCTGCTGTTGGGATCCAGGGGGTTTCTATGCCCGCCTACCTCAGTCCCTGTGTCTCACAGGTTCGGGGCAGTTGCTGGTGAGCTGTGGAGCTTGTCTTGGCCCCACTCCCAGCGTTTCCAAGCTCCTGGGAGGGTATTTTTCTCCAGGCGCTAATTGGCTATGGAGCTCTGTGGCCCATGCTGAGGTCCCCGGCCGCCAATGGAGGCCAGAAGTTCCTGTCCCTCAGTCTCTGTGACCCTCAGAAACCGTGCGGAATCGGTGAGCACTGGGGCTCGTTTTGCCCCCACTCAGGGCTTTTCCATGCTCCTGGGAGAGTAACTTTCTCACAGCGCTGCTTGACTATGGACCCCTAGTGGTCCAGGCAGAAGTCTCCTGCCGCAGCCGCTGCTGTTGGGATCCAGGGGGTTTCTATGCCCGCCTACCTCAGTCCCTATGTCTCGCAGGTTCGGGGCAGTTCCTGGTGAGCTGTGGAGCTTGTCTTGGCCCCACTCCTGGCTTTTCCAAGCTCCTGAGAGGGTATCTTTCCTCCAGCGCTAATTGGCTATGGAGCCCTGTGACCCAAGCTGAGGTCCCCCTAGTTAACATTTTTTGAATCAGGATACAGAACTCAGACACACATATAACATATGTCATTCCATGCTGGATATTACAAAGCACACGTCTTCTTGTTGACATAGGCAATCACAGTCTTTTTGTGATAATATATTATTTTATTCCAAACAAGTTAAGTAGTAAATTATAAAATGCCACTATTAAGTTGTAATTCTTATAAATTGATAAAATTAAATATTTCAGTGGGAGTTAAACATGCTCATGTATGTAATTGAACTCATATGTGTGTGTGTGTGTCAGAAGTCTACTCACAAATCTACTTAAGCTATTTTATAATGACAACATCACAGAGAAATGGAGTGGGGGACAATAAAAAATACCATACTACTGTTTATAAGAACAAATATGAATATAGCAGAATATCATTTTTTAATGTCGAGTAATATTCCATTGTGTGAATGTATTACATTTTCTTTATCCATTCTTTGGTTGAGGGTGTCTAGTAGTCATCAGTGATTCCTCTTCAGCAAGGGATAGTATTTCAGAGACCCACAGTAAGATATAATGGAGGGAGAGAGAGAGAGAGAGAGAGAGAGAGAGAGAGAGAGGGAGTGAGTGGGTGCTCCATTAGGTTCCTGCACTTGTTGATCAGGGAATATCATAGAAGAGAGGGAGGAAGGATTGCAGGTCAGCGTGGGTGAAGGATTCCACAAGCACACGGCCCACAGAATCAACTAAGCAGGGCTCTTTTGGGCTTACAGAGACTGAAGCAGTAGACATATAGCCTGCATGGGACTGCACCAGGCCCTGTAGCTATATGATATGTATGATGTGTGTGTGTGTGTGAGGTGTGTGTGTGTGTGTGTGAGTGTGTGTGAGTGTGTGTGTGTGAGTGTGTGTGTGTGAGTGTGTGTGTGTGTGTGTGTGTGTGAGTGTGTGTGTGTGTGTGTGTGTGTGTGTGTGTGTGTGTGTTAGCTTGAGGTTCTCGTGCGTGCCATAGTAGTAGTGGGTGTCTCACTGAGCCAGTGCCTGCACTTGAGTGTATTTTCCTCTTACCCTGTTACCTTGTCCAGCCTCAATATAAAGGCTTTGCCTTGCATTATCAAATCTTGTTTTTTCCCATTTGGTTGTTTTCTCTCAGAGGCATACAACTTTCAAAAAAGAAATGGAAGAAAGTGGAAAGGAGTTGGAAGGAATGAGGGAGGTAAGATTGTGGTCCAGATATATTGCATTAGAAAAGAATCTATTTTCAATAAAAAAAAAAAAAAAAAGGAACACATATGTAGATCTGTATGTCAGCTATCCAACAGTTTTCTTTTGAGGTGTTTATCAAAGGAAAGGTGCACGTTCCAGGAAGAAATGACTTAGGAAACTGGAAATCAGTCCCAGAACACTGAATACATTGTTACTTGAACTTCAGAGAAATAGAATGAGAATAGCTGTGAGTCAGGCTGTGTAAGCACCTGAACAGGGATTGAGACAGGATGAAGACTCCTATAATTGTAAAAAAAATAACTGTTTCTCAGAAAATTCTAATGGCAGGATATTTGACTACAGATGAGTAAATAATACAACCATTTTAGGGACTTATTCCTGGCAACATTATTTAAGTCAATGGTTGTCTCTTTTCAGGCAAGTACTGTATTTTTATGAGAAATGGTTATTCAAAGTCACTGTAAGCTATCAACTCATTGTAAGCAATGATCTTAAGCTATGATCTTGTGAACTTTCTCATATCTAGATATTTTATCTTGAAAAATATTTTTTAAAGTACTCAAAATATGCTGTCTATCCAATACAATCTTTCAAAATATTTATTCTTTGAAAAAATTATATTTTAGTGGAGTGTTTTAGTTATAGTCACACTTTATCCTCCCGTCTTACAAGTCCTCAACCCCCCTGTCTTCTTGTAAAATTCCTGTCCCATTTTTAATTTTAGTTTTCAGTGACTCACTGAGTCTGAACCTGTATGATATTGTATCCTTAATTTACCAGTTTTGTTTGCCATTGGCCTTTGTGGGGCAGAAATGTTGCTTGCATTTTTAGATTTAGCAAATTAGGCTTTCTGTGGTTTAATCTAGAATTATAATATTGGAACTATCAAGTTTATGACATTTGAAAGTCTAAATAAGTCATCACTTTAGGATGTAGTAGTTTTTCTTTTGTTCAGAAGAACACATTTTGTAAACTTTGTCAAGTTACTGAAAAAAAAAAGACATCTTAAAATATAACAGAACAATAGGAAACAAATTCAGAAGAAAATAATTGACACTTTGAATGAAGATACTCATTCTCAACAAAGCGTAGAACCATGCAACTTAGAAATGACAATATAGGCAAGGAGCATAAGACTTGAAGGATTGCCTATAATGGAATGACAATGTTCAGGGATTACATAGGCAGCTGAATAAATCTCTTCATGAAATCATGTAGAAGATTATGGATTTGCCTGGTCTACATAGAAAGAACATATTTGGTGGAAACAGGAAACAAAAAAGGTGAGGACATGGAAGTCATATAGTCTTTCAGAGAGAAGCCTATCTGAAGGGTCTCACTGATGCAGCTACTGCAAGTGGACCATTTGAAATTCCTACAAGGGAAAACAAGCCAGATCACATTTTCAAGAACATCAAATGAACTAAGCACCCACTGCAGAGTATTTAAACTGAGCAGGCATCTCTGGAGTCTGAAAATCCCCAGCTTGAACATGAGATTCAGCAGCTTTACAAGATGATTAAATTCAAAAACGCATAGTGTGACTTCAGTGCAGATTGGTTCAGGAAGAAACACTCTGCCTGGAAACAGGCAAGAACCTTCCAATGTGTAGAGATACATGGACTCCACATCACAAATGGGTAACTTTCAGGGGAAAATAGCTAGCTGTGATTTTAAAAGAATAGAGACAACCACTTCCTTCCATCCAGGAAGACATTGTTTTTTCTGACTGAAAATAAATTTGCATATGACCTGGTGCCTATATAATATAAGAAGAGGAAAAAACCCACAGCAGGCAAATATTGCCTAAAGGTAAGTTCAGTTCCAACTTTTGTTCAGTGGTCCTCTCATGCTTTACATGTCCTAAGGAATGAGGACAGTTGTAATTGAGAATGCTCCCACACATGTCCGTCTGCAGGTTTGAGTCAGATTTCTCTGAACAGGAGCAATGTATAATGATTTTAAATTTAAGGTATATAACACTTGAGATGACATTACATCAGTCTAGGAGATGTCTGAGAACAGAAACAGACTGGTGGGAAGAAAAGGTGGACACAGTTCTGACAATAGGCCAAGATACAAAAGCAAAACAAAAGAAATAAAATATCAAGGGAACAAAACCTTGGTCGTGGGTGGTACTGAGGGGGTAGGGGAACAAGTTAGAATGATTATAGTTCAGGAACCAGGTAAGAAGAGAGAATGGAAAGTCAGCACTAGTGTGCTAGCTTTTTTGGTATATTGTTTTTAATTTCCTTGCACGTACTCATATCTACTGTACTCAGTATGCTGCTAGCTTCATATGTGCATGAAGAATGGGTGTTCAGTTAAGGATACCAGCTTTGAGTGTTGACTTTCTATTCTGTATCTCTTCTGTCAGCCACTCAGCGGCTCAGTCTAGATTCCTGACAACTCCATCTGACATCTTCCTTTTCTTTATCCTCCACAGGCAATCTATCAGATATTCACTTAGGTCATACCCTTAAATCCCCCTATAACTTCTCTATGTAACTGATTTCCTAGCCCACTGTTTAACCTCTTCTTTGGCTCTTTCTGTATAATCTGGATTACTGGGATCCTCATTTGCTATTTCCTATATACCCTCACAAAGCAGTCAGTGTAAATTACTGAATCAAAGGCCTGAGTTTGTTAAGCCCAAAGTCAGATGCTGTCATGTGTGTGATGAATGTGTAGGAGATCCCTACCCCCCTCCTCTCTCCTCCTTCCCTAATGTCTCCTTGGACCTGGATCATAGTTGGAAAGGGGTCACAAGCACACTGTGGACAATGTTGATTGATGATGGATTGTGTGTTACAAATTATTAATAGTTCTCTTTAACAAAAATATGGACACAAAATAAATTGGTTGTCTGAATTGAATTTTTTCCTGTGGAAATGGAAACATTAAAAATATATGTATAAGAAACATTGTTTTGTGGGTGGGTTGCTGTCTTTATCCTTCCACTGACAGTCCTTCCTGACTACAGGAAGTAAAGAGTAAGGACAGCAACCCACTCACAAAGCCTTCCAGCTGAAATGTGTCCTGCCTTCAACATGTGCAGGGACAAAGATAGAGCAGAATCTGAGGGAATAGCCAACCAATGACTGCCCCAATTGAGACCCATCTCATGGGCAAGAACCAATCTCTGCCACTATTAATGATATTCTGTTATGCTTGCAGACAGGAACCTAGCATAATTGCTCTCTGAGAGGCTCTACCCAACAGCCAATGGAAAGAGATGCAGAGACTCACACTCAAACAGTAGATGTACCTCAGAGAGTCTTAATGGAAGAGTTGAGAGACTGAAGGGCCCCAGAAGGACAGAAACTCCACAGAAAGACCAACAGAATCAACTAACCTGCACACTTGGGAGCTCCCAGAGACAGAATCATCAACCAAAGAGCAACACAGGCTAGACCTAGGCCCTGTGCACATATGCAGCAGTTGAACAGCTTGGCCTTCATGTAAGTCCGCCAAACAACTGAGGCTGCCCCAGAGCTTCTGTGGATCCTGCACCCCTAGATGGACAGCCTTGGCTGGCCTCAGCAGAAAAGGATGTGCCTAGTTCCTCAGCAACTTAATGTGCAGAGTGGCGGTGGGGGGTGGGATTGGGGGTATGTGGAGGTTTGACACACAGAGGGGGCTTGTCCTTCTAAGGGGAATGTGGGGAGGACTTACATGAGCTAGTACTGGGAGCAGAGGAAGGGATGATAATGGGTTGTAAAGTGAATAAATAAATCAATTTACTACTACTACTACTACTACTACAACAACAACAACAACAATAATAATAATAATAATCATTGCTTTCCTGGTTCAATCAGAGTAGGGGCATCACATATTTGACCTGTCAGATTATATAGTTCTGAAGGACAAATATAAGCAATCTTTGATTTTTGATACATAATACAAATGGTGAGTTGAACTAAAAGGCCCTCCTATATTTTATGGGGCATAAGTGACTAGGCTTGGAAATTCCATTGCACATTTGAGTGCATAGTTAATGTGATACAATACTCCTGTGAGTTTTAGGGAAATGATTGATGCAGATTGAAGTATATTTGTTGGTAAAGTAAGACAATCAGCTTCGAAAGATCCAAGTATTTCTGTAGGAAGGTCCGTTGGGAACATATCCAGGAATGGTGTAACTAGACTGTTCAGTAGATTTAGTTTTAGCTTTTTGGGCAAACTCCAGACAGATTTCTATAGAGGATGTACCAACTTATATTCTTTCCAACAGTATATAAACATTCCACTTTCCCCATATCCACCCAGCAGTTGTCATTCGTTTTATTTTTAATATTAGTCTTTTATGAATAATGTGTATTAAAAATCTCAAAATAGTTATGGTCTTTCCCTGATGTCTGTAGGTATTGAGTGTTTTTAGAAATATTTAATCATTTCCATTTTATCACTTTTGTACCCTTCATTTAGTTCAATGTCCCATTATTTGAAATAGGCTGTTGATTTTAATTTTTTTAGTTCTTTGTGTATTCTGGTCACTAGCCTTCTATCAGATACATAGCTTAAAGATGAATTCCCCAGTATGTTAGCTTCCTACTCATTCAATTGACCATTTTGTTTACTATACAAAGGGTTTTTAATCTCATGAGTTCCTATTTTTCAGTTGTTCTTACTTCTTATGCTACCAAAGTCTTGTTCAGAAAGACTTTTCCTGTGCTGACAGATGGACACACAGTCCCTACTTTCTCCTCTATCATATTCAAGGTTTAAGGTTCCATGTTCAAGACATTAGTTCACTTGGAGTAGAGTTCTGTGCATATGAAAGATACGGGTCTAGTTTTATTCTTCTCTATGGAGCGAGCTAGTTTGACTAGCACCATTCGTTGAAGATGTTGCCTTTTGTCCAATGTGTTTGTATTTGGTAAAATATCAGGTGTTTGTAGAAGTATGGGCTTACATCTGAGTTCGTAGTTCTCTTAATCAGTGTGTCTGTTTTGTCTTCCTACCAACGTCAGCATGTATTACTATGGTTCTAGAGTATAAATTAGAATCAGTTATAGAGTTTAAAATAATATAATATTATGCTAATATTATATAATATATTACTGTATAATACATACTATATATTATATAATAAGTTTTTTACAACATATTCTCATTACAGTCTTCCTTCTTACAGCTCCTCCCAGACCTTCAGACAGTGCAACTTACCCAACTCAGACTGTTTCTTTCTGTCTTTTTAAAAAGAAATCAGACAGACAAACAGACACACAAGCAGAGTGTGTGACTCAAGCTAACTAATAATAAAAAAATAGGAGAAAGAGAAAACACATTGAAGATTGTGGCATGAATACTGATCCAAGTTTCAGGATTCCAGAGGTAATTCTGGAGATGTCAAGATTCAGCTAGTTCCTGGAGAATGAAGGAGAATTACTGAGCTGGAGGGGATGGAATCTTTAACCAAAAATTATGAGGGAGCCAGGGAGTATAGAAAACAGAACGAACTGGAGAGGTGTTCTAAGAGTGAAGCTAGTTAACTCTGGGGAGCAATAATGAAGAGTGACGATACATAATTACATAGGGACATTATTTTAGGGACCAAGCTTCCCAAAATTATGTGGAATTTTAAATGGTTTCAAAGAAAAGCCTGAAGAATTACATTTTGCTTCCGAGGAGATACATCAGGAGAAAAAAAAAAGACTTTTGGGTAGCTTAGACTTAGATTTAAAGTGACATTGATCCTGTATCATGACATAAATCAGAGAGTAGTACTTTCTGCAAAGGAGATTCATTAACAGTATTCCAACCCATCATATTCCCCAAATAGATAATGAATATATTCCTTATTTTCCAACTTAATTTAGGATGCATTAGCCATTATTATTTATTATGACTATTAGAAAATATAAAAGTGTTTATAAATAATTGGAGTATCAATTTAAAGGTGTCTTTAAATTCTTACTGGTAAGTGATTCTGTGTAATTAAAAATGTTTAAAACATACTATGCATTTTGCATGTTTTTCAGAGTTGAGGAATATACCCAGGGCTTTGCACACACTGGCAAACATGTTTCCAATTGTTCTGTATCCCTAGCTAATACTTATGATTTTAAACACATATAACATGAGAAATTTTCCCTTCAGAGGCCAGCAAATGGCAACTCTGATTTTTTGCCTTGGACATAAACGAGTGGGAATGTCAATAAGGAGGTAAGCTGAAAGCTGAGCAGTTCATGCAGGAATAAGTCGAGAGGCAATTCATGGGCTGTTCTTAATGAAATTTCTGAAGAACTGTACTTTTCATAGTCTCTATTGCAGAAAAAATATCACAATGGGATTTAATAAAAATCAGTAGTTAGTTATAAGATCATCCTGGGGAAATAAAAAAAATGTGCCTCATAAAGTACACTTTCCACACTGAAATTTCTAACACATTAGAGATGGAATTGAACTAGCTATGAGAAGAGTTCATAAAGATCATGATTGCTTTCTAGCTTTGAAAACAGTCAGACAGCATCTATTCACCTGTGCAAACTGACATCAGTTTCAGCCTTGGATTTAGGAGCTCCGTAACTTGAAGACCAGAAGCCCTGCTCTCTATAGTATGCTGGATGTGTTAGTGAGGGTCTGGCATCAGGAGGTGTAGAGGCAGAAAAGGTCATTTCCTGGAACAAATTATCTTGCTTTCCATAGCTGAATTTCTAAAATAACATACAAGTTATGTAAGTGAAGAGAACAGCTACTTAGCTCTGGGTAGGGAAAATATAAAAAGCATTATGAGAAGATTTTATTCTTTGCCAGAATAGCATCATATCCTATGTCATATCATACCACATATTATAGTTAGTGCAGCAGTATAAGCCACTGGTCTACAGATTTGCCATGCCAGTCATGGTGTGATTATTATTCAAAGGAAGCAAGAAGGAGTTTCTGCAGGGTAGTTAATAGACCAAACACTTTTTGTTCCCTATAATTTTGTGGATCCTTTTCAATATAAATCAAATCTACCATGTAGGTAGAAACCAAATTGAGGAAAGAAACTATAACAGGCAATAAGCTTAAGAGGATACACTGACAGTCTGGAGTGGTGCTTTATAACAGAGAGAGAGCTGCCATCCAGGAGGATGGACTACTTTTCCCTGCTGCTATGGCGACCCCTGGAGCATTTGCAAAGATGTAGTGATATCTTTGGATATGGTTGAATGGTTCGTGCACACCCTTTTCTACAGCTGGGTCATTGCCTAAATAATATAGTAAAACAGATTCATCTTTGTTGCTGTGACTGCATTGGCTTTTGTAAAAGGCTATAGTTTATATGCTTCAAAATCTTTGAATATTGTAGCCTGACACAGTTCTGCTGTACTTATCCATGACCTATTCCACACCATAGTCCTGTTTTGATTATAGGTTTTGTTCTACATAGATGCCTTAGTGTGATTGCATATTGGAAGCTTGTTGATTTGGAGTGTAATCCACAGTTGAAGATAACTAATAACTTGCTCATCCTTACTTAGAAAGTAGAAATATGCTGAAGATACTAGAACTGATGAAAAGCAGCAGAATCTATCATTTAAATATTTAGTGGGGAAAGTCGTTCCATTTAAATGTTCTTGCTAATGTATTTTTATTAGAAAGTAAAAACAGAGGGACATTTAAATAGGAGAGCATACTAATATTTTTCCTGTTATTGTTCTCCATTTCCACTGAATTGGGGAAATTCACTCTTTGAAGTATGTATTACTTTCTTTTCATAGCTGAACTAGTTCTTGTTTTCATGCTCCGTTGATATGTGTATATGGTATGCCCGTGCATATGAATGTTAGCTAGACTTTGTGCAGACACAATAGAGTGTATATTTAAGGGATGAAGTTTGTATTGAAAATCATCCTCATTTTTACTTTCATCTAAATCATGAAGAAAGGATCTTTCAGTCAAATCTGAACTTGCCAATACAGGTAGCTTCTCTAGCCAGCTTGTTTTGAGATCCCTTGTATCAGCCTGCAGAGGCAACCTGGAATTACAGATGGACCACTATACTTTATTCACTGAGGCATGTCTGCTGTTGTAGTTCTTACATTCTATTGGAATTTAGAGAGAAAATTTTTATTACTGCTCTCTTAAATCCTTGCTATTTAAAATGTGAAATGCTATAATAACAGTTTAATGGTAATCAGGAAATGTTCAGCTATGAAAACATATTTTTATACATGACCATTCTGGATGCTGATGTCAGTCATGAACATTCCTTGTTTCCATTGTTTGTAATAATGTTTATCCAATATTAATCCTATGTACAATGTTGTATTTTCTGACTAGTCGATGGCAGGGATCAGAAATGTATTTGACGCACAGTTCAGGATTCTTGAATTAGTGTTCCTGTTATGATGTCCTAACTTGAAGAATATACTAGCACGTGTAAGAAAGATGGTAAGAGTGAAGCAATAGATGTAATGAATGTTCAATTTTATATTAACACAACTTCTGTAATAACTATCTCACTTCTTCAAGTTTATTAATTAATCACTGATGGTGGAGGTTGAACTCATTTTCCTTAAATATCTTCTCTCCCAACACCATCACAAATGATTAAATTATAGTATTATTAAATAATTCAAGTCATTTTATTTTGTTTCTGTTTCTCTGAAACTCATAGTTGTCATAAAACATTTAATTCCACTCCACTATCCACAAAAAATCTGTTAATTTATTCTGTAATCAAACAAAGATTTGAAGGCTAGGTTCTTTTTTAAATTAGGTATGGGTGGACTCAAAGTTCATCTTCAGGCAAACTCTTCCCAGGAAATTAGCCAGTGGGGTCAATACAAGTTATTTATTTTCAAATTATTGTGGAACAGATACTGGATAGTGTTTGTACTTCGGCAATGAAAATAACATAAGATGAATGGAGTGACTGTAACATGTAACCTTGGACACAGTGTGCTCACATATGTAACATGACCTTCTTTTAATTCTATTGTCCATATCCCAAGCACGTCACAGCGACAGTCTGGCAAAATGGCCCCAGAGGCTGGGCGCAGGGAGCGAGCCTATTGTGAGGAGAGGGGGCACTCCTACAGCGGTTTGGGAGAATACGCCCATAGAACTCCGATTCATAAAATCTAGAACTCTGAGACTATGGTAGACAGAGCAGCCTCTCTGATCTCTGAAATCTGTACATTTTCCTTCATCCCATAGTCATTGATGAATATCACCTGAGTCCTTTTTAATCCAACGAATCTCTTTAGTAATATGCAATTGCATACCCATTTTTAATCCCTCCTAAGTACAGATTTTTCGTTTTTACTCTTTGTATGACTGAAAGATTTCATAGCCTTTCTATTCTGCTGCTATTTTAAGTAAGAATTCCATCTAAGTCCTCTCTTTGCACTTGCCTCTCACCATATGCCATTAAATGTAGCTGCAATGCAGCCTGAATGCTTGACTGCCAAGGTATTTTTTTTTTCCTGCTGGATCTTCTAATTCATCACTTTAAATTCTAGGTTTCACGAAGCTTTATGGCACACATCTTGCATTCCATCACGTTTTACAAGAATAGCTCTTACTACAGTTTCTAAAGCCTTCTCATTTTCATCTCGGGTTGCCCCTTATCAGAATCCCCTTTACTACTTCCATTTCCACCAATTCTGTAACCACTTCAGCCATTCCTAAAGAGATTTAGACATCGTTGGCCCCGACTAGATTTTCCCAAAGTGCGTTGTTCTTAATGAATTCAGTGTTTTTCAAACCTGTTTCTGAAAAGTCTTCTAGCATATCCTCAATGTATAAAGCTGATTGCATGTTTTCAAAAGTTAAAGAAATTTCTGCTTACTGATACCAACTTTCATTCGACATTTTTTTTTTCTGTTGCTCGGACAAAATATTACTATCTGAACATTGTGTCCAGGTTTAAAACAATAAAAAATATATATCTCAGAATTATAAATGAAATTGTCAAAAATAAGTAAACAAATGTTTTTTCTCACTTCTCTGAAGGAATCTGAAGATTCCAAGACTCCAAGTCTGGAGAGAATGTGTCTGGAGATATCTTACCTGTTCTAGTGTAACACGAATGGACAGATGGGCAAGTGGGTGTGGTTGGAGCAGGTAAGAGGGAAAGAACACAACGATGGGGCAGAAAGCTCACTTTTATTACAAAGGAATGCCCCTTTTAGGGCAGCAGTGTCAATCTACTCATGACCCTGGGAACCTCCTTATCTGAACACATTTTCCTGAGTTGTTGCCATTTATCCCTCTTTGTTTCCAGATTACAGGTGCAATGGGACGAGCTGCCCCATGCTCCCACCATAATCCCTTTCATTGCGTTCTCCCCAAGTAATGACAACAATCAGGACTTCTGCAGAACCTCTTTCAGAACCAGAACTAAAGTAATGATCAATAGACACAGGCCTGGACAAGATTCTTGTTACTATCTGGAGATACCACAACTGCTTTGTTCATTTCCTTCCTCTGTAAAATCTCAAAGTTCCTTGACTACAGATTTGAGTAACTCTGAATTCTTCTATTTCTCCTTCCCAGTATAGCCTTGTGGCTTAAAGCTCTGCCTATTAACACTGTTCTTCTCTTTGACTAGAATTATAGGGCCAATGGTGAATGTTGGCATCACCATTGGGAACACTGGCGTCAGTGCTTTTGCATGTATGTGTCTATGTGTGATATTACTGAACCCAGGATTTGAGCTACAAATTCATTAGAGTTGAGCTCAGACCCAGATAGGTAAAGCAAAGAAATCTCCTTTCACTAAGATGTTCATTTCAGTTATACCAGTGGATACATTTTATCTATGAGCAAGTCAGGTGGTAGATGTCTGAACAAAGGAAGAGTGACACTTCAGAAGTTTCCACCTCAAATGATCTCCTTTACCTCTTCCAAAAATTTAAGAGACTTATGTTTATAGAAGGTATGTGGTCCTGATTGGTTAGCGGTTGAAACAATCTATAAGCAATGGATACTAGGGTAAGGCAGTTATTTATTTACTTATTTATCATTTATCTGTTTCTGTTTTAGAGGCTTATCTATAGTTTTAATTACAAAGTAGTGTATGTGTGTGTGTGTGTGTGTGTGTGTGTGTGTGTGTTTTGCGCATATGTGCATTTGTGCACTTGTATGTCAAGTTAAATATTTGAAGTGTCTTCACTTTAAAATCCTGTGAAAACACCAAACAGATATACGAGGGTAAGGGCAGTGATTAACACGTGATTATTTTATCCCCCATTTGGATGGAGCCTAATACTCTGCTGGATCTACATTTACTTTTAAAAGATAGAATTAGTTCTGTACTTTATTTAAACATTCACTTTTGTATTTTATAATAAAATTCTCATAACTTCTATCTTTTATAGCAAAGCATTAATACTAAATTAAGTTTTATAGCTGCTACTCTCTTGCCTCTCTAGTCATAGTAAATGATCAATAATATTGCGAGCTTTTAATTTTCAGGTGAAAAGTCAGAAATTGGAAGTTCAGAGCTTTTGATTGGCTTCTAAGAGAAAGAAATCTTATGGACTCACCCCTTAATCTATGAGCTCTTTGCTGAGGGGAATTTGTGCCATAACTGAATTAAATCATAGTAGGTCACTTGGGTGGTATAGGAATAGGTGGGACACTGGTTGTTATAGGAAAATACCCCCATAGATACATGATATTGAGATTAGACAGAGATCAATGGCAATGAGCAGAAGTTCAAATGAAAAGAACTAAGGCAAACTCTACTATTTATTTATTGACAGCTTCTGTCACTGAAGGTCAGGATCTGAGAGTTCACATTACAGACCAGGCTGGCTTCAAACTTCTGATCCTAGAGCTTCTGCTTCCCTAGAACTCGAAATACGGGTGCACAACTATGCTTGGACCTCTGACTTATAATGGTGAACAGTAGGAAAAATAAGCCAAACCAGGAGAAAATTGAGTTCCACAAATTCTGAATGAGGAAAAAAAAACATTGAGTAGAAAAATCCTTTAAACAAATAGACAAAAAGTAGGTGCAATTTCTTTTCTACTTTGATGCAAAGTATACTAAATTCTGAGTGTTTGATGAGCTGATACACACACATATTCTTTTATTAATAGAGCTATTTTAGTGTCAACTTCTTTGTGTCTTTATTTATTTCTTCCCAAAGGGAAGGCACTGTTGTAAGTCTAAAGACCATGATCACCACTATTGAAAAAAGAAAAAACAAAACAAAACAAATCAAACCAAACCAAACCAGACCAGACCAAAAATATCACGAAACTTATATATGAAAAGTTAAAAAAAAGAAATAAGTACAAGGTCTATTTAGACTTACTAATGTTTTCTCACTACAACTAAATATTTGGGAGAATTATCTGATAAATAGAAAACAAAAAATCAAAACAAAGACATGCTTATCCCTTAGGAGTATTCACTCCTTATGTGGGCCTGTTGCTTTGGGCCCTTTTATTATTAATTTCACTAATGCATTATTTATTCACTCTTGCTAGCTGCCCCTTCCATTCCTCCCCCTCTCCCATTCCTACCATTACCAGTCTCTCAATCCCATTACTGCCTTTCTTTCTCCTCAGAGAACGGAAATCCATCCTTAGGTACCCTGGGACATCAAGTCCAAGCAGAACTAAGCACATTCTCTTTCACTGAGGCACAACCAGGCAGTTCAGCTAGGAGAAGGAGATCTAATGTCAGGCAACAGAGTTGGGACAGCCCTCTGCTCCAATTGTTAGGGAAACCAAATAAAGGCCATACTTTACATCTGTTTCAAAAGTATAGGGGGCCTAGCTTCAGGCCCTGCATACTCTTTGGTTGGCAGTTAAGTCTTTGGGAGCCCCTGTGAGCCTAGCTTAGTTGACTCTGTAGAACTTCTTGTGGTGTTCTCTATCCTTCTGGCTCCCTCAATCTTATCCCCCACTCTTTCACAGGACTCCTGAGCTCCCCCTGTCTCAGGAGACAATTACACCAGACTCCTGTCTGCAAGCATAGCACAGTATTATTAATAGTGTTTGAAGTTGGCTCTCTCCCATGGGATTTGTCTTAAGTTGGGCTAGTCATTGGTTGGTGGTTCCTTCAGTCTCTGCTCTGCTTTTATCTCTGCTCATCTTGTAGGCAGGACAAAATTTCAGTCAATAGTTTCATGGGTTGGTTGATGTCCCACTTCCTTGACTGAAAGTCCTGCTTGGCTGCAGGAGGGGGTCACCTCTCCATATCCCCAGCTGCTAGAAGTCTTAACTAGGGTCACCTTAATGCCAGATAGCAGTAGTGGGGACAACATGACAGAGTCAACTGTCACTTGATGAACTAGGAAGGTAGGAAGAGAACAAGCTGAAATCCCACAATTATTTTCAAGGCACATTTCCAATGACTCAAAGAGAACATAAGGCTTATTCCCTCACAGGTTTTAGTCACCAAATGACTCCATCTTATAGGCCACACATAGACATTAGAGACATTCAACATCTGAACTGCATAAGTCATATATACCATGAAGGAGATGAATTCATAGTTTTTCTTAAATATTTGGGATTTTTAAAAATTATACATTAAGAATAAAATAAGTTGTCTGCCGCAATTCTTTAAGTGCTTTAAGAGTATACAAACTATTTCTAATTGTTAAATACGTTAAAGTTTGGAATGCTGACTGAACTTTATATTACAAGTTGATAAAATGAGAAGTACTTTTTGTTGGTTTATGGACCCTTTCATGGTATTCAGAAGATGTAACATATGAAAGAGTTTGCACTTTTGACAAAAAATTTGTGATGCCATAGCATTTCCTTTCCTATGTTAAATATATTTTTGTCGTCTTAAAACGTCTCTATGTTTTTATGTTGCAGTCTTTGATCCACTTGATTAGTTAGATGCTAATCACTGCTCCAGGCCTAGATTCTTCCTCACTGCAAGCTCACTGCCACATGTAGTTTTTCAGATAATAGTTCAGCGTGGACCAATGGCTATGGCCATATTTTACCCTCATTTTAATGAAATTCTTACTGAAAGAATTTAAGATAATTAACTTCACCACTTTTAAAAGAAGTTTAACCCATGAGTTATAAGAACCGGAGGCTGAATATTATTAAATCAAACTTCAGAGAGACTTTGTCTTTGATTTTTCCTTTCTTTTCTTTTCTTTCTTTCTCTCCTTTTTTCCTCAGTTTCTAAGGCTTGTCAGTTTTCTTACATTCAAAGTTCTTAGCATTTCAAAGCACTATACTTTGAGGTATCATTTTCTGAGCCTCCAGTATGTCTGTTTTATATTAAGCCAAATATGCTATGCGACCAAGA
Organism: Uromys caudimaculatus; assembly: GCA_028551405.1. Classification (NCBI taxonomy): domain Eukaryota; kingdom Metazoa; phylum Chordata; class Mammalia; order Rodentia; family Muridae; genus Uromys; species Uromys caudimaculatus. Next base: position 69,058,533 of record CM052713.1, on the reverse strand, counting down.
TATGAGTTCCTGGTAAAGCTAAATTCATTCATCCCTGGAGTGTCATTGAGTGCCATGACAGTTATAATCATCTTTGGAGAACTGATGAATGAGAAAGGAAAATAAACCCACATGCGAGTTGAAACCAGTAGAAGCTAGACTTTCTTGGACTGATTTTCTGTCTTATCTTTGACAGTTCTGTGCATGTATTTGATATATTTTGGCCAGTCACATCCTGAGCACTGGAAATACATGCCACAATATAAACAGGTAGGTTCATCTACCCTATTGCTGTGGCATTTCTTCAGCAATATATACCAGTAGCTTTCTAGGAATCCTTCACCCTTCAGTGCCAGACTGGGACTTCAGAGTTTTGCAGCCTAAAGAATTGATAAATACTTGGTCTCTCCAGTGTGACATAGCCATTGCTGGACTTTCTGGTAGCATCCTCTAATTGCTCCAATAAATCCTATATATATGCCATATAAAATGAGTGGACATATTTTAAAAAATTTTTCTGCTCTAATAATAACTTCAAAAATGTTAGTAGAAGAAAATTGATAAGAACTGTAAGAAGGCCAAGTATAATAATATAATATGGGTCTCTTTTATACTTTTTTGATTATAATTTTATATTGGTACATTATATTATGAAGGGAATTTTGATATACTAAATGCTGTCAATAATTTGCCAGTAAATATAAAGTTCTTATTTTAGAAATTATTAATAGATTTGAAATAGTAATATTTCATAGTAAATTCTACTTAGATAATACATTTATATTGTAACTGTTATAGAATTAAACTATTTCGGTGACATGTTCACCCTAGGGAATGCTTACTAATTGGATGCACGTAGCTTGCACAAAGAAATACCAATTTCTAGATTTCTCTGCCCTAATCCCACACGAATTGACCATTGAAACCTTTAAGATAATGTTAGTTTCCACATTAAACATGTCATAGTAAAGGTTTTACTGCTGTGAAGAGATACCATGACTATGGCATCTCTTATAAAGGATGGAATTTTATTGGGGCTGGCTTGCAGGTTCTGAGGTTCCGTTCATCACCATCATGGAGGGAAGCATGGAGTGTCCAGGCAGAGATGACACTGGAGGAGTTAAGAGCTCTGCATCTTGTTTTAAAGGCACACAGGAGAAGACTGCTGCCAGGTAGCTAGGAAGAGGGTCTCAAAGCCCACCTCCAAAGTGGTACACTTCCTCCAACAAGGCCACGCTTATTTTAATAAGGCAATACCTCCTTGGAGTGCCACTCCCTGGGCCAAGCATATTCAAACCACAACCAAATACTTCTGTTTTGAGTATATAATTCATTTTAGTTATATTTGCCAGTTTTTCATCTTTCTACATGTAATTAACCATGTACAGATATTTCCTTGGTCTGGTCTAAACAACTGGACATTTTACATACTCAAAGCTTTCTCTAATTTTGTAAAGTATATTTTAACCCACAAAATGATGTTGCTGTCTCAATAAATTTGCATATTAGAAATTCAAAATCACTCTGTGTAATTGAGCGTCCCTTATATTAGTGTGTGTGCGCATGTGTGTATGTATGTATATATATATATGTGTGTGTATACATATATACATATATATACATATATACATATACTAGAATACTATATATAGAGAGAATACTAAGTATATATATATATGTGTGTGTGTATGTGTGTATATATATATATGTATATATATATATATATACTTATTCTTAGTATTTTAAGATTAGTGAAGATTTAATGGACAGATTTAACTTACTGGAGTTTATATTTCTCAAAGATAGTTATCCATATGCCAGAATAAAACAGAATATCTGCTTGGTGCTCAGTCCACAGAGCTGTACTCCTCAGCACAGAAGGAAGATATAATGCAGCCCTAAGCCAAGGCAGAAAGCTAGGTATCTCCATGGATCCAGTATATGCAGAAAGGATGAAGAAACTCGGTGTCTGTGCAGGAGGCAGCAGCACTATGTATGTACCTGGGATGGGCGGAGCTTCCGTAGGTGGGCTGGTGTCCTTCCCCAATGTTTTTTTTCATCTAGACCCAAGGTAGTGGTTTGGTTCTCTCATATTTTTGGAAGTCCTTCCTTCATCAGGTATATTAGATCCCACATAACAATTGTTTCTGGAAATACTCTCAAATTTGTCATGAGAAGTGTATCATGTTGATTCTTTAGCTTTTTTATTATGTACTTAAACCTGACAATGAAAACTAACCATCAACATCTCCAGACCTGAGATTGGCATCTTAATGTCTATCCCATCTATTTGTGCAGCACATACATAACTTCCATAATTTAATAACACATCTCTCATAGCCACTCCTTTCACTTAAAGCAACCCACTGAACTTCAGACACCTTCCCGTAAATTTTTCCGATGCTGAAAAGTAGTTGTCACACTGTAAAAGGAAGATATCTACTATTATAAACCTTTCGAGTGTTATTATTCACTTCTGTCTTGACCACCAAGTGATTACCTCCATCTGAAAATTCATTTCATGTTATTTTCCTCTTTGACCTTCATATATCAAAGTAATGGTTCCTCCTATCAGTCTTCCCAATGTTTCAGGTTGCCTGTACCCTGCAGCCTTCTCCTAAAATAGGGAATATTCTATTTATTTAAGTTAAGCTATGTTCCCCAGAAGATATGTTGATATCTTAATTCTTGTTGCTGTGGATATGACCTTACTAGAAATAGTTATTTGAAGATATGCTTAAGGAAAACATATAATTAGGATGGACCCAAATCCCTTGTGACTGTTTTCCTTAGAAGAAAGGAAGATTGACGTAGAAACACACACACTTCAGAGGAAGATGGTGTTATTAATGCTCCAAACATGCTATCTTAAAATATGACATGTAAACAGAGAAAGCAAAATGAAAGGGGTTATGCTAACATTATACACACCTCTCAGAAGGAGAACTACTATATGGGACTTTTCAGAACTTTGGTCTCTGAATATAGTACACATGACCATCTTGTGACTGGTGTTACACTTTTCCACACATAGAGAAAGGAATATTACAATAAAGGTTAAGATGAATCTGAACCAACAATTTAATTGCCATTCAATTAATTTATTTGATTCCATTACTCTATGACTGTCCATTCCTCATTAAGCTTAACTATAAAATGCTTATGATTTTCCTTGAAAGTGGGTACTCGGTTTAATACCAAAAGAATTTTAAAAATTTTTGTCATATAAAACTTTGTTTAAATAGGTTTATTATGTTTTTCTCATTGAGAATGTCTTTTATTATAGAGGTCATATCTATAACCTTTGTGATGGGTATGGATAATACTAGTTAACTGTACATTGTCCCGTCTTACAATTTAGAGACAAAAGAAAGAATGCCCCATAAATTTACACAGACAAAAATTAAATATACTGCCACAATTCAGAGAACATTGATCCTTGGAAAAAGCAAGGGAACTTTCTCCCTTGGAGGCTTCAGATTAAGTTTGGGCCTGCCAGCACAATGCTGAAGTTACTATCACATTGTAAAATTAAGATATCTGCTGTTATAGACCTTTCAAGCGCTTTTACTTACTTCTGTCTTGATCAGCAAGTGATTGCCTTCATCTGAAAATTCATTTCATGTTATTATTTTCTTTGACCTTGATACGTCAAAGCAATGGTTCATTCTATCAGTCTTCCAAATGTTTCCGGTTGTCTGTACCCTGCAGCCTTCTCCTGAAATAGTATATACTGTATTGGTTGAGGTTAAGTTATGTTCTCCAGAAGATATGCTGGCATCTTAAATTTTGTTGCTGTGGACGTGACCTTCCTAGAAATATGTTATTTGAAGATTCTTCCGTTAGTGCTATTCAAAGGCACTATACTTTCTTTTGAAAAATATAATTGCAATTTTATATGTACTTGCATATGTTTTACATTTTAATATTTACTCCATATAATCTCTTATACTTTATTTCCATAAGTATTTCTCTGTGTTTAATCTGTTGCAATTTCCATAACTACATAAGGACTGTTTTCATTATATAGTAAACATTGTTTCTAAAAATGAAATTCCCAATAATTTATTAGTAAATAATTCAAATGTAAAATTAAAATTAAATTCAAATGGCAAAGGGTTCATAAACAAGCTAGTAAAAATATGAAAGCATATTACTAATTTTTACATTGCATGAGTAAATCTGAGTTCATGAAGTCATACATGGAATTTAGGATCAATAATAAGAAACTGTATGTTCTGCTTCCCCTAGTATACTGTTCTTAGTATGGCCTCTGAAGCAGCTGTTCATTATTAGTCTAGAAGTGGAGTGATGGCTCAAGCAGAAATGTAAAGACAGTGTCATCAATGAGATGAAACTCAGATACAATATATTTCAGGGATGGAAATTCCTAGTGATGTCATTTCTAGAGGTATTAGATTCTGGACTGTACTGAAAGATGTACCTTGTTCCCATGCAAGTTATTGGGAAGAAATTTTCCATCATGGGGAATTTCCATTTTGATTATGTAATATGTTTTCTAAAAGTAAATAATCCATAGTTACTTAATTGACATTTTGGGTGTTTAAATAAATAAATAAATAAATATATATATATATATATATATATATACATACACACACACATACATATATATATACATATATATATTCAACATTAACTCTTTATCATTTCATTTCTTTTCTATTAAGAACTCCCTAGAAATCTAAGAGATATTGTTTCTCCTAAAAGGCTCCTGCCTTCACCTGCCAAAGTGCCTTATGCATTAAGCTCTTGCTCTTAATTTTGTTTTGGTTTATTATAATCTTTTCAATTCTTTTGCTCTGATTATAGCAAGAAGGCTCCATTCTTCCTAAGAATAATACTTCAAAATTTTGATATTTTAAAAAGGTTAGCAATGTGTATTTCTGGAAATGACAATCTGCATGTCATACATTATTTTGGGGATTTTTAAACATTATTTTATACATATAAAGTAAGAAAACCAGTTAATGTGTTTTTGCTCAGCTATATATTATTCCTTCTGCTTTTTAATTATAAAATTATGGGGAATCCCATGTATAAGGGTACCAGTTTTGGATCTTCGGTGTCTCTACAAAGTTCATCTGCTAAAAGACTGATTGCAAGTTGATATAGAAACTTTCTGCAGTGAGGATAATGGAAATGAGTCAGATCATAGACGTGCTAGAAGGGGGTAGGGGTATTGTGAATCTGGCCACACTGTGTCTGTTTATGCACTTCAGCCTTCACATGGTGAAAGCCTCTTCTATTATGTGCTTTCTCTGTAATCCAATGACCTCACACAACCAAAGGGACACAGCCAAGTAAACTTGGAATATTACCTCCATGAGGGAATATAAAACTTATGCTTTGGATATTTATCACCTTGAGTAATTTGTCACCACAGCATATTTCCTTCCAAGTTCTTAGGTGATATGCACAGTGCATTGTTCTGAGTAACTCAACAAATTGAAGGGTGTTGTAAATGACAGTACTATTAATACTCAAGAAAATGCTGTAGAGATTCCATAAAGATGCAAAGCAGATGGCACAGCGCCTAAGCAGAGTAGGCAGAAACCATTGATTTTGCTCACCTTTGTGATCTCTGAGTACTATGCGTGCGTGAAGACAGGAAACAAGGTTGCTGCATACAGAAGTTAACATTACCGTGGACATCATCCCTTCCCATCTGCTCACTTGCCTTCTGAACTTAGCCAAAAGGCTTTGCAGCTCCTGGGGTGATTAGAAAGGATATCATAAGATGTTCACGAAGTCTTATTGAAAGGGATAATACATCAATATCAAAGTCCATGTTTTAGGCCCTCATGTAGTCAGTTATTTCACATGTATATTCTTGGAGAATCTATTGTATAGTATCCTCTTTATCTTTAAAACAATCAGGTTAATGTAGCATTATAGAATAGTACAGCTATTACATTACTAAGTAATAGTTCAGACATTACGTTACTAAGAGTTACTAAGGAAAATCTTTGGAACGTTAAAAATAAACTAAAAATTCTAACTGTGGAGTTAATTATAACTCTTTTAAGTTGTTGTTAAAAGAAAAAAATAGTTAGATATATACTTATCCTGTTGACAATAAAACAGCAGGTGTTCTTCCTTTGAAATAGCAATGCCCATGATGAGGTATGATTTTGATTTCTGAAGACCGGTTTTGGGAATTATATTATGCTGAAAATCTCGACTTTAGAAAGTGCTCCAAAGACTCCATAAAAATGCAAAGCAAATGGCATTGTGCCTGGAGCAGAGTGGCCAGACACTGTGGATTTACCCCACTTCCTGTGTATTCCAAGTGCGTAAATTGCAGTTTTTATTATGCAAAGTACTAGGAAGCTTGATGAGAAAAATGAGTCAGAGTCCAAGAATTTCAGTACCTGACAGTTTTGATCAGCTCTATAATTGCACATTTTGCAAAGCAATTAAATTGAGGAATTTATAGTCCGATATAAAGGACCTCTGCTAGAGAAAAATTTTAAAAATAAATATGACCATGAGTGCAAATATTAAGTCTACTCTTAAAACTAACAACTTATTACTAGGAAGAAAAGTCTAGGGAATCTATTGCTATAAATATTGACAGTTGCCTGGGGACCTAGGGAATCCATGTTATGCTAAGATTGAATACATAATGAATATACACAATGCTGAGTATGGAACTCTGAATATCTATGAGGAATGCATATGCTTTACAACCAACAAGTGATGGCTCCTACAGATGTGTTATCCAACGTTTATGTGTCTGAGTGCCATTACATTTATTATAATAGATACAATAGAAATGTAAAGATAAGAAAACTACTACCAGCTATTGAAACCTAAACAGTAAGTTCCAAGAAATAATTAATTACAAACATATTTTCTAAAACATTTACAAGGATTTGGATGTCAAAAAGGGAACAAGATAAAACTTCACAGTGCAGTTAGAATTAATCAGAAATAATTGGTTGATGATTAAAGGAGAGAAATCAGAAAAGTTCTGAAAAAAGTCACCCAATAAGATTACTCAGAGTAAATGTCTATGTCAATAAAGAGAAAAGGGAGTCCCATGCAGACTGTACAGTGATTTGCCGCATCGAGCAGGGGGAATTTCTCACTTAGTGCTTCTAAGAAGAACATAAACATGACTCATCTGTCTTAGAGGCCAGAGTCATAGGAATAGTTTTGGCCAATTTTGTGGAAACAAACATGATGAACAACTACAAGCACAAGCGTAATCTGCTGTTGGATGCAGGCTGCCCTGCTGGGATGGCCAAGGAAATGATTATATAACATCATTCTTCCTTTCTCTTTCCCTCTTTCAAATCTTCCCACATATCAGTCCTTGTTCTCTTTAAAATCCAAGACCACCTTTTTCATTGCTATTACATGCATGTGGGTATATGCATAAACATTTGTATTTCTAAATATAACTTGTTAGGTTTGTGCCATGACAGTCCCATGTATGACTCTGCAGATGGCCATCTTATATAGGATAACCAATTAGTGTGCATTTTATTCCTTGAATAAGACTATTTATTGCACTCCACTTAATTGTCTGTAGTTCTATGTGTAGGGCTGAGACCTTGTGGATTTGCTCTCATATACTTTGGTATGTCTATTTTTGCCATCTTTGTCAAACTCACATGTGGGCAGTCATGTCGGTGAGACTTTATGGGTGTAGCTTCTGACATTGGGAGACAAAATCTCACAGCAAATCTCTCATCATCTGTCTCTCAGTTTTTCCACCCCCTCCTCTGCAATGTTTTCTGAGACTTAGGTGCAGGGTACTTTGTAGATATGTTCATTAGGACTGGGATTCATAACTCTGCAACTCTTTTGCAGTGTTTTGGACTAATATTGTACTGATACTAATCTGTGTCTTTAAATATAGTAATACATTTTGTAGTGTATTGTATATGCTCAGCCCAGGGAGTGGCACTATTAGAAGGTGTGGCCTTGTTGGAGTGTGTGTCACTGCGGGTGTGGGCTTTAAGACCTTTATCCTAGCTGCCTGGAAGCCAGTACTCTGCTAGCAGCCTTCAGATGAAGATGTAGAACTCTCAGCTCCTCCTGCATGATGCTTGCTTAGATGTTACCATGTTCCCACCTTGATGATAATGGACTGAATCTCTGAACTTTAAGCCAGCCCCAATGAAACAATTTCTGCAAAAGTTTCTGTTTTTTATGAAGGGGAACTTCTTTGATGATAATAAGAGCTACACTTATCTTTGTAAATAAGGATACTTTTAACAATATAGTTAGGAAACATCTTAGACAAGAAAAGCAGTGGTTGTCCTTTGGTCCTACTGACAATGTTCTTTGTCTTACAGAAGCTTTGCAAATGAGGAGGTTAGCAGCCCCCATGGAGGGAGCAACAGTGTCAACTGGCCAGATTCCCCAGAGCTCCCAGGAACTGGACAACCAATCAAAGAATACACATGTAGAGACCCATGGTGCTAGCTGCATATGTGGCAGAGGAGGACCCTCTTGGACATCAGTGGGAGGAGAGGCCCTTGGGCCTGAGGGTGTTTGATGCTGTGGTGTAGGGGAATGCCAGGGAGGGAAGACAGGAATGGGTGGGTGGGGGAGCACCCTCATAGAGGCAGGGGAGTGGGTATGGGTTGAGAGTTTCCGAAGGGGAGACCTGAAAAATAATTTTTTTTAAAGATAAAAAGAATAATAAAAAACAAAAAGAAAAGCAGTGATAATAGGTCTCTTATAAGATCAAATGCATATACCTTATGCTAGGGAAAGCACAGTAAGCTATGAGTGAACGTGTTATAGCCCATAAAGTCACGAGTGAATGTGTCTTGTTCACATGGGTGTGGTGAAGTCAAGGAACAATGAGAATCAGATCCATTGGAATGAGCAAGCCTTTTCCCAAAGGTGAGGCTCAGAGGATAGCAGAGCCTACCTGTGGTCTGAGTGCAAATGTTGGCAGTGTATGGAAAACCTAGCAACTGCAGCTTTTCCCCAGTTTCCTTCTCTTGTTTGTATGTTACAGCCCAAGAATGCTTGTCTACAGAGACCTTCTGCCAAGAGTAGCTAACTCCTTGCCTTTCTGTGTTGCACATAATAAAAGTGCTGAGGTTCCAGATTGTTCTGTGACCATTGGTGCCACCCTATTAAACTGCTCAAGGCTTAACTGACCCAAGCCTTTTCATGAATATCTGTCTGTTTTTTCTTCTTTAGTGTTTGTCCTTTTTTATTCCCTCATGGCTCTCAGTCATACCAAGGCAGCACATTTCACGAGACTGAATCTATACAGGTAATATGTCCCAGCTATACCATTCCTTAGCATGTACCCAACATACTCAATAATGCAGTGCACAGAAACTTGCTCAACCATGTTTATTCCAACTCCATTTACAACAGGTAGGAAATGGAAGCTGACAAGCAGACAATGAAAGGAAATAATGCAATGAAATGTTATTCAGTTATAAAGAAAAATAAGATAATGGAATTTTGGGGTAAATGGATAGAACCAGAAAAGATTATATTGAGTGAGGTAACCCATATCCAGAGTACAAGATACCCAACTTTCATCAGTGGTTCCTAGCTCTAAACCTTCCGATGTGAGTATATAACCTGTAGTAACCAACAAGCTGGAGAAGCAAAGGAAGTTCATGGCGGAGGTGAGTAAGTGGATAGACAGATACAGGAAGTGTGAAGGGACAAGGGAAAACCGGGACACAGCTTGACAGTTTAGAGCGCTGGTTCTTCCTCCAGAAGACCCGTGTTTGGTATTTTTTTAATTTAATGTTTTTCACTGTACATCCTTCTCACTGGCCTCCTCTCGGTCACCCCCTCCCACAATCCTTCTCCTACTTCACCGCCCTTCTCTGAATGAGTGAGGGTTCCCCTGGATATGCCCCCACCCTCGCACTTTAAGTCTCTGCGAGGCTAGGCACTTCCTCTCCCATTGAGGCCAGACAAGCCCACTAGAATGAATCCCACTTACATGCAGCAGCTTTTGGACTAGTCTCCATTTCCCACATAAAGACCAAGCTCCACGTCTGCTACATATGTGTGGGAGGCCTAGGTCCAGCTGTATATGCCCTTTGGTTGGTGGTCCAGATGTTGAGAGCCCCAAGGGTTCCAGGTTAGTTAGCTCTGTGGGTATTCCTGTGGAGGTCCTATCCCCTTCAATGCTTTGTCCTATTCTTCCATGAGTTCCAAAGCTCAAGCCATTGTTTGGCTGTGGGTGTCTATATCTGTCTGAGTCAGCTGCTGGGTGAAGCCTCTCAGAGAACGACTTGCTCTGGTCTGCAAGAATAACAGAGGGTCATTAATAGCGTTAGAACTGTTGCTTGCCTAATGGGATGGGTCTGGTTGTTGGTTGGCCATTTCCTCAATCTCTGCTTCATACCTGGTGCCTGCAATTCTTGTAGACAGGATAAATTTTGTGTGTGGGTTGGTGTCTGTCACACCATTGGGGTCCCTTCCTGATACAGTTCTTTGCTTTAGGCTTGGGCTGCTCTGAGTTCAGTGGCTACCCTTACATGGTGGCAGTCCAGGTCTTTTAGCTCCTGAGTCAGCCTTGCTTCCTCCTGCTCCAGACCGGACAGTTCAGCACAAAGCTCCACGTGTAGTGTCTCTCTTCCTCATTCAGGTTCTCTATCTCCAGTGCTGTCTATCAGAGGTAAGGTTACTTCCATTGATTCTTGTGTGTCTCCCTTATCCCAGGTCTCTGCCACCATTCTGGAGACTTTTGATTCTTAACACCCACATGCTACCTTACGGTTGTCTGTAACTCCAGTTTCAGGATATCTGATGCTTTCTTCTGGACTCTATAGGTACCAGTTACACAAGTAGTACACAGTCATACATTTAGACAAAATACCTATGAACATGAAATAAAATAAAGTAAAAACTTTATTAATACACTGATATTTTTCCGTACTACCAAAAATGAGTACATAGAGAAACATCATAAATTACCAGTTTAATTCATCCATCATACATATTCTGTAGTCAGAAAAAGGTAAGTCAAGTAAATATGGGCTAAATAATAACCATATAGCAACTATGATTTTAAAATGGTAATTTTATTTAAATGGATTTAATAGGAATCAAAAATGTAATACCTAAAACAGCTCTGTTTTTAGGCATATTACTAATCTTGCAAAGCTGGATTGCAAGTAAGGTTCCTGAATACAATAAATATTAAAATCAAGTGAGTTTATTTTCATTTCAAGCTTAGGCAAAATATTAAAAAGTTAAGTGTATACAATCTGCTAACAAATGTTACTGTATTTGGAAATTGGGTCTATTAATAAATACATAGAATTATTCAACAATGTGTTTTAATTCCTGTCATCTTATTTTGTTTTACCTTTTAGTATTTTCTTAAGAATATCTTAATTAACTATTCTGGATCAGTCCGTTTTTCCCTGTGACATATTGCATGCATATATTCTTCTCTTCAGGTCCAAATATTCCTTAAGGTTCTTCTATAGAGATAAATTTTGGGTTATAAATTCCATTAATTTGTTTTTGTCATGTAAAGTGGTTATTTCTCTTTCAATTTTGAGATTTGGGTTAGCTGGTTTTATATTCCACATTGAAAATTATTGGTTTTTATAACTTGCCATAGATCTTTTCAGCCCCTCCTACTGTTAGAATTTCTGTGGAATATTCATATGTTATTCTGATTAGACTGACTTTACAAGTGACCTTTCTCTTGCTTAGTATGTAATGTTTTCGTTTTTCCTTGTCTTTCATAGTTTAACTAAGTATCTGTCTACATGAGTTTCTTATTGATTCTGACTATTTGGAGTTCATTAACCTCTTTTACCCAGATGAGCATCTATTTCTTTAAGTTTGGAAAATTTTTCTTCTATTATCTTATTTGAAGTATTCTCTACTTATGCATTATGGTATTCTTCTCCTATGGTAATAATCAGAAGGTTGATTCTCTTCAGGTTATCTCAGAGATTTTTGGCTTTCTTCTAACATTTATTTTTAAACATATCTTGCTCTTTACTGAGGGATCTGTCTCCCATCACTGATTCTTTGCTTATTCCATAAACTTTTTCAGTGTTGAAACTTTCTGTTGATATTTTTATTTGTCTAATTGATGTTACAATGTGCAACATCTCATATTTGAATTTTTCAGCAATATTTTCTCAATTTTTATATTCTGAATTTATTTTATTTTGTACATCTTTTTGGTTTTGATTCCTTGAACTCATTTATGTTTTTGAATTGTTCGAACATACTGCTAATAATTCTTTTAAGTTCTTTGTCTTTTATTAAGTGTATTAGCTACCATTATCTGAACAAGGTAAACCCGGTCAATATTCTTAAAATTAACACAGACAATTGAAAATTTTTTTCAAAACATACTGCTACTTTTATATGAACAGAAAAATATCAAAATTATCTTTCTACTCTTTCTTCTCTTAATCCTACAATGCTTCCTTTTCTCCATTTATACTTAACCCAGAAATAATGCCCTTCCCACCATTTCAGTCACACTTGAATGGAAAATCTTCATGATGCCATATGGTTAGTCATCACTAATTTAACAACATGAAATCATCAGTAATTTAACAACATGAAATAGAAAACTTATCTCCCTTTTCTGTGATAAGCTTTTGAAATTGGTTAAATTATGCTGTCAGTTTTAATGTAGAAAGCTAGAGAAAGTACAGGATTTAGATAAACATGTCTTAAAATATCTATGTAATATGTTTTTATACATGGAAATAATATAGAGTTTTGACTGAACATAAGACTGGATCAAAGGAGGTGCACATTTCAGAGTTATTTGAGCAGAAAAGTGCTCATCAAGGAAATATATTCAACAGAAATGGAAATATTTTGTGTCTTATTTGATGTTCTCCAAATTATTTTTTCAATCAGATAAGTCAATTTTCCTTACTATGGAGAAATGGCTTCATGTTTTATCAATAGCATTAGCTTTACATGATGCAATAGCAGTATGATCCAAGTTATGGTTCACTTCAACTCCATTTTTCCTGATTGATTACCTGGAATTGTAGTTGTTATTTCTCATTATAGAAAAAGAAATTTCACTTTTCTCCATCTTTAAAATTCCTTTCACTACCACCTCTGATACTCACTCTTCTCCGGAATATTCTTTCTTGATGATTTCCCTGTGATACAATTTACAGAATGATGGGAGAACCTGTGACAGCTTGAATTCTTACATACAGGTTGTTGACTTCCACTTGGTGGTTGAGTCTCTAGATACTGAGAGGGTCAATAGCTTATAAAAAAAAGCCTATACACAAGACAGACCCTACAGAGAGTCCTGAGAATGTACTGCTAAGAGAAGTGTTATCAAAGAATATGGGTAGGGGAAAGGGAAATCATTAATAATTCCAACTATATCATAATAATTTTAATGATTCTTATTATCAAATAAAATAAAACATAATATAGGAAATTACCTCTAAGACATTTAGACCATTCATACCATATTTTCTTTATATTTCTGTACAGAGTGTCCTAACACTAAAGCTGTATTTGGAAAGGTTTTGCCTTCAGAAGGCTCTGTGAAAAATGAAGCTTTTTCTGTTAGAAACTTTGCCTCCACTCTTGACGATTTTGAAAGTTGAAAAGATTTCACACATCAAAACAACCAACTCAACTCCAGTGAAGATGAAAACAAACTTCTTCTAGAGGACTTTGACCTTTCTAACTAAATTTGTCACCTTTTCCTCCTTTTTGAATCTCAGAGCCAAACACTGGTATTTTCTCTCCCTATTTTCGTCTTCCACTGTGAGAAAATAAGGTGAAAAGCAAACCTCAAATCCCAAGACACCCTGAAAACTCATTCCATGCTGTTTCCTTTTGGTCATAAGATTTCCCCACTCGCTCTCAGGAATAAACAGTTTCACAGAGCAATCTTTGCAGTTTTAATAGCATGTGGCATTTGAGTCTCTGAAGCCCAAACTTCTCTGTGAAGTTTCTGCTTCCTCAATAACCTGGGGCTTTCAGATAGTTCATCTTGTTCCAAGAGCACAGTGTCTGCTCTCCATTGCACCTTAATTTTTTTCTTTTTTACATATACTTGCATCTGTGTTTTTTCTGTTTACTTGTATTAAATAAAACAACAGTAATATGTCAAAGAAGTTCATAACATATAGATAGTTTACTATCCCTTAAAATATTTCTTTCATTTGCCTACATATTTATTTGGTACATGTAGCAATAGATCCATATGAATTTTTCTTGATATAATAATAGGATAGTAGATTATTTATATTTATCCTATGTGTTATATAAATCAAAGATAAACTTAGAGTAGCTATCAACTTTTACCTAGCAACTCAAAATGCAGTGCTAACAAAAGGATATGTAGTGGTTACTTATCTAAGTAATTTGATGAAATGTGAGAAGATGGATAACACAAATTATATGTATTAGGCACTTCGAGGAGTTGTCTGTCTTTAGACCCCATGCTCTGATATAATTTTCTGGCAAAGGCATACTGTTGTCATTGTTTCAACTCTGCTTTCATATGGTGAAACGTTCTAATTATGTTCCTATGTTAACTAAACATATAAAGACATTAAAGTAAAGACAAAAAGATAAATGAGGTTCTTTTTGTTCTAATAGGTTGCTTAGTATACACTTAGCTTAGATCTGCTATATTGAATTAGAGGAATAATTTACTTACTGTAATTTAATATTATAGCCATTTCCTACTCTTTAAAAACAGTAATCCTATAAGTCTTGGATTAATTTTAATAATGTTGGTTTCTATGCACAATACTTTGTTACAAACAGATATAACCAATGTGTGAATTAAATCTAAATATTTTATACTTAGTGAAATATTTGCATCATTGGTTCAGTCTAATCCTTTCCTTTCTCCCCTTTCTCATCACTCATCACTTTTAATTTTGTAAGACTTTAGCATTAAGTATAAAAGCTTAAAGTTTACTTTAAATAATTAGTTCTTTGCCTATTTAAAATAGTCTACCATTTATGACACACAGAGATTGACTAGCACAATGTGATGGACAGTAATATACAATTTCAATGTAACAGTGAATAGATAAGTTTAAGACAAAAAACAGCAATTAACAGTGAATATCATGCACTGCTGAATTGGCTCAGCACATAGGTATAAGAGAATTATCTTTAATATAAATATAAGTAGTGAATTAATTCAGTAGCTGTTTTTCTTTACTTTATGCTAGTACCTAATTACCATACAGAGAAACCAAGACTTATTTAAAACTTTACCTCAATAGCTGAGCAGTTAAATAATCTATCTTAACATCCTACAGTAATCTGGCTACCTCCTAGCCCTATTTCATGATACTTGCATATTATTATTATTATTATTATTATTATTATTATTATTATTATTTGGATTTTTCTAGACAGGGTTTCTCTATATAGCCCTGGCTGTCCTGGAACTCACTCTGTAGACCAGACTGGCCTTGAACTCAGAAATCTGCCTGTCTCTGCCTCCCGAGTGCTGGGATTAAAGGCATGCGCCACCACTGCCCGGCTCCATATTATTATTGATCTGGCTCTTTGGGCTTCAGGTGCTTTTCCATGGTATCTCTCCTTATCTCTTCCTCATGGCTTCAGTTCCTCCACCCTCCAAGCTGATCTGATCCTCCTTTCTTCCTCTCTTCTTCCTTTGGCTGGCAGATGTCCAGCCCTACTCTATATTCTTCCCAGAAATGGAGTGATTAGCATTTATTGCTAAAGCAAAGAATAAATGGTAAGAATCGTTTATACAAACATGAAGGAGATTCTTCATATAAGCATCTCCTTAGAACAAGATACAAGGGTAGAGAAATCAGCATTTGAATAACACAAGGGTAAACTTTATACAGTATGCAAAAAACATTAAGCCTACACATAGGAGTACTTGCTCTTCTAGCAGAGAGCTCTTCTAGTTCAGTTCCCAGCACTCACATGTCAATTTACAACTGGTAGTATTCCCAGTTCTAGAGGATCTGATATCCTTTTCTTTCATCTTCAGATCGCAGTACACATGTGGTACAAAACACACGCACACACACATACACACTCACAGACATAAAATAATAAGCAAATTCTACCATTATTTTTATTAAACTAGAATAATCCTTTGCAAAATCTAAATGTTTCTACTAATACTTGAAGATAAATGAAGTCTTCAACCCTCATGAAGGACACTTCTCTTTGCAACAGAGTGAGATCACTACAGAAAACCACAATTAAACAGAACTCAGAGTGTGGAACCCACTTCCAACAATTAATCTAGGTAACCCTTCTGCACATAAAGCTCAGGGAGGATTTTAGAAGAAGGGGTGCAAAGACTGTAAGAACCAGAAGATCAGAAATCTTCTGCTTGAGTCTATATTCTAGTAATGTCAGAAGCTACACACATAATGGCTGACCACCATAATTGCCAAACGTGAGCTGAAAAAGAATGATACAAACAGATATGGTAAAGTAGGTAGGGAAAGTTCCAGCAGCTTCAAAGCTACACCACACACACACACACACACACACACACACACACACACACACACACACACACACACATACACACACACACACACACCAAACTAAACTATAGGCAAGTAAGAAATGACAAAAACAGGAGAAATAGTCTTCTCCAATAAAGAGCACACCAATGGGTTATCCCATATCAAATGGTTATCCAAAAATATAAGATGCATGACAGTAACATTATTGTGAAGAAGGAAGACCAAAGTGTGGGTGCTCTGGTCTTTCTTAGAAAGGGGAAGAAAATATTCATGGGAGCAAATACGGAGACAAAGTGTAGAGCAGAGACTGAAGGAAAGGCCATCTAGAGACTGCCCCACCTGGGGATCCATCCCATATACAGTCACCAAACCCAGACACTGTTGTGGATACCAAGAAGTGCTTGGTGACAGGAGCCTAATACAGCTGCCTCCTGAGAGGCTCTACCAGAGCCTGATAAATACAGAAGTGGACGCTCACAGCCAATTGAACTGAGCACAGGGTCCCCGGTGGAGGAGTTAGGGAAAGGACTGAAGGAGCTGAAGGGGTTTGCAACCCCATATGAAGAAAAACAATATCAACCAACCAGATGCCCCAGAGCCCCCAGAGACTAAGCCACCAACCAAGGAGTACACATGGAGGGACCCATGGCTCCAACCGCATATGTAGCAAAAGGATGGCCTTGTCAGACATCAATGGGAAGAGAGGCCCTTGGTCCTGTGAATGCTCGATGCATGCCCTAGTGTAGGGGAATTTGAGGGTGGGGAGGCAGGAGTGAGTGGGTGGGTGGGGGAACACCCTCATAGAAGCAGGGGGGAATGGGATAGGGGCTTACGGGGGGGGGGGTGGACATTTACATTTACATTTGAAATGTAAATAAAGAAAATATCCAATAAAAATAAAAAAGTAACATTATACAGACTGAGCAGGCTATGTTTAGGAATATATGTGTACATACATATGCAAATATGTATGCAACAACAATTAATGAAAGAATTAATTGAATTTGAAGGAGAGCAAAGACAAGTATATAGGATGGGTCAGAAGTAGAAATGGGAAGGATTATATTTTGTAATTATATTACCATATCATAAATAAAACGTAAAATCAATGAATGCATCACTTAAATGCAAAGGACCCTGACACCCTCCCCCCCAAATCCAGATAAATAAATGAATTTTGTCAATAAATATATTTATGAATTAAAATCTTTGTAAGTACTGTAATAAGTAGTGAAAAGATATATAAAATATAGCAAATAAAAAAATAAAATTTTTAACAACACAAAGGTGTTTGCTTTTCTCAGCAAACAGCATAATCTGATGAGAAAGGAACACTGAAGGAGCCCCTAACATCTGCCACACTGATGGCAATGGATAAGTGTTGGATTTCTGGAATGAACAGAATGTTACCTTTTAAAGAAAGATTGCAAGTCATATACCAGTGAGTTTCTAATCTCTGCATCTAATTTATAACAATATGGTGCCTTGACATTTTCTCGTATTCTTGCTCCCTCAGTCTGCTATCCATAGAGCAAAATCATCTTTAAAGGCGCAGCTGGTGTTACCTCATTTTCTCTTTAAGGGATGACAAGTAAATTCAAAACTCTTCTCCATGACATATAAATCAATATTGATATTCCATACTCACCTCACCTTCCCACCGTGCAAATGCTTCCCAATATCCCAGCTGCTGCTCTTCTCAGCTTTGAATACGTGGCATTTCCTTCTGCCTTAGGACCTTGTCAGTATGTTTTACCATTTTTCTTACAAATAATTTACAGCTAATTTCATAAGTTTTGGGATGAGTTTCTTGTTCTTGAGTTGTTGATGCTTAGCATTTGGTTGAGTCAGTCTGTAGAATATGAATTTATGTATCCATGACATTTTTCACTACATAATAGTAAGCTGCTGCCATTTTGTTGATGTTGTGGTGTTCTCTTGTTAGTCCTACATTTACAATCATTATTATGGCATTTCTCATTTTTTCCTTTGTACCCTTTTGAGATGTGATATGAAATGAGTTGGACAGCATTATGGTCACGTGCCTTCAGAAACCACACCAGGCCAAACAGTTCCACGTGGGGGGTTTATTGGAAGAGAGGGGACAAGGCAGCAGGGAGAAGAGAAGGGGAAAAGAAGAGGAGAGAGATCAGAGAGATCTCCCGTTTATATATGGAGAGTGACATAGCCACAGGTAAAGGTGGCCAGTGGGCCAAGTGGATTCTGGGAATATGGTAGCTGTTGCCTTGGCAACAGGTGGGCAGGTCCCGCTGTCGCTCAGGTGTGACGTCACTGGTTTGGAGGTCCTGATGCCAACATTCTGTATATAATTATTAATATTCTATTCAGTTCAAAATATTTCTTCTAATAGTTTCTATAGTGCTAGATTCATTGTCATAACTTTCTTTACCCTATTTTTAATAATGGGAAGTTTTTCTTTATTCTTCATTATATAGTTTTGGCAGATAAAACCAGTCTGGTCTGGTATCTATGTTCTTTCATAATCTGAAGCACATTGCTCCAAGTTCTTTTAGCTTTTAAAGTTTCCATTCAGAGGCCATGTATTATTCTGATGGGCCTCCGTTTAGATGTGAATTGTGTATTTTCTATTACAACTTTCCACACCCTTTGTTGTTGTTGTTGTTCTGTGTACCTAATGTTTTTAACTAAAAGGTGGCATTGGAGGATTTCTTTTCTTATCTTCTGGATCCTGTGTTCTGTGTACCTCTTTTACTTAAGTGGGCATATCTTTCCCTAGATTTGGGAAATGTTATTCTATGATTTTATTGAAGAAACATTCTGTCTTTAAGGTGGTGTAGTTCTTTTTTGTTTTTCAACATACATACATACACACACACACACACACACACACACACACACACACACACACACACACCCCAACACCACCAACACTACCACAGTCATGCTAAGCCTTCAGAGAGCTGAACTTCAGAGTTTAGTTTGAAATAAATAAAACTACTTTTTATTCCTTTCTCTGAATTTTTAGTGTGAAAAGCACAGTATACCTGGGAAATCAGATTTTAGTGAAAGGATATTTTGTGGCATATTGTGACTGCATTGTCAATTAATGGAACTGCTGTGGAACATTCTGGATGACTGAGAAAGGAAAGCATTTAGGGAAAATTTGATGGCCCTGATCTCACAAGCCAGATAGATCACCTCAAATCTAAAGAGCAGATTTAATAGCTTCAATGGAAAAAGATGAGTAGTTATAAAATGCGAGTAACAATTTCAAAAGAAGATCAAAGTTCTTGGGATGACATCTAGAACATCCAGTTCTGCTTTATATTTAAAGAAAGGTCTTCATGATGGATCATAAGCACAAAATATTGTACATATGCAATTAAGATTATCTCTCAGATGTGAAATAAATTTAATCTAACAAAACAGATGTGGATGCTATTCAAAGGGTTTGATAAAATATATACAGTAGGTTTAAGCTTTCTTGAAATCACTTTTAAAAGTCTGTGGAG
This sequence comes from Uromys caudimaculatus, assembly GCA_028551405.1. Taxonomy (NCBI): domain Eukaryota; kingdom Metazoa; phylum Chordata; class Mammalia; order Rodentia; family Muridae; genus Uromys; species Uromys caudimaculatus. The sequence continues at coordinate 69,038,591 of CM052713.1, read as the reverse complement.
CTAGGTATCTCAGATGAATGAGAGAGCATGCAATATTTACTTTTCTGGGTTTAGGTTGCCTTAGTCATTATAATCTTTTGCTGATTCCTTTATGTACATTTCATTCTTCTTTACATCTGAATATCACTCCATTGTGCATATGTACCACATATTATCAGTTTGTTAGTTGAAGGTCTTTTAGATCGTTTTCATTTCATAGCTATTGCGAATGCAGCAGCAACACACATGATTAAGTAAGAAGGATGTTGAATTCTTTAGGAATATGTTTAGAAGTTGTGTATCTGGGTCATATCATGCAGATTGATTTTCTTTTTGAGAATTCTCCCTGATTTCTAGAGTGGCTGGACCAGCCAGTTGCAATCCCAACAGTGAATGAGAGTTTCTGTTTCCACACAGCTTCTCCAGCATTTGCTGTTGTTTGTTGATAATTGTCATTCTCTTCAGGTAAGATAAAAATCTCAAAGTTGCTTTGATCATCATTTTCTTCATGGGCTGAAGGAAAATTTTATTTGAGATGTTCCTGAGACATTTTGATTCTTCTTTTGAGCACAATCTTTGAAGGTTCTTGGTCCATTTTTTAAAAAATGTGTTGTTTGGTTTTGTTTGATTCCTTGTTCTAAGTTTTTTATATATCTAAATATATAAATAATCTATTATCAATTGTATAGCTAGTAAAGATTCTCACTTTGTGCTCTTTACCTTTTCTGGGTTGATTTTTTTTTTTTTAAAGCGGTGAAGAGCCTTTCTAGTTTTATGTAATTCTATTGTCAACTCTCAGCATTATTCAAATAGTCCTTTTCTATACCTATATTATACAGAGTAATGCTTACATTTTCTTCTAGTGGTTTCAATGTTTTAGATTTCAAATTCAGGCCTTAGATCCACTTGGTTTATTTAATTATTTTTTTTTTTTGTAAAAGTTGATAGATAAAGGTCTAATTTCTGTCTTCTGCATGTAGACATCTAGTTTCTCCAACAGCATTTGCTGAGGTTGTTTTCTTTCCTTTAGCTTATGTTTTTGGCATCTTTGTTGAACATTAAGCAGCTGAAGCTACATGGACTCCTGTTTGGTTCACCACTTTTACTTCAGTGATCTATATATTTGTTTGTTTGTTTTTTTATCAGTACATTTTGTTTTCATTAGTATAACTCTGCATTATAACTTGAGATCTGTAATAGTAATGTATAAAAATTATTCTTTTTGCTCGTTTTTTTTGGCTACCAGTGGTCTTTTCTGGTTCTATATGAATTTTAAGGTAGTTATGAGTATAACAGCTGGAGTAACTGCAGAAACCAGAAAGTTTAAAAGGTCTTGGATATTGTGGAGGTTGAGGAATAGATTGGAGAAAAGAAAGGTACTGGGGGCCAGCCCTGACTGTTCTTCTTTCTTGATTTTATCTTGAGGTAAGCCAAGAGGAAAGATGCTTGTCAGATGCAAGACTTGGTATTGCAAGATATTTAGGGTTGCTACTTAATAATCAAATGTTAACCTATTTTAAGTCTAAGTCACTTTGCTGTGGTGGCTGATCTGCCTGTCTGAGTTCTTCTGAGGCCAGAAACTATAATCTCTGGCATTTAGCACCTCATCATAAAACAGTAGGGGATTTAGCAAAAGATTAATTGCTAGGAGAAATTATCTAGCTAAACATTCATTATCTGTCATTAGGTGAACAGGTTCATTGAAAGTTAGAAACCATAATTTTTGTGACGTTTCGGATAGCTAAACCCAGTCAATATTTTATCTTTAGTTCTTGCATCTGTAGTAAATTGTTAGTTCCTTTTTTATTACCTTTCATAAATTGTTTTATAACCTCTTGAAATGTGCTCTAAGTAGTAGATGCCTGCTTGCTATCTCAGAAGCAATTAACTCTTGACACTTGAAAAATGGAAGAGTACTCATTGCAGTTTTGACATTAGGAAGGACTTAATAGCAGTATTATATAAAGATCTTAATATTTACTAATATAATTTTAGAAATTCTTATAGTAATCACCATTAAGAATTAAGAAATCATCTATTTGTCTATAGAGCATCACTACAAGACAGTACAACTTCGTTGTTCTGCAGTAATCTGCTCAAAGTATGGTTAATACTTAGTGATTATTATATGTTTTATAATAATAGGAAAAGCATATTCAAAGTAGGAATCTTTCCTCAGGTGAAATCTCAGCCATGCCTGAAGAAGCAAATCTGTCAATACTTTCAGAGTCCATGACAGAACCATCTCAAGGTAATCACATACTACTTGTCTTTAGGTTCTTCTAAATGGCTCCTGGCAGAAGGCTACAAAAGTGATCTGAAAAGTAAAATTGGAAGAGATGTGTTTAAAAAGTAGAGAGGTAGAGAAAAATACAGAAAAAGGAGAGATGTAAAGCAACAGTGAGTGTATTTTTAAAAATCATGGCAATAGTATTATTATCTATCTACTAAAAATAACTATAATACCTTCAAGTCTGTGAATACATATAAATACATAGGCTATATAAAATTTTCTCATCTTAGCTGGAAATGATTCTTCTGAGAGCAAAATACTATATAACAAAAATCCCAACAGCAAGAATGACAATTCCTCTTTAAATTGCTGGTCAGAGATATCCAAGAGAATCCAAAATATCATAGACTACTGCAGTGGTCTTTGGCTATCTTCCAGAGGTGGAAGATTAAGTCCCTATTGTTGAAAACACCTTCATTTCAGACACAGGACCAAGAGGACCTCAAATATCACCTAATTTGAAAATCTCTTCTCTGAGGACTAGATTCCATGTTAGAAGAAGGAATGATACAAGCATCTAAGCAGGAGAAGCAACCAGCAGTTCCACTCAGCTACATACATAAAGCAAAACAATCAACAGATAATAGCAAGCCTAAACGTGTAGTAGGTATATATATATATATATATATATTACATATATGTGGATGAATGAATTTCTCTCTAATCAGACATAAGGCTAAGTCATCCATCCATCCATTGATCACCTATCAACCATCTATCAGCACAGACACACAGACACAGACACACACACACACAACACACACACACACACACACACACACACACATACACACACACACACACACACACACACATGAACAGCCCCTTGAATGGATTTAGTGTTTCTGGTTTGTGTGTTTAAGGCTGAATGTTTTGCTATGAATAAACTATCTTGACATTCAAATACCTCACTGAGGACTACATCTGTCTACAGATAGATTGTATTCTTTTAACCATAACCCTCTGAGTTCTGGGGACCTAGGTCTGGTACAGAGTTGTGTTGACAATGAAATTCAGAGGTTACCTGTAAGCTAATTTGAAAATGGGCTCAAAGTGGCTTGTATAGGTGTTCTGTGAAGGATAAGTCAACTAGTCTAATCTTAGAAAATGTAACTTTCCCCTTTGCTCTGTTGTGTGATGATGTTGACTGTATATTTAATTATCATCTGTGTCTCCAGATTTTCTTCTTTGTTAAAATCTTGCCCCAAGAAATGTACTGAGCCTAGACTGGAACAGAGATATACAAGTGTTGAGAGACCCTGGTTTTGATTTTGTTTCATGACAGGATATTTACTTATGAGAATAGATATGCTTGATTTTATAGTCTGCATTTTCTGAAGGGAATATGAGAAAATAACTGTGTGGTACAAATTTTAAAATCTGACAAGTTTAGTTTTTATATATATAGTGTGATTACATTTATTGCAATTCTGTGGAGGATAGAAACTAAGTAAAACCTCCTCGAAGAATACTTATTTGCTTTAGGCAGCTACTAGCAAATTATATTTTTTCTTTGAAATCATATTGTCACTATGAAAGTAGATATTGCTGTGTAAGCCACTCTTAAAATTACTTAGGAGCTGGAGAGATGACAATTAAGAACTTTGGCTCCTCTGGCAGGAGACTCAGATCCAAACCTAGCACACTTGGAGGGGGTACTTACAAGCCACTGTAACTGAAATTCCAGGAGATTCAAGGTCCACTTTAATTCAATTCAATTGCCTCTGTGTGGGGCAGTGATCTGTGATGCCCGGTTGAGCATGGGCTGGAAGCTCTGGGAGACTCAGTGGTACACCAGGGACCAGAATTTATGCTTCTGGCCAACGCTCCTGGGAAATTCTTCATATCATAACCCCTGTATGGAAAGAGGCCTGGTGTGTGAAACTTGTGTATAGGCAAATGAGGCAACGATTAGGGCTCCCAAGCTGGCCAATGGAAAGCATCAACTATAGGCAAATGAGGCAACAATTAGGGCTCCCAAGCTGGCCAATGGAAGGCATCAACTACCAAGCCCCGCCCCCCTCTCAGAACTATATGTAGAACACCTTGACCCAGCTCTCTCTCTCCCTCCCCTCCTTCTCCACCCACCTGCCCTGGGAGCGCTGCCCGCCATCTTGAACAAATAAAGATAGAAACTACTTTGGCATCCGAGAACTTTGTCTAAGGGAGCTGTGACTCTTGGGGCGCAGGACGGCGAGTGCTCTGAGCACAACAGAGCCGGTGGATGCCCACGGCTGATCTCAGTCCGCTCCCTTCCTACACCTCGGCCAAGCCACTGGCCAAGACTGGCAGCGCTAGGCAGCGCGCAGCGGCTTGGGCACCGAGTCGGCAGACTCCATTAGCGCCAGGGGTGCTCGACTCCGGCATCTCACTCTGTCGGCGTCAGGCCCCGAGGCATTTGCGACGAAGAGAGCTGCGGTGGTGATCCTTGAAGCACAGGGCGTACTCTGCGGACCAACCTCTGGCGTTCCCCGGACCCGGAGACTCCACCCTCACTGTGCTTCCCCCAACGGGAAAGAGCGCGACACCTCTGGGCAATTGATGAACATGGAGCATAGACATACATGCAGGAAGAATATCTGTACACATAAAATAAAAATAAATACATCTTTGAAAACAAATTAAGTAATTAAGACAACAATTATTTCCTATATTCTCATCTGTTGGGTTTGATGGTTTCTTGGAATATCCCCAGACTCTGTCTAGAAACCAAGTAGATGCCAGTGGCATGGACTTTGACTTATTACTTCTTTAGACTCATAGACTAATATAAGTCTCTTTCATTTACAAATGAGCTAGTCTTAGGTATTTTGCTACAGCAACAGAAAAAGAACAAATACCATAGAAAGGAGTAATTGAAGACAAAATTGCACTCTGTGAGAGTAACTTTGATAGAATGGTGTGTTCCAAAGTGAGAAAATACCACGCGTGTATATATACACGATCATAGATAGTTATATATATATATATATATATATATATATATATATATATATATATATATATATACTTATCATGATTCCAAACTTAGATCATTATATTTCCTTTTACTTTTCAATAATTGTGCTTATAATATCAACTTAAATACCACCAACTTACATATAAAACATTATATTCAACACTTAATATTATGAACATTAAATTTCTAAGTAGAATTTTGTATGTATGTGCAAGCCCCCACTTTGCAATATAAGCCACATACATAAGTTTCTAATGTTGTTTTAGCACCCTAAGTAAAATATTATTATAGGAATAAAACAAAATTTCTATCATTTTTATATTTCCAGAAGTTATATTTAAATTTTTTCTTCTTCATTATAGGTCTTGGTAATTTGTAAAACCCTAGCTGTCCACATGATTAAATTTTACAATAAATTCTTTATCAGTATAATTTTACTTTATAGCAGTTTTAATAAAATTCAGTCTGATTTAGTCTGATTTTATTTTATTCTGCCAAATCAGACATATAATTTTCTTATATATCTTGAGCTTTTTCCACAGTATTACATTTGATCATATAATGTTGTTAAAAGATAATTTAATATTTTTTCTATTATTGTTTCCTAAATTATTATTGTAACATACTCTGCCTTTATGTTTAAATTTTGACTTTGTAGAATCTGATATTGTCTGATATTTGTTCTTGGTTTCTACATGGCTATCATTCTGTTTCATCTGTTGGTTTTCTGAAACCAGAAACATAGTCAGAAACATAGGTCAAGCTTGTTTCTTTACACTGCTTCATGGGTCAGAATGATTTTAAGAAAAATTCTTAACCTGAGTTCACAAAGTCTAGTATTTACACTTTCTTGACCTGGGAACATTCACACTTGAACCTTTATCTCATCCATGAAAACAATGACAGTGAACTTAGGACCTTTTTATATTTCAGGCATGATTAGAAGAAACAGCACATAGGCACATTTAAAGTGCATTGCAATGTAGTAAAGTTATATAGTGGTATGGATTGACTTAAGAGATAGCAGTTATTGGAAATAATAGAATGCAAGGAAGCAGGAAAGGCTTAGATAAAGAATATTTCATCTCAGTGATATTTATCTCTTAGAAATCACCACTAATTGCTTAGCTCTAGCTAGCCAGTATCAATTGTTCCAGTAACCCCTTCTATTCTTGACCTTAAAGCCAGAGCTATGTGGTTGATGCTACCAAGTTCTCCTTGCTGGGCTGGAACATGGCTCCTTGTTCTATTACAACTTCACCAGTTTTGTGTTTTCAATTATTTCCTTCACTGCCTAAGCTTGTCTGTACTGAAACTTGCTCTATAGACTGACCTTGATCTCAGTGACCTGCATGCTTCTGTTTTCTGAGTACTGGGATTAAAGACTGTGGTGGTTTGAATATGCCTGGTTTACAGGAAGTGGCACTATTATAAGGTATGGCCTTATTCAAGTAGGTGTGGACTTGGTAGAAGTTTGTCACTGTGGAGGTGGGCTCTGAGGTCTTATGCTCAAACTCTGCCCTTTGTGGAAGTAAGTCTCCTGGCTGCTTTCATATCAAGATCCAGAACTCTGCCTGCGCCGCTGGGAGTCGGTAGCCAACGAGCGCCATAGAAAGGTAACCTCCCAGGAACTTGAAAGGGCTGTGAGTGGGGTTGAGGGGAGCAGCACCTCTCGCCCAGACCCGCCCGGATCTGCAGGGATCCGGGACCTAAGAACCTGGGGACAGAAAAACCCCGAAACTTCCAGATTTCACTTGCGGCCTGCGCCGCCAGGAGTCGGAAGCCAACGAGCACCAGAGAGGGGTGCCCTCCCAGGAACTTGAAAGGGCCGTGAGTGGGGTTGAGGGGAGCAGCACCTCTCGCCCAGACCCGCCTGGATCTGCCGGGATCCGGGGCCTGAGAACCCAGGGACAGAAAAACTGTGAACTTTCTGATTTATACTGGTGCCTGGGGTCCTCAGCCTGGGCCACAAGGCTCCACGTGAACAGGGAATCCCAGAAGTGCTGACACACCTTTGAGCACAGGCAAAACCACCACTTCTGGATCAAGAGAGACCTTTACAGAACCTTTGGGGCATAGGAACCAAGGGACAGCTGGGGACAAGATCCTTCTGATTCCATTCTGC
>CM052713.1:69006255-69030735 GCA_028551405.1 Uromys caudimaculatus | reverse complement strand
AGATTCTGAGGAAACTCAAAAAATCATCAGATCCTACTACAAAAGCCTATACTCAACAAAACTGCAAAATCTGGATGAAATGGACAAGTTTCTAGACAGATACCAAATACCAAAGTTAAGTCAGGATCAGATAAACCATCTAAACAGTCCCATAATGCCTAAAGAAAGAGAAGAAGTCATTAATAGTCTCCCAACCAAAAAAAGCCCAGGACCAGATGGGTTCACTGCAGAATTCTATCAGACCTTCAAAGAAGAACTAATACCAATACGCCTCAATCTATTCCACAAAATAGAAACAGAAGGAACACTACCAAATTCCTTCTATGAGGCCACAGTTACACTGATACCAAAACCTCAGAAAGACTCAAGAAAGAAAGAAAACTTCAGACCAATTTCCCTTATGAATATCGATGCAAAATTACTCAATAAAATTCTCGAAAACGAAATCCAAGAACACATCAAAATGGTCATTCATCATGATCACGTAGGCTTTATCCTAGGGATGCAGGGATGGTTCAATACCTGGAAATCCATCAATGTAACCCACTACATAAACAAACTCAAAGGAAAAAAAAAAAAACACATGGTCATTTCATTAGATGGTGAAAAAGCATTTGAAAAAATTCAACATCTCTTCATAATAAAAGTCTTGGAAAGATCAGGAATTCAAGCCCCATACATAAACATAGTAAAAGCAGTATACAGAAAACCAGTAGCCAACATCAAACTAAATGGAGAGAAACTCGAAGCAATCCCACTAAAATCAGGGACTAGACAAGGTTGCCCTCTCTCTCCTTATCTATTCAATATAGTAATTGAAGTTCTAGCTAGAGCAATAGACAACAAAAGGAGGTCAAAGGGATACAAACTGGAAAGGAAGACATCAAAATATCACTCTTTGCAGATGATATGATCATACACATAAGTGACTGGAAACCTCCACCAGAGAACTGCTACAGCTGATAAACAACTTCAGCAAAGTGGCCGGATATAAAATTAACTCAAACAAATCAGTAGCCTTCCTATACTCGAGGAATAAACAGGCTGAGAAAGAAATTAGGGAAATGACACCCTTCACAATTGTCACAAACAATATAAAGTATCTTGGTGTGACTCTAACCAAGCAAGTGAAAGATCTGTATGACAAGAACTTCAAGTCTCTGAAGAAAGAAATCGAAGAAGACCTCAGAAGATGGAAAGCTCTCCTGTGCTCATGGATTAGCAGGATTAATATAGTAAAAATGGGCATCCTGCCAAAATCAATATACAGATTCAATGCAATCCCCATCTAAATTCCAACTCAATTCTTCATAGACTTAGAAAGAGCAATTCTCAAATTCATTTGGAACAACAAAAAACCCAGGATAGCAAAAACTATTCTCAACAACAAAAGAACTTCTAGGGGAATCAGCATTCCTGACCTCAAGCTGTACTATAGAGCAGTAGTGATAAAAACTGCATGGTATTGGTACAGTGACAGGCAGGTAGATCAATGGAATAGAATTGAAGACCCAGAAATGAACCCACACACCTATGGTCACTTGGTCTTTGACAAAGGAGCTAAAACTACCCAGTGGAAAAAAGACAGCATTTTCAACAAATGGTGCTTATTCAACTGGTAGTCAACATGTAGAAGAATGCAAATTTATCCATTCCTATCTCTCTGTACAAAGTTCAAGTCCAAATGGCTCAAGGACCTCCCTATAAAACCAGATACACTGAATCTAATAGAAGAGAACGTGGGGGGAAAATCCTCGAACACATGGATACATGAGAAAATATCCTTAACAGAACACCAATAGCTTATGCTCTAAGATCAAGAATCGACAAATGGGACCTCATGAAATTGCAAAGCTTCTATAAGGCAAATGACACTGTCAATAAGACAAAATGGCAAACAACAGATTGGGAAAAAATCTTTACCAATCGTACATCTGATAGAGGGCTAATATCCAACATATACAAAGAACTGAAAAAGTTAGACTCCAGAAAACCAAATAACCCTATCAAAAAATGGGGAACAGAGCTAAACAGAGAATTCTCAACTGAGGAAATTCGCAAGGCTGAGAAGCAACTAAAGAAATGCTCAACATCCTTAGTCATCAGGGAAATGCAAATCAAAACAAGTCTGAGATTCCACCTCACACCAGTCAGAATGGCTAAGATCAAAAACTCAGGTGACAGCAGATGCTGGCAAGGATGTGGAGAAAGAGGAATACTCCTCCATTGTTGGTGGGATTGCAAGCTGGTATAACCACTCTGGAAATCAGTTTGGCGGACCCTCAGAAAAATGGACATAATACTACCTGAGGACCCAGGTATACCTCTCCTGGGCATATACCCAGAAGATGCTCCAACATGTAATAAAGACACATGCTCCACTGTGTTTATAGCAGCCATATTTATAATAGCCAGAAGCTGGAAACAACCCAGATGTCCCTCAACAGAGGAATGGATACAGAAAATGTGGTACATCTACACAATGGAGTACTACTCAGCTATTAAAACCAATGACTTAATGAAATTTGCAGGCAAATGAATGGAACTTGAAAATATCATCCTGAGTGAGGTAACTCAGTCAGAGAAGAATGAACATGGTATGTACTCACTGATAAGTGGATATTAGCCCAAAAGTTCGGAATACTCAAGTTTCACTTTATGGTAACCGCTGGACTGAGAGTGAGGTCCCAGATGAAGGAGTTGGAGAAGGGACTGAAGAAGCTGAGGGAGTCTGTAGCCTCATGGAGGGAGCAACAGTGTCAACTTTCCTGACACCCTCCCTGGTCCTCCAGGAGGCTGGCCCACCAACAAAAGAATACACATGGAGGGACCCATGGTTCGGACCACATATGTGGCAGAGGAGGGCCTTGTTGGCCATCAGGGGGAGGAGAGGCCCCAGTAAAGGGGAATGTCAAGGTGGGAATATAGGGGTGTGTGTGTGGGTGGGTGGGAGGTTGAATTCTCCCATAGAAGTGGGGGGAGGCAGAGGGGATAGGTGGTTTCCAAAGAGGAGACCTAGAAAGGGGGAAACATTGGAAATGTAAATAAAGTATCAAAAAATAATAATAATTAAAAAAAACCTTCTTTCCTTCCCATGTTTCGTTGTGTGTGTCACCAGCAGCAATCAACAAAAGGTTAGTTCATAATCTGCTCTGTCTTCTATTTCTTACCACATAATAGTGCATCACAAGTTAAGTGGACTGTATCTGCTTCTTTCAGTAATACCTGTATCCTATCTCCATAGCTACGTCTTCCTTTTCCTTTGGATCTGAACAGTACAATTTGCCGTTTGTCCACACAATCTCTACAACCTTTCTAAGAAGTTCATTGATGGTTGTTATTAAAGCAATGATTTTATTTACCTTTATTTATCTCGTAATGAAGTAACAACCCTGTTCACAATCCCGTCCTTCTAAAAATATTCCTTTTCCCTGTCTTCTTTGAAGACTCTCACAGACTTCTAAGTCTCAGATATACTTTCCCATTTCACTATTTTATCTGTTAATTGCTCATTGAGAATTTGATATTTACTAGTTGCCCCTCCTCCCCCACCCGGACTTCTCCATTAGATTTTCTTATTTATGCTGTCTTATTCATATTGACTACTTAAATATAATATTCTATCATCCTAGCACAATGACAATAGAGTAAATTCTTGGGCAAGAAAGCATTCCAGAAAAATGTTAAGAGGCAGAGGCAGTGGGTGACCACAACAGAACAGTGTATATGCAAGCAAAACGACAGTTAAACGTATGAACATGCAGCTGCTATGACCGTGTAAACAAGACCAACACGAGAAGAGGCAGACAGGATACCAGCATAGATCTGGAAGACAGTCAAACATCCAATCTCTAGCCGAGGAGCTATGGGCAGTTGATGGCTACTTGGAGAGAATGAGTCACTTTTCCTCAAAAGTAAAGCTCCACAGAGGCTATCTGTGCACCCAGAACATGTCCTGAACACACGTGAGGAAATGCAGAGTGGACTCTGGGTATGAAGCAGAATCTATGAATTCTGGAATGACTAGGCAAGAGGGATAGGAAGAAGAATTGCAATAGAGGGAATAGGAGTGAACTTGATTTTTTAATGTCTTGATTTTACTTTTTTATTATAATATAATAACCACACTTCTCCCTTCCCTTTTCTCCCTTCAAACCTTTCCATGTAGTCCTCCTGTTCTCCTTCACCTGCATGGCATCTTTTTCCACCAATTGTTACTGCATTCAAATACATGCATACATGTGAGTGTGTGTGTGTGTGTGTGTGTGTGTGTGTGTGTGTGTGTGTGTGAATATACATATATACTTCTAAATATAATGGTTTAGACCATGTGTTACTTATATGTACGATTTTTGTTAACTTAACTTAAAAACACTGAAGAGCATAAGTAAATATTTTAAAAAGACATTGTAAAATCACCCAAGTAAAGTGAATTTCCTTGTTTTAATATCATATATCTTTGTTTATAATATTTACTATTTACAAGTTTAATATGTTTTTTGGATTCTTTTATTATTTTCCCCATTGTCATGGTATAGTTTACATAAAAATTTATTTTATACACTTATTTTTAATTTTACTTTTTGTTTCAGTTATAAACAAAAGTCCTAGAATTGCAGTTTGGTAATTAGAGATGCTTATTAATATTTGTCAAGTCAGCAAGTATTATATAACAGTATACATTACAATGTTTAATGGAATTCAGTTATAATTGGTGCTTGGTTTTATGATTTCTAAAAATTAGACAATGTCGCTTGACAATGTATAATGCAACTATAATTTTACAAAGATAACAGCTTTGATATTGTAAGGCATTGTTATTAGTTTACGGTGGCAGTGTTGTAAGCTGTTGTATAATAGAGGTATTTCAGATATGAGGGTTAATACACTGCACACTAAACTAAGGTATGACCTAGTTTCTAAAACTTGAGGAATAAATGATCAATTATAATGGAATAGAAGCTTTTGTTGTAAATACATCTCACCATGCAATGGTAAATCATTTCAACTCCTATAGAAACTACTCTTATTTGCTCTACAAAACAGTACTAGTTTTATGCTTAATGAATTATAAGATAAATTATTTCAGTGACATAATCTTTCTCACAATTGTGGAAATCAATATTGAACAACTCAAGTAGCCCTTTGATCAGTATATTCCCTTTCTTCTTAAATTCCACTCTGTATTAGCATTGCTTTATTAATGATAAAATCTATATTCAGAATTTTCATTGTAAAAGACTGTTTTAAACCAGTCATCTATCTATGAAAATATGGTTGATACAATATAATAAGTATCTTGGTTATGGATGCAGTCGGTGAACTCACCCATTTAAAAGAGGATTGACTAGGAATGTTGTTTTTTCAACAGAACAATCATTTTCTCTAAGATCTGCTTCTTTTATCTTTTATTTTAACTTTCAATATTTACAGAAACATCCTCATTTCAAATAATGCCATGCATATTATGGGATTCTCTATAATATTTCTATAATTGCATAGAGAATGCTCTGTTAATCATGGTTGTCTAATAGAATATACCTGATAGAAGAAAAGTGTGTGTGTGTGTATGTGTGTGTGTGTGTGTGTGTGTGTGTGTACTAGAAAGGAGATTTATTGAATTAGCTTGTATGATCTGGTTGAGATAATCCAACACTAGTTGTCTCACACTGGAAAGGATGAAAATCTGGTCTCTGTTCAGTCCGCAACTCTGGATGTCTCAAAAATCCCATTTGACTGATTTCTACAATAATAAAGATAAAGATTATAATAAAGAATCTGCGCATTCACACTAGATCAATCCCTTCAAGTTAGTTTTTGTCTAAAGCTTACTAGCCAATACCTGTCAGTGGGTCACCTGTACTTGTCCTCATGTTAAAATAATGGTCTGCTGGTATCTGTAAAAAACTCTCAGATTTTCCTGTTTCCCTTGGTACACCTCTACTTCTCTGATATCATTGCATAGTATTGACTTCTGTGGGTTTTGTTATACTTTCATTAAAGGCTGTGGCAGTAGGTGTTAGTTCATTTAGCTTAATATCTTAAAGATTAATTTCTTTAGTGCAGTGATTTCCCCAGTAGCACAGGTATTGATAAATGACTTATGATAATGCAAGGGCATTTTTTCCTGAATTGCCATGTATAATTATCTTTGAAGTTAACACACACTAATTAGAACCCAACCTTCCTTGTTATTGTGATAACTGAAGATCAATTTGCTAATCACTAAATGACACAAGAGCATGACAGGGTTATTACAGATTATCTCAGCCTGATAGGCTCCAGCTCTGGCTGAAGCCTGCCAGGACTTCTGGGCTTATGTCAAGGTTAAAGCAGCAAACTGTCCAATTGGCACAGTAGATACCAGAGCATCTGAGCATCCAAGGAAAGCAGGAATGGCTTCCCTAGGACGCACAAGTTCTCCTGTAGCCCACATTGGACTATTCCTACTCAATTGGCGCTGTGACTTGAAAGTCTCTTAATTTACTCTTAGACCACAAAAGAAGAGCACATAATGTTTCTAGGCAAATTTTGAGAAATGAAAGAAATATATTTATATTTATTCTCGTAGTCAATTTACTCACTTTTTAGAAAAAAATGACAATCATCCAATATTCTCACATCAATTTCAAGATGGAAATGTTGTGATTGGAAAGTAAATTTCCAAGAAAACCTTCAGGTAAACAGTATCAGGTAACTGTCTCCTCATCCTTGAAAACAAAATCTCAAGAAAGCTGTTTTATTTGTCCTTTAAGGTTTCTTGTTATACACACAGCACTATATCATCAAATCATGAAATCAAATACACTATTAAATATTTTAGTTTAAGTAAAAAATAGAATTTCTGTGTATTAGCAAGAAAACATTGATCTATAAACAAAAACTTTAACACAGAAATATTTCTTAATGCTTATTAAATATTAAGCAGCTACAACCATTTATCTTTAAGTAATTTACTTGAAACAATATCATCTATAAACTTGATGTTCAATCTGATCTTCTTGTGATTCATGATATTTAAATATGTTGTAAGTTTATTTTCACTTATCTCTCCCAAAGTCCATGTATTTTACTTTTGAAATAGAGCATATCGGGACTATTTATTTCTGAAATATTTCATGGGACTGCAGGAAAATAAATGAGTTTTTAAAATATCATTACCTTTGCATTACCATTATTAAGTTATAATTAATAAAGCTATGAGACTTAGTTTTAGACTATTATGATAGACAAGCATAAGAAGTCTGAAAATTCAAAACAAAATACAACAAAATAGACAAAATAAAAGCTTCTAAGAACTAGTGAGATAGCTCTGTCTGAAAAGAGGTTATCAAGAAAGTGTGAAGACTGAAATTCAGATTCCTAGAACTCAAGTCAAAAGCTAGCCATTGTAATATAAACTTGTAAGCCCTCAATGGGAAATAGAAGACAAGCTAATCCCTGAAACTGGCTGGATAGCTAGCTGGTCTATCCAAACTGGTGAAAGGATTCTGTAAAAACCTGTCTAAGAAATAAAATGGAGAGAACTTCAGGAATACACCAACATCACCTTCTGTCCTCCTTCATAGACACACACACACACACACACACACACACACATAAATACATCTATGCATTCATTATAACAAAAGAAGCCTCTATCCTAATATCCCTTAATGACTCTAGGTTTTTATTTTTATGTATCATTTTTCTATCATACGAATGGGTGGTTTATAGAAGTATGTGAATGGAGGTTCTCTAAGGACATAAACTGAAAAAATCCCTAGAACCCAACAAATTATTCATGGAAGCCCAACGGAACAGAATAAACCAGAAAGTTGTATTTATGTCTATCTTCCTTGTGTGCGCTGGACAATCGTACACTGAAGGCAGGACACCTGCATCTTGAAATAGCAACAGTCACTGGATTATTGCAACAGAAGTTAGCTGAGAAGGGATTAGCATTACAGAAGAATTCAAACTCATGCAGGAGCAAACTAATTTTAGAACAGCCGTTGAAAAGACCAGGTCCGGTTCCCACCTGTGCTACAGACCTAAAAGGTTTGTTATCGCAGCAAAGCCTCTGTGTGTGTGTGTGTGTGTGTGTGTGTGTGTGTGTGTGTGTGTGTGTGTGTGTGTGTGTGTGTGTGTGTGTGGTTGACAGCGATCTAACAGCAATCCCAGGTTAGTTGTGAATGTTGTTGGGTGTGGGGCCTGATGAATGAAGTGGGTGGGTAACGACAGTATTCCTTAAATTAGCTTTCTGTAAGGAGTGATGGCTGCCAAGCTCACTCGGTTTGGGAAAGATTGCAAAGTTGTACTCCTACTTAATGACTGCAGCAGTCTTTACTTCAGCTGCTGGGTTTGGCATAGGTTCTGTGGATTTTCAGTGCGAGCTGCCAAAGCTGCTTCTGTTGTGTTGGCTTGCTGAAAACTCTCCTGGAAAGGGCCCAAGGACAAGGGTACGCCCCACCACAACGGTGCCAACTGAATACTTATGTCTTTTCCTGGGCATCTACCTTGTTATGGGGTGCACGGAAGCACATTTTTCCCTGGGCTCTTCACCGTGTTAGAAGATCCACTGTGAAAGGCCTTTCCTTGGGCATCTTCATCTTCTTATGGTGTCCGTTGAGTTTTGAGAAACAGTTTTTAAGAGACAGAAAACTGAGGCAGAGGCAGGTGGATTTCTGAGTTCGAGGCCAGCCTGGTCTACAGAATGAGTTCCAGGACAGCCAGGGCTACACAGAGAAAGCCTGTCTCCAAAAACCAAAAAAAAAAAAAAAAAAAAAAAAAAGAGAGAGAGAGAGAGAGAGAGAGGGAGGGAGAGAGAGAGAGAGAACTGCTCGCTGAACTGGTTCAGTACACTGGCAGACATCTTTACTTAACCTTTGGGTTCCGATTATTGATCTCCATGCACATCCAATCACGGTGTCCCCTTGCATTTCTACTCTCCAAGAGAGCAGTTATAACAGACATGACAGGAATACTTACAGCACAAACTTAGATGATTCTGAGAAATAAACCTTGTTTGATCTTACTAGATTTTAGGCAAATACCCATATTTCATAGTTGATTCATCATAATATCCTACTCTAAGAAAAATGACTCTGTACTTTTCAGATTTCCATGATAATTCCAAGCAGCTTAGTTTTTGAGATTTATAAATATCTTGCACGTTCACAGTAGCTCAGTAATGATTTTGATATGAGATGCTCATTTTGTTAAAGCTCTTTACTGTAAGGTTCTATGGGCCATCTTACTTCTAAGTGTGACCAATCCAAATACCATCTAATTATTCGTAAAGTTATTCAGTCTTTTTTTTCCTTTTTAAAAAAAATCAGAATATAATAACATATTACATATATTGTAAACAATATGTCACACCTCTGGAAGCTGTGAAGTCGAAAATTAGGACTCTGCATCTGGTGGGATTTGTTTTTCATTATTTTTCAAGGTAAGACATAGATGGAAACAAGAAAGAGAAAAAAGGAGAAAGTAAGGAAGAGGGGGAGAGAAAAAGAGAAAGACATTTCTCTTATTTGTAGCTAATTTACCCTTGTGATAACATTCTATCCACTTATGTGAGTAGTGTCCTCATGTATCGAAAGCCTATTAAAATACTTATATATTTTAATACACTAAAAATACGTTTAAATTTCAATATGAGGTCTGAGGAAAAAACTGAAAATATAGCATATGATGCATCCCAGAATCTCTGTTACTATTAATAATTTTCTTGTCTTTGTGACTGCTGACATGAGATGTTATCACATGTAAATAGCTGCCATTTCTACCAGTAAATTATCATTTGGCTCATTGAAATCCATCCTACTGCCTTTAGTATAAAAAGAGTGATCTGCATTAAAATTGAAATCCAGGGAATGCATGAAACATCCCATCCAGCCCTGAACTGATATATTTTTCTTTGAATGTTTCCAGCATTCTTGTATCAGGTTTTAATTTCAATTTTAATAAAATAAATACAAAGCTAATTTTCATATTTCCATTGAAGGATACTCTTTCCTTGTTGACTTCTGTTGTGCTATTTTTTCTATATTGAGATTTATAGGGATATCATATTTTCCTTGATCAAATTCCTAGGCTATTAAAATATGTACTCTAGAAATTTTTTCCAGAATTGAGAAATGGATTAATGGACAAAATTGTTTGTCATCAAGCCTGAGGACTTGACTTTAATCCCAAGTTCCTATGCAGCATAAGTAGGGTTCTAATACATAAAATGAGCCCCTTGTCCTATGCCTGTATGCCATGACATGTGGGCATGCGCATATATACACTTGCATATGCATATTCACTAAATAAGTAAATGTAATTTTAGTTTAAAAATCATTTTATTTCACAAATGTGAAAATAATTGGTGGGTAAAAATGAAATGTTTGAAAACAGAAACACAACTGGAGTTTGACATAAATCTTGGAATGCATTTAGTGGAATAAACTCATGTGATTAGCATCTTTTATCTAGGTAAAATTAGTAATAATTTCAACATAATGCAAACTTTGTACAACATTTTTGATAAATATTCATAATCAATATTCTATCTCTTCCTCACCTCTGTTCCTCTTTCTGACCCTTCCTACTTCTTCTCTTTAAGTTTAGTATTACAACTACAAGCTCCAAAGACTAAATACCCTCTGTGAATTCAAAAATGCTATAAGACAGGGTACATAGAGGGGATAAAATCATTTAAGGAACCTGAACTAATTAATTGATTGACTAAATTAAAGAAATAACAATATTTGTTTTAGGACAATATAATTACTTAAAGCATCAATTGAATAATAATGTAATGTATTAATAAATTGATCCATTAATAAACACAGTAGGTAGTATTTAAAACTCTATTATGATACATATTTATTAGATATGATAAGACATGGGGACAAGAAATATATTCCACTATAGAATCTTATGCTCATTGGTTATTATCAAAAACAGGCAGACCCTGACTTGCAAAATCATACGAAATATCAGGATCAGCCAGAAGGAGAAATTGGAATACTTGAAAACTTTTAAGTATTGTGTATGGTTGTGTGAGAAACTAAAAGAAACTTTCAATCAAACTGGCCTAAAGTTAACCAGTATGGATCATTTCAGTGGACGGCATAAATGTCCTGAATTGCCTGGTACCTGGCCACAGAGTAAATACAACAGAGGCACAATATCCTGGGGTTTCCTGATGTTCTGGGTGTGCTGTGGATTCATTATTTTATATAGAAGATGTGATGTCATATTTGCTACCTCTAGGAAGTAGCTGACTTTTGATAGGCAGTTGCCTCTAGAGTCCACAGGTCCTCAGAATTTTAAATGTTAAGGAAAAATACTAAGATAATACAGACAATGTTGTTTATATTTTCTCCTCAAAATCTGTTTTGAAAGGCAAGGCAGTCCTGACATATATTAGTGTGATCATGGTAAGCATCTCCACAGTCAGTCCTGGAAAGCCTGGACCCATAGTGCCCGAAATCTAAGAAGAGAGATTGATCTGTCAATAAACATGTAATTTAGGAGTATTTACATCCAGCTATGCTGAAAACATTTTCTTTAGCTAAACTTAAGTCTTAAATCAAGTCAGATATTTGTTGTCTACTGGGGCAAGTTCTGTGCCCCCATTACCCTAAAATATTTTGGAGGCAGGTCAAGGTTTTCTGGCTAAGATGGTATCCAATTTCTCTTTTGGTAGCCTGCAGAGCAGCTTCTTGCATCAATGAGACTAAAACATAGGGTTAAAGAGTCCATGTAGGCACCAGCTTGATTTCTCCATGTTTGATAAGTTGTGTGGATGGTATAGTTAGCAATGAAACTTTGCTGCCAATGTGCTGAGAGCAGTCCATTGTCTTAGCATCATTCTGGGTTATCTGGAAAACTGTACTGGACCCTCTAGGCCAACAAGTTAATTCAGTGCTACATAGTCTCACCACTGGAAGATGTGCCTGGTTACAAGAGATGGCCAGTTGAGACTCCATATACCTTAAGTATAGAATCTTCATTAGAATCACCTTCATAGGAAGTTTCCAATTCACCATGTTTCCACACAGCTAAGCAAGTGCACAGTCGCTGTCTGTTGAGTATTATATGTACTTCCTCCAAACATAATGTATCCTCCCACTGGTCTTACCTAAGGAAAACACCACAGGAGGAGGCCTCGCCACCTGAGTCTGCATCACATGACCCAAAGAAACTTTCACTGTATAGCCCCCCTTTTTGTTTAAAAATTGTCTTTTTCCCTAACATTCCCTCAACATACAATAAAAAGAATTATAAAAACTATAAAATTAAAACTTCATATCCTATTTTAAATAAATAGCATATGTATAATATAGTCTAATGAAACAACTTTAAATTTCTATTAATAGACAATAATTCTAACAAAACAACCTTAAAAATCCCTAAAAATCAGCATAGGATTTTGGCTACAGACAGAAAGGGAGATTGGCAAGATCAACAAGATAGGTAATGTATACACTGATCCTGTTACCTGAGAACAGCTCTGACATTAAAAAAACAAAAAGTATTCACACAGCCAATAGATCTTGTTCACTACAAAATCCTCAAGAATTTTCATATCATTCTGTTAATGGATAGGTAAAAATTGATATTCTAATCTGAGATAATCTAAACTAGCTATTATAGTAAGACAGCTGTCTTTCACTTGCTCAAACAAAGAGCAGAAAATCATCCTTAAATGATCGGTGCAGGCCTCATATTACATACAAATGTCTTTATAAAACTATGTATTGCACGTAAGGTTTATATGTTGCAGAATGAAAGCTCAGGAGAGCAGCCCTAACCATTTTTCTAATTCTCCTCCCTCCCCCACCTAAAGGAATTCTTACCACAAATCATCAGGAAGCAATCACAAGAAGAACGTTGGTTGTCCCAATCCCTTAAATTGGGGTGAATGGTTTTGGGCATTTTATGAATTATAGATATGTTGTCATTTTAAGGGATGATTACAAATAATTATGCTTTTTAAGGGGGAGGAAACAAAATAGGGAGCTTAGACTCAGGAATTTCTATCTTTTTTTCTTTCTTTCCTAGTTAAGGAAAAGAAGGTTGAAAAGAAAAAGAGGGGTAGAGAAATAGAAGAAATTAGACAAATAGGCAAAGACTACTGAATCCATTCTTAAAACAAAGGGATTTTATAGCCATAATCTTACACTGGTACAGAATTTTGTATGTTGATACAAAACTAAGATTGTATTTTATTATAGAGAATTTTGTATATTGATACAGGTTTAAGGTTTTCATTAGTATAAATTTTTGTATATTGAGACAAAATTTCAGATTTATTTTGTTACCACATATGTATGTTTCAGCTCTTGGATAGGCACTGGGTCCATGAAACTCATCTGGAAGTACAAGGTTTAGTCCCATTCCTATTAGTAGCTGCTATTACCAACTGTTTAGGATAATTAAGGAATGCATGTTATCAGTCAGACAATCAAATCATGGCCTTGTCAGGTACTAGTCTGGATTATCCAAAAGTATATATCCTGGGTTGTATAGATAATAGGGAGCTAGAGATTGGCAATATTTGCCTATTCAGATATGCTCTTGATAGAGATGGCCTTTAAAAATCTCAGAGACTCACATCATATGCCATTTAAAGATGTTTATTTAATTTAAGTCCTTTTTGACATTGAGAAATGTCAACTCCTGGCAGCACCCTATTAAAGCTGGATGAAGATGATAGAGTTCCTTCAATAGTGGCAAGCTAGTCATTGGACAAAGATAGTGCCTTGACTTTATCTGCAGAGAAAATATTGTCCATAGGGATAAATAGATGTGAGGAATTTGACTGCCAAACTACCAAGAGAGAGAAAGAAAGTCCTGAAAAATTCCTGCTTCATGAAATGTCTGTCAGACATTCTGGGCCAGACAGCTGAAAATAGATGCTCCAATGTTGTAGAGAATACTGAGAACTGTTCAATTCAGCTGGCTCTGTCAATTCTACAATTTTGGAAGCTACATGCTTGTGCTTTGTGCATACTCAGGTAATATATATTTCCTTCTCAGATCTTTGTGTTGAAGTCTAAATGTCATAATTTTACTATAAGCTTACATTGTTTAAGATTTAAAATAGTGTTCTAGGTCTAAGAAGATAATTTTAGAAGTTAATACAAGTTAGGATAAAAATTGATGTAGATTCGAACTCTGAACTCACGGATGTATGATAGATAATAGAATACTTTCTCCTATGTTCCCAAATATGAACAGACTGGATTTTTAAAAATGTAACACTTAATAATTTTAATAATAATTTCATTATTGTTCCTACAGTATGCTGTTTATAAGTGAGACTTTTTTATATATACTTTGAAATTAGCTTATTTCTCAAAAATTGATATACATATACTACTCTTAAAATATATTTTAAATTTTTGATACTTTTTTACATTTTAAATGTTTTCCCCTTTCCAGGTGTCCCTTTTGGAAACTCCCCATCCCATTCTTCCTCTCCCTGCCTCTATGAGGGTATTCCTCCACCCACCCACCCAATCCAGTCTTCCTTCTCTGGCATTCCCCTGTATTGGAGCATCTAACACCCTCAGGCCCAAGGCCCTCTTCTGCCACAGATATGGCCAGCACCATGGGTCCCTCCATGTGTATTCTTTGGTTGGTGGTTCAGTCTCCGGGAGATTCGGGGGGTCTGGCCAGTTGACACTGTTGCTCCCTCCATGGGGCTGCAAAATCTCTCAGCTCCTTCA
Organism: Uromys caudimaculatus; assembly: GCA_028551405.1. Classification (NCBI taxonomy): domain Eukaryota; kingdom Metazoa; phylum Chordata; class Mammalia; order Rodentia; family Muridae; genus Uromys; species Uromys caudimaculatus. Next base: position 69,016,024 of record CM052713.1, on the reverse strand, counting down.
GTCCCTTCTCCAACTCCTCCATCCAGGACCCCACACTCAGTGCAATGGTTGCTGTAAATTGAATCTTGGGTATTCTGAACTTTTGGGCTCATATCCACTTATCAGTGAGTACATACCATATTTGTTCTTTTGTGACTGAGTTATCTCACTCAGGATGATATTTTCAAGTTCCATCCATTTGCCTGTGAATTTCATTAAGTCATTGTTTTTTATAGCTGAGTAGTACTCCATTGTGTAGATGTACCACATTTTCTGTATCCATTCCTCTGATGAGGGACATCTGGGTTGTTTCCAGCTTCTGGCTATTATAAATATGGCTGCTATGAACATGGTGGAGCATGTGTCTTTATTACATGTTGGAGCATCTTATGGGTATATGCCCAGGAGAGGTATAGCTGGGTCCTCAGGTAGTATCATGTCCATTTTTCTGAAGGTCCACCAAACTGGTTTCCAGAGTGGTTTGACTAGATTGCAATCCCACCAGCAATGTAGGAGTGTTTCTCTTTCTCCACATCCTTGTCAGCATCTGCTGTCACCTGAGTTTGTGATCTTAGCCATTCTGACTGGTGTGAGGTGGAATCTCAGACTTGTTTTGATTTGCATTTCCCTGATGACTAAGGATGTTGAACTTTTCTTTAGGTGCTTCTCAGCCCTTCGAGTTTACTCAGTTGAGAATTCTCTGTTTAGCTCTGTTCCCCATTTTTTGATAGGGTTATTTGGTTCTCTGGTGTCTAACTTCTTGAGTTCTTTGTATATATTGGATATTAACCCTCTATTGGATTTAGGATAGGTAAAGATCTTTTCCCAATCTGTTGGTTGCTGTTTTGTCCTATTGACAGTGTCCTTTGCCTTACAGAAGCTTTGCAAATTCATGAGGTCCCATTTGTTGATTCTTGTTCTTAGAGCATAAGCCATTGGTGTTCTGTTCAGGAACTTTTCACCTGTACCCATGTGTTCGAGGCTTTTTCCCACTTTCGCTTCTATTAGATTTAGTGTATCTGGTTTTATGCAGAGGTCTTGATCCACTTAGACTTGAGCTTTGTACAGGGAGATAGGAATGGATCAATTTGCATTCTTCTACATGTTGACTATCAGTTGAACAGCACCATTTGTTGAAAATGCTGTTTCTTTTTCCACTGCATGGTTTTAGCTCCTTTGTCAAAGATCAAGTGATCATAAGTGTGTGTGTTCATTTCTGGGTCTTCAATTCTACTCCATTGATCTACCTGACTGTCATTGTACCAATACCATGCAGTTTATATCACTACTGCTCTGTAGTATAGCTTGAGGTCAGGGATGCTGATTCCCTCAGTAGTTCTTTTATTGTTGAGAATAGTTTTGCTATATTGGTTTTTTTATTATTCCAAATAAATTTGAGAATTGCTAAGAGAGAGACTTTTGATTTAAACAAAAAACGGAAATTGTTGAGCTTTGGTCTGTTGCTATGCATTGTAGTGCTAAATTCTATACCTAAGGTTCTAGGCCTATGAGTGATGTGCCATGTTTAAATGCTTTTGTTGTGCAAATCTTGTTCTTTGATTTAAAACTATTGGTTAAATAAAATTATCTACAGACAATTACTGGAAGGATTAGGGTTAAGTGGGTTTTTAGTTATCTGGTTGGGGTGGAGAAGAGAAAGGATTGAGGAGAGACCAGGTAGAATGAGGAGAGCAGAAAGCTATCATGAGGTGACCATCAGCCTGTGGCCAGGAGAAACAGCAAGTATCTGGGCTACACCACCGGTGAGGTAGCCAAGCCAGAAGTTAGAAGAGTAGATTAGAGGTTACTTCCCAGTAATTGTCAAAACCAAATAAAGTAACCCTAACCTGAGGCTCATTTATTTGCAAATTAGTAGGGATAAGCTTAAAGTGATTGTACTACAGGTTAATATTCATTAGCTACTCCATTGGGGATAGATTCACTTAGATAGGTGGAGAAACAGACTTGTCGCATGTCTCTGTGATGCTTCCAGAGACTATTTACTGAAAAGAGAAGACCTAGGATGGATACATGTGTCACAGTGCCAGGGGCTAAGAGTACAGACAGAGTAAATGGGACAAAAATGAGGAGGGTAGCTAAGTGCTGATATTCCAATATTTTTCTTTCTTCTGGCCCACCATGATAAGAACCTGCCTTCTGTCAGGCCTTGTTTGCAGTGGATTCTGAAATCTGTTCCTCTAAGTTACTGAAACTCCCACAACATAAAAACAACTAATATAGACATTCTTTCTAAGCATTCAATCTTCAATTTCATAATTTAAGAACTATGCATTTTAACCATTTCAGGTAAAATTACAGATTAAATTTAAGATATTATCAGGTTCTGTTACACTGTATAATATTATCCTCCAATTTATTCCAATATTTTTAAAAATTTATTCATTCTATAGTTAGAGAAAAACATCCTATTTTTAAATTTTTAATTAGTTTTTATGTTGCCAGGTTGGCAATGTATTCTTAAGCAGTTTTGGCATGTGTTTGCTTATGATTTCAAATGATCTGTCAAAATGACAAGAATTTTGATGGCATTTTCATAAATAGTAGTGAAACACATTATACTTGGTGTTTCAGTTTTCATCTAGAATTAATGTGCATTAGAGCTCATATATTATCTTTTAACTAATTCGTGTTTGCACTGACATCTTTTCCAATATTAATTCATTTGTACTCTAATTTATTTCTTCACTTTTAAGATACTTTCATGCATGATATGAGAAGTGATGATTTTGTACCTGGTATATTTGACTAGGTTTCCATAACTAGAATTCCTGAGGGTTACACCTTTTTGCTTGTTCATTTTTTTACTTGTTTGTTATAGGCTAGGGTAGCCCAGATTCATCTTCAGGATACCATAGAACCAACTTTGTTTCTTGGGCTTCTGCTTCTCTCTTTTTAACATGTTAGCAGTCAATAATTAAATATTTGCTCTTCATATTTACATTTTTGCTTTCATGTTTTTATTAAGACATTCTAATTCATGAATATTTCATAAACAATTCCATATCCTTAATTTTCAGCCTATAATTATGTGGTGTATTGTATTGTATTGAACTGTATTGTATAGTACTGTTGTATTGCTATCTAATCCAAGTGAAAGATTTGCCATTGCAAAAGTATCTAGTGAATTTCTTTCCTCATCCCCATTTTAAGTGTAGAATTCAAAAACTTTGTCTTAGACTTTGTCTTGTCAACTGATTGTTGAGTTGGCTTGGGGTAGCTTCTTTATTTCTTGGTTTCCCAAAGATATTAGCTCTTCAGAGTTTGCTTATATCGTTACATTGGCTAATACTAAAAAGCCACTTAAATGATACATATCAAATATTAATATCTTACTTATAATTCTAGCTCAGATTTCTAATCATTATTTCCAGTTACTTTATCAAAATGAGCCATGGTATTATTGTATTTGAGGAAACATTTTTCACTTCAACTAAACCTTTAACATATTTAATATAATGTCTTTTTATTATTTAATATATAATGTTGTAGGCTTAGATTATTTTAAAACTTACTTTCATTATGTTCAGGAGTGGCCTTTGTGTCTCTAATCACTCCAGGACTTTTATAGTCTAATTTTCTGCATCTAATGAGATAATAATATGTCTTTTATCTTTCAATTTGCTTATATGGTAGACTACATTTGTGTTTATTGATTCACATATGTTTAACCATCTCTGCATTTCTGGAATGATGCCTATGTGTTCATGCTGGATGATCTTTTTGATGTGTTCTTGGATTTAATTTTAAAATATTTTATTGAGAATTTTTGCACCTGTGTTCATAAGGAAAATTGGTCAATACATTTTTATTTTGTTGGATCTTTCTGGGATTTTGGTAACATTCAATTCTAGAAAGCTTTCAATTTCTTTATTTCTTTCTTGTCCCATTTTACATTCAATAGTGAGTTGTTCAGTTTTCATGAGTTTGTAAGCTTTCTATTGTTTCTGTTGTTGATATGCAGCTTTGATTTTCTAGGAATGTGAAAAAATGTGTTTCTATTGCAATTTAACACTGGATAGGTGTCTGAATACATCATGGAAGAAGAATTTCTCCTGCTTTAGTTCAAAGTGTTAAGCAAAATCATAAGAGTAAATTGAGGATTTGAAAAGTAGAATCATCATATAGAATATTAGCATTCCTTTTTTTACCTTCACAAGTAAGTAGCTGTTCACACTGATCAGAACATTTCTGAAATGTCTGGGTGGCCAATCAGCAATTGTAGTTTTAAGAAGACTGTCAGTTTGGATACAAGGGTGTTTTGTTCTTTTAATGCTGTGAAAATTGGTGTATATATAAAGCCTAACACATAAGCTATCTTATTTTTAGCTGCCGGGCAGTGGTGGCGCACGCCTTTAATCCCAGCACTTGGGAGGCAGAGGCAGGTGGATTTCTGAGTTCGAGGCCAGCCTGGTCTACAGAGTGAGTTCCAGGTCGGCCAGGGCTACACAGAGAAACCCTGTCTCAAAAAACCAAAAAAAAAAAAAAAGCTATCTTATTTTTGATAGTGTTACATATGGTATAATATTAAAAATTAAGAATGTTGTCTCTATTAAATACTGAAGGCAATTAGTATATATCTTTTATCATATGCAGCTTCTAAGATGTCTTGTTCAAATGATAGGATTAAAACAGAAAAGCCTGGAACACAGATGAAGGTAAACCAGAAAGCTTGCAGATAGGCATGGGGTAAACAAACTGACTAGATAAGAGGAAGAACACTATTTGGACAAATTAAAAAAGCTAGTTGTCATGAGCTCTGTCTGCTAAGAAGTCTTCCCTGAGAATCACAGAAAAGGTACTGTTTTTCTTCTACAGGCTTTTACATCTAATTGAAACTGATGGAATTGTGGATAGTGACAGCTTTTTAACAAGCCCCTACATAGTCTAGGCACCACCCTCATAGATATGGAGTTAGGTGTGAGGTGCTCAATAAAACCTGAAGCTGCATCTTGGTAGTTATGAAAAATTGCCTCCTCTAGGCAATTAAGACAGGGGTCATAGTAAACCACAATCCGTTTATCTAACCTGGAAATAAAGAGAAGATTCATTCCATGACCCTAGTCCCCTGATTCTTTTATATATATATCTTTAATCCTTTTTTACAGTCCGCTCATTACCCCCCTCCTGGTCCACCACTCCAACAGCTTCTCAACCCAAAGGTACCCTGGAGAGGAAAGGGCTTTTTTTTTTTTTCTTGTAGCTTGTAGACATTTATCCAGGGAAGTCAGAACAGCAACTGAAGGATGTACAATGGAATCAAAAACACAGCAGTGACTGTGGAAGACTGATACCTACTGGTTCTTTCTTGGTGGCCAGTTTTTTTTTCCTATATGCTAAGACCACCTGTACAAGGATAGGAACACCCATGGCCACTGTTTCTGCAGGTTGACACAAAGCAATGTAGGGGTACTATAATTGAAGTTTACGAGGGTCTCTGTATAAGAGCTAGTGGGATCTGGGTTTGCACCAAGAGCTCGTGTCCTCAAGCAGTGGAGAGGTTGTGGGAGGACGAACTTTAGTTGTGAGGTAAGTATGGAGATACCGACATGAAAGACACAATGAAGGGATTATTGTTCTCATAAATGAAAGGAATGATATTTTCAACATTTGTACTTTGAAAAGTAAATGCTACATGAACTTTTCAGAAAAAAAATAGATTTTATTTTAAATATTATCTATTATATCCTGGCTATTCCTGTTGTTTCCCTAAAGCCAAACAAACAAACAAACAAGCAAAAAAATACAAGCATTCATTGAGAAAGATTAATGATAGAGATCTTGTGCCCTTGACATTTTGAGAAAGAACTAAAAAGCATGTTTTCTTTATTGTTGTTTTTTTTGTTTTGTTTTGTTTTTCACAGGAAAGCTTTTCAATTATTATATTCAGGTCATAAAATGTGCATTTACATTTCATAACTTCCAAGGTTAACTTATAAAATGCTGTAGACCTTGAAATGAAATAAATTCATCACATTTTAATAAAAACTTGTTTACATTAATTTCTTCTGGCAATTAGTAGTCTTAGAAAATAATATTCTGGCTACATACTCATGAAAATACTTAAAAATTAATGTTATCATTTAAATCTTGAGTTTATTATTAACATGCTAATTTCTGTACTAACGAATTCTCTACAATTCTACCAATGTGTAATACAGCTACCAACATCTAATACAATATCTAATATAAAAATATATATTTATACTTTATGTGGGAGAAGTTTTTTTAGGATATAATATAATTTAATAACAACACTTTTTTTTCTCTCCTTCTTCCCACGTCTTCCTTATCCCCATCCTGCTTCCCCTCAAGCTAACGGTCTTTTTTCATTAATCGTCATTGCATGCATATAGGTATATGTGCTTATTTTGAATTATAAATTAAGACCAATTCAAAGAGATTCATTCTGCTGGCCCTCGGGGATTCACTTCCGCCTTCCTCCCCAGTACCTGATCATGCTCTCCCCATACCCTCACCTACCCCTCTCCAACCCAAGTCCCTCCCTCCCTCTGCACCCCTGGGATTGCGTTCTCTCCAGCCCAAGTGGAACTGAAGCATGCGCACTTGGGTCCTCTGGCTTGTTAACCTTCTTGAGTACTGTGGATTGTATCCTGGGTGTTCTGTATTTTTTGGCTAATGTCCACTTATTAGTGAGTACATGCCATTGTCCTTTTGGGTCTGAGTTACCTCACTCAGGGTGATGGTTTCTATTTCCATCGATTTGCCTGCAAAACTCAGAATGTCCTCATTCATAATAGCTGAATAGTATTCCATTGTGTAAATGAACCACATTTACTGTACCTATTCTTCCATTGTAGGACATCTGGGTTGTTTCCAGCTTCTGGCTGTAACAAATGAGGCCGCTGTGAACATAGTGGAACACGTGCCCCGGTGGCATGGTGGGGCATATTTTTGGGTACATGCCCAAGAGTTTGAACATTTCTTTAACTGCTTCTAGGCCATTAGAGATTCATCTGTTAGGGAGGCAGGGAGACCCTCTAGAATGCACTAGAGACCTGGAAGGTGAGAGACTCTCAGGACTCTTAAGGGTGGGGCCTTAGATGAAATACCTAACAGTGGGGAGAAGGAACTTGTAAAATCCACCTCCAATAAAAAAAAACAGGGCATAAAGTGGAGCCATGGGGTTGCCATCTCACAGTCAAAAACTCTGACCCAGAATTGTTCCTGTCTAAAAGAACTGCAGGGACAAAACTGGAGAAAAGACTGAGGGAAAGGAAGCCTAGTGACCGGCCCAAATTGGGATCCAGCTCAAGGAGAGGCTCCAAGGCCTGACACTTACTGATGCTATGGTATGCTTACAGACAGGTGCTTTCTGAGCAGCCCAACAAACAGCTAACTGAGACAGATGCTTATTTCCAACCAATGGATTGAAGTTGGGGACCCCTGTGGTTGAATTAAGGAAAGGCTGGAAGAAGTTGAGGAGGAGGGAAACCCCATAAGAAGACCAGCATTCTCCACTAATCCGGGCCTCTGAGATCTCTCAGATGGTGAACCACTAACCAGGCAGCATACACTAGTCGGTCCAAGGTCTCCACACATATACAGTTAGAGGACTGCCTGGTCTGGCCTCAGTGAGAGAAAAAGCACCTAACCCTTGAGAGACTTGAGATCTCAGAGAGTGGAGAGGCCTGGAAGGGGTGGAGGACATCCTCTTGGAGATGGGGGAGTAAGAATGGGATAAGGAACTGCTGGAGACCAGACCAGGAGGAGGATAACAACTGGACTGTAAAAAAGAAAAAGATTTAAAATAAGAATAATAAAAATTCAAAAAGATTAATTAAGTAAAAGACCATATAAAATAAATTAAATGGAGTATCAGGATTTGTAGACTTAAGAGTTAGACTAGTCATTAGAAATCATTATTTGCAGAAATACTGCAACATAATTGCAGTATAATTACAGATGGTTGGGTGTTGATGGTAGGGAAATACTCCTTCTTCTTGATGCCTTGAAAAGATTAATATCTTCATTTCTGATTTACAAAACCAGGGTAATAGTTATACTATCAGGGCATAGGTCTCATTTTAGTATTTTGTTTTCAATAATTCCTGAAATAGGTATGAGGATTAAAATGATGGAGAAGTAACTGATAAAGGCTAATTGTCCGATAATGATGAATGGATATTCAGCAGGTTGGCCTCCGATTCAGGTTAGAATTAGAAGGTTAGCTACTAGGATTCAGTATAGGGTTTGGGTAATTGGACTGAATATAAGGCTTCGTTGTTTTGAGGTATGTAGTATGCGTAGAAATGCTAGAATTAAAATGGATAGGATTAGGGCTAGAACGCCTCATAGTTTGTTTGGAATTGAACGTAGGATGGCATAAAAGAATAGGAAGTATCATTCTGGTTTGATATGGCGTGGTGTGTTGAGTGGGTTTGTAGGTGTATAGTTGTCTGGATCTCCTCATAGGTCTGGGAAGAATAGTACTGGGTTATAAAAAATAAAGTTATAATAAATACTCCTAGTAGGTCTTTTATTGTATAGTATGGGTGGAATGGGATTTTATCTGCATCTGAGTTTAGGCCTGTTGGGTTATTAGAGCCTGTTTCGTGGAGGAATAGGAGATGGACAATTACTAGGGCTGTGATAATGAAGAGAAGAATAAAGTGGAATGTGAAGAATCGTGTTAAAGTAGTTTTATCTACTGAAAACCCATCTCAAATTCATTCTATTCGTGTGGTTCCGATATATGGAATGGCTGAGAGTAGGTTAGTAATGATGGTTGCCCCTCAAAATGATACCTGTCCTCATGGGAGGACGTAGCCTATAAATGCGGTGGCTATGACAGCAAATAGTAAAATTACTCCGATATTTCATGTTTCAATAAAGGTATAGGATCCATAGTATATTCCTCATCCTACGTGGAGAAATAAGCAGATGAAAAATACTGAGGCTCCATTTGCGTATATATATCGGATTAGTCATCCGTAGTTTACGTCTCCACAAATGTGTGTAACCCATGAGAACGCTGTTGTTGTGTCTGACGTGTAGTGTATAACTAAGAATAATCCTGTAATGACTTGAATTATAAAGCATAGTCCTAGAAGGGAGCTGAAGTTTCATCATGATGAGATGTTGGATGGGGCTGGGAGGTCAATGAAGGACTGATTAATAATTTTAATTAGGGGGTGTGTTTTTCGGATGTTTGTCATTGTTTCTTTCTATAGTTGAATTACAACGATGATTTTTCATGTCATTGGTCACAGTTAAATGCTGTGTGGAAATAATGACTAATTATATTTCTATTTTGAGTTTATTATTTTTAACTGGGAGTTTAGGGTTGGCTTTAAAACCCTCACTTATTTGTGGTGGATTTGGTTTAATTATTTGTGGTTGTGCAAAAATACTCAATAAAATTCTCGCAAACCGAATCCAAGAACACATCAAAACGGTCATTCATCATGATCAAGTAGGCTTCATCCCAGGGATGCAGGGATGGTTCAACACCCGGAAATCCATCAATGTAATTCACTATATAAACAAACTCAAAGAAAAAAACCACATGGTCATCTCCTTAGATGCTGAAAAAGCATTTGACAAAATTCAACATCCCTTCATGATAAAAGTCTTGGAAAGATCAGGAATTCAAGGCCCATACCTAAACATAGTAAAAGCAATATACAGCAAGCCAGCAGCCAACGTCAAACTAAATGGAGAGAAACTTGAAGCAATCCCACTAATCAATCCCACTAAGATCAGGGACTAAACGAGGCTGCCCTCTCTCTCCCTATCTATTCAATATAGT
>CM052713.1:68976448-69005755 GCA_028551405.1 Uromys caudimaculatus | reverse complement strand
GGGTAGGTGGAAGGAGGAATTCCCTCACAGAGGCGGGGAGGGGGAGGGGACACGTGGTTTCTAAAGAAAAGGGGAATCATCGGAAATGTAAATAAAATATCAAAAATAAATAAATAAATAAATAAATAAATAAATAAAAAGGATGTGAAACTCATATAGTTACATGTGTGTTATTTCTTTGATCAAATCACTATAGAAAATTATTTCAGGGTAATTGCATCAAAATAAGACTTTCAAAACAGAGCAAACTATATTTTGATTTTTGTTATATTGAGTTTGATTCTAACTACTCTTTGAAAGTTTTGGTTTGAGAACACCCTGATAAGAAAATAAATCAAGTACTTAAAATATTTTCTATAGTTCTTAGAGGATATAAGTTAGTTTATCACAGTAATTATTTTTTGACTTTCCAATTTTTAAAATTCAGTGTCTCCTATATTACATTCCAACTGCTGTTTGTCATCCTTCATCTTCCCCCAGACCCTCCCCCACTTACAGTCTTCCTCCAAACACTACTTTTCTTTCCCTTCAGAAAAGGGCAGACCTCCAGGGGATAGCAACTAAACATGACAGTCAGTTGCAGTAAGACTAGGCACCTTCCCTCATATTAAGGCTGGAAGAGGTAAACCAATAGGAGAAAAACGGTCCTTAAATCAGGCAAAGGAATCAGAGACAGCCCCGACTCCCCCTGTCAGGAGTCCCACTATAAGACTAAGTTACACAACCATAACATATTTGTAGAGGAGCTACATCAGATCCTTGCATGCTCCCTCATTGCCCATTCAGTCTCTGTGAGCCCATATGAGGCCTGCTTAGATAATTGTGAGTGTTCTTGTGGTGTTCCTGACCCATTTGGAGTCTACAATCCTTCCTCCCTGTCTTCCTCAGGATTCCCTGAACTCTGTCTAGTGTTTGGCTCTGGCTTTCTGTATTTACATTTACGAGTCTAGCAGAGTATCATTAAGAAAATTTCATATCTTCCCTCCCTCCCTCCCTCCTCACCTCTCTCTCTTCCCAGTTGTGCTTTGTGCTATCCCAGGTTTCTGTGCTGTCAAGACTCTAGATCCTGGCCCTCCAGGCAGTCAGAGGTGAATTGCTTCTTACAGCCTGGGTCTCAAGCTGGACCAGTCATTGGTTGTCCACTCCCACAATTTCCATGCTACTTTTACCCTTGTACATCTTGTAGGTAGGACAAATTTTAGGTTGAGGATTTTGAGGCCAGGTTGCTGTCTGGTTCCACCACTGGAAATCTTGCCTGGTTTCAGGAGATGACCAGTCCAGACTTCTTATTCCAGATTACTAGGACTCATGGCTAGGGCCATTCTCATAGATTACCTAGAGTTTCCATTGCACTAGGCTTTTGCCTTGTTCCTCAAATGTCTCTCTCAGTACTCTCTTCCTCCATCCTTCCTCCACTTGGAACGTCCAGTTCCTGTCCACACCCAGCTCCAGAACAAGCCATATCTATTCTATTTCCCCTCCCAGAGACAGTCATGGATTCCCTCTTGCACTTAGCCTCTCTGTATCTGTGCACTGTAGCATAGCTCTCCTTTACTTTATAGCTAATAACCATTTATAAGTAAGTGCAAACCATGTTTATCTTTCCAGGTCTGGGTAATCTCATTTGAGAAGATTTTATTTTCTAGTTCTATCAATTTGCTGGCAATTTTCATGATGCTATTTTTAACAGCTAAGTAATACTCCTTTCTGTAACACATATTCTTTATCCATTTCTCAGTTGAAGGACATTATGATTGCTAACTACTATGAATAAAGCTTATAGGTACATAGTTGAGCAAGTGTCCTAGTCATTTAAATATTTCAAAGTAATTTTAGTAGGAGATATGAAATTATAAATAAATTCAAAGATTCTAAAATATTTTATGAAGATTTTTTTCAGTCATTGGACTCAGTTTACAACTATTGAAAAAGGTGTTCACAAATTGTAAGATATATATTTCCTAATTTTTAGAAAATATTATTTATAACTACAAAGTATAAATTTATACTTTTTAAATCATTAAAATTATCATTAAAGATTGATTCTGAGAGAAACAGAAATCAATGAGTTTGTTTATAAACATTCTTCTTTCTATTTTAAGAACATTCCCAGCCTGTGGTGAAGAATTCCCAGCTAACAATTTGAGAATTGAAGGACTGGGGATACAGAGCTTGAGAGAGGAAGCCATTTTGGATTAGCAAAGATGAGTACTGAAGAAGTTAGCATTGCTTCTTCAGCAATAGAGCAAGATAGAAGGAGGGAAGAACTAGAGAGTGAAAGGTGCTTGCTGATGCTCTCTGTGTACAAAGAGTAGAACGTGAAGAACAAATAGTTATAAAAGTCATCTGGAGTAAAAAGCACAAATTATTTCTGGAGTAGATTAAGCAGACTCTATAAATGGAGAGATATTGCTAAGGTCTGAGTTTTGGACTTTCCTTTGCATGGAAATTCAGCTTTCATTTGAACACTGAAGTTCTAACATCTTTGTATTGTATTTAGTAGTATTGCCATCTGTTAGGTGGTTATCTCATGAGGACAGAGACTTCATAAAGGGTTTACTGTGGTTCTATAGTAGGCTGCCTTCATTAGGAGAAGAGAAACTTCAAGTCTCCAGTCTATGAGGACGTACTGCAGACTAGAGGATACATATAAAATGTAGAAAATGATAGTGTTATTTCATAGTTATAGAATGTAACACACACACACATAAATGCATACGTTTCCATTTGTCATAATATTATATAAAATTATGCTTAGCACACTTTGTTCCATTTGGAGTAAAAAGTAGGCGTTTAGTTTATATATCTACATATCATCTGTTCTAAGGAAGAACATGGAAATTGAGAATTTTATGGTGATTAATTTGGTAAATTTTAATCTGTCATGATCTATTATTGGCATGCAAAAGAATGTATAGTGTTAATTTCATTAAAAGTATTTAAGCAACATATTAGTGTTTATATTTTAAAATTTGTTTTTACCTATCATTTTGTATAATTATTTCCTCTATATATATTCTCCTTCCTTTATTCATTTCTTTAGAGTTCTTAGGATTTTTCCTAATATATTACATGTGAATTTTTGACTAAAAGTTTGCCTGTAGTGTCATAGCCTTTGATTTATATACTTCTGAAAGCTTGGTACTTGTAATAATATATTGAGCATATTGATAACACAATAAATATTATAAAGTAAATTTATGAATGAGATTACAGCAAATATTTATAGTAAATATATATATATATGTGACATATTTGCTATATTATGCTTACCTTTTACATTTTTATTTTTGGATTAATTAAATGATAATGAAAAGTCTATAGATATAATTTTTAAATATCTTTCTTTGGGAAATGTTTCAGATTAAAACACTAAGGACCAACTACACCAGTTTACAACAAACAAACCCAGCATGCTCTTATGGTTTTGAAACCCTTTGAAGCTAATTTCAGAAGGTCATAGAATAACATAATATGACAGACATATGAATCAAATGCACAAAGGATTCTCTTACTTTCTCTATTTAGGAAATGTACAATCAAATTAAACATGCTTGTATCAGATCTCATAAGATAAATAACATTTATCTGCAGTTTCCCTCACATCATTTAAACAAAGAAGTCAATTAAGTGGAACATTAAAAACTGATGGATCAAAGAGTGGCATAAAACAGCAATTATAAATAATGAACCCCGGCAGTAAAATGACAGTGAGAAGTCATGGAGTGACAATGACATAGCCAGTGTATTAATGCGAAATGACAAGGAGGAGCAGAACTGCAGAATGTAGAGCCTATGACTGAGTGTGTGTGGGGCCAACTCATGAGGATGAAAACATCTCTGAGGTGAGGGAAAATTTTCAGTGTTGATATCATATAGTTGGAGAAGAAAATTCCTCATTATTATAGCACTTCAGAAGATCATCACGTGGGTGAGTTCATATAGAGAATGATCACTTTAAGTTTGTATTTGAAATTTAGTTAGTTTTATTTCTTTAATGATAGTGCTTTTGTTTTCTTAAAAGGATTTAAAGTGTCTTGGCTTTGCTTTTGCAGATTCATGAAAAAATGAGGCTCAGATGGAGCCTCAAAGACAGACTCAAAGGGGAAGGCATGTAATTCCAACTTGGCCAAGCAATTGATTGGGCTTAATTAAAGGATCATGAATGAGGAACAACAGGAATATGAGTGGTAAGAACAGCTGCAACACCAAGAAATTTCACCTCATCCCTGTGATGCACTCATGAAGGTTAACAATGGTGTCTCTCTTGAGTTAACCTTCCACTTCCTAGGTTGTAGTCAGCTGACTGTCCTACCTCTATTCCAGTGGTCCTAGCTATTACTGTATTTCATTGCTCCAGATCAACCATGCACAAAATGGAAGACTCATAAAATTGTTCATGTATTACATTATTATTATAAGTAGCGTATAAAGGGATGGAGAGATGACTTATTAATTAGGAGTGAGTATGGCTTTTGCAAATCAAGTTTGGTGCTCAAACTGAGTGGTTTGCAACCATCTGTAACTCCAGCTCCAGGCAAACCCAATGTCCATTCCTGACACAACAGAGAGTTATATCCACGTGTATGTACATACATACAAACAAATAAGAATACAAATAATTAAAAGAAAAATTAAAACATTTAATTTAATTATATAATTGTTCTAAACCTGCCAATTTTCACTAATTTTAGTAGCTAACAATGTTCTACAGCATATTTTCACTATGTATCAGTAATAACATGAATTAATGATGGCGTGGGTGTTTTAGTATCTTTCCTTTCTTTCTTATGACTTGGCCCTAATGAAACACATTTTTAGAAAATTGATTTTGATAAAAAGAAGATATCAAGAAGAAACTGATGAGTCCAGTTCTGGTAGGTTCCTAAAGGAAAATCAAACATTACAAAATAAGACTAAGAAAATAAAACCTAGTTAACAAAAAAAATGAAGAAATTAACAAATCATGACTAAGTTCAGATTCTCAATAAGGTATAAATAAATAAAAAAAAAACCGTGAAACCTGTGTTTGAAGTAATTGCTTAATTTAAAATTTGATAAAGGTTATTGTTTAGTACGTGTACTCAGAATCTTGAATATTCATTGAAGCCTTGGGTTCTCCTATAAGTGCTGAAAATTAGAATAACTCGAATTATTTTTATAAAGGCCATTTAGGTTTGATCATTGGTGATATTTTTCTGAGATAAATTATTTTTTATACTTAATTTTAAAAATATGCTTCCATGTCACTCTTCATCCTTCTTCATGGTTCTGTGTTTCACTTTTTCTGTACTTTCCAAAGAAATACCAATGAAAATGATTTGTGTTTGATTATCTGACTTTATGTGTGTGTTCCATACATGGTTGGAAAACAGTTCTATCACTGAAAACGTAAAGCGAGTACTTTTAGAAAAGAAATGCTTTTCTTGCTATAAAATTGTATTATTTTCTAGACTATTGAATTCCCTGATATAAGAGTCTTCAATACAACAACACAAGTAAACTATAATGATGAAGGATTTTTCACAACAGAAATATTTTTCTTTTATGTCTAATTCTCACTTTGAATTCTCTTCCTCTGTGATGGAGCCATTGTTATTTACAAAGGGAAGGAAAATAAGATAAAGAAAATCTGTTACTGAATCACTCAACCTAGTCAAAACTTGACATAGAAACTTACTTTGAAGTGAGATGGCTCAAATGTACATTACAGTAGCTAGGAAAAGTGAAAGCATGCAAACATAACATACTTAATTTTACTCTCAGTGAACAATAATTTACCAAGAATACACTTTAATATTCATTTTTATATTTTTATTTCTCTTTATAGTCTGAGCATTCTATAAGTCATATAAAGTGTTTTTAATAGAATGCATAACAGCGGTCTACCTCCTCGTGTCTCCCTACCACTTTCCTGCCCATGTGCTCTTCCTTTGTTAAACCCATTGATTCTGCTTAGTACTGCCTGTATTTGCGTGGCGAAGGATCACGTACTAGAGCTTATATTCCAGTCAAACTGCTGCCTCCCTGAAGAAAACTTACTCTTATGGAGAGATCTATGCCCCGCTATGCTTCTCTTCTCTTTTTCAGGAACACTGTGGTGAATTCAGGTGCCCTACGTGTGAACAAAACTCCATTACTTTTGCTTTTATCCAAAGGAAATTTCATTTTCTAGATATCTTTTTGTTTCCTTCAATTTTCTGACTTTCTTTTTGTACAAGGATGGCAACTCTTTTTACATATTAAATGCATTTTTATGTATCATTTCAAAATTTATAGAAGTATACAATCTGTGTTGACCACATCCATTGCACTTCTTTCCCTCCAATCCCTCCCACAGCCATAACTCTTCTTCCTTCTAATCACATAAGCTCTTTCTTTCTTGTTTGCTTGCCTGCCTTCTTTCCTTCCTTCTTTCCTTCCTTCCTTCCTTCCTTCCTTCCTTCCTTCCTTCCTTCCTTCCTTCCTTCCTTCTTTCTTTCTTTCTTTTTTTCTTTCTTTCATCCAGGTGAATCATTTTAGTGCTTCCATTATGCAAAGAGGGGGCATCCTCTGGAGTATGGGGTGCCTACTAGATAAACCACATGCTTTAAGAAAACTGACTCTTGTTTAGTAGCCATCTTGTTTAGATGCCAATAGCTTCTCAGTCATCAGTGGGATTTTATAAACCACCTTCTCACAACCTTCATGCTATAATTTTTGCTGGCATGATTTGTTAATTCTCATATGTGTCACACAAACACTGTGAATTTTAATTTTCAAGGGTGCTGTCATATCTTAAAAATAAAGGTTTGGATCTGTCTTCTGCAACCTCTGGCTTATACAGTCTCTACACCCTTACGTGATGATTCCTGTTCCCAGAAGGTAGAGATGTGTTGTAGATGTCCCATTTAAGGGTGAATACTCTATGGTTTATTTTCTGCACTTGCAGTATGGGGGCTTTTACTCAAACTGTCTAATTATGATTCCCACTGACTTCAATAATTCATTTGAAATACATAGATGATGAAAATGAGGATAATTATACTCTCTTTTCTTTCTTTTTTGATTGAATGTATACACTGAGGCTCTCAGAAAAAGTCATTTCCCATGTGAAAGATTCTACAACATTAACTGATTAGAACTCTTGATTATGGAGGAGAATGTGGAGAGCTACAGACTGAGAACCAAGATTATTTTGAGTTCCCCTAGTAGTCATTTCCAACTCACCTCTGTTTCTGAGTTAACATTCTTTAAACTATCAAGCAAAGACTTTTTAAAAAGTGTTAACTTATGGTACTACTAGCCTTGGGTAGTCAAAATGCATATCATCAGATAGGATTTGAATTCCATAGAAAATATTGTTGTTTTGTGCTAACTTCACTTAAGGAAATTCCAACAAATTTATTTGAATTAAAGAAAAAAAAAGACTTGATGTATAATTTTTCCATAGGTAAATGCAAAAACTATAACCATTTTTAAATGGATGATATATTATTTTGATCAAACTGAATCCATGTGATTGGGTCAAGGTCACTCCTGTTTGACTGAGAATAAACTGTATCTTATTTCCTTTGATCTAACATATAGTTTTCTCCATCCAAAACTTGTGTTTGGAAACAGAGGAACTCTGTTGTGTAATCTTATGAGTGGAATGGATGCGACAATACTGCACATGTCAGGAGTTACATTTGATACCTTGAGAACAGGGCCTGATTTGAAATTATGGAGAATGGTAGAGCTAGACAATGAAGATGCAATATTCATAAGTAAACACATATATGTACAAGTGCTTTGGGAATATGGTATCACTATAAATAGGAAAATACATAATTTATAAAGAATATGTTAAATAGTGTATGTTTTTCTTCCTCAACTCATCCCTACCCTTTTACTTACCCAACATTATAATTTTTGTCTCTCCAAAGAAAAATGACACAGAAAACCCCAAATCAAAACATACACATCGACAAAACCCAATAAGACAATATATATCTCAAACTGAATTGATAGCAAAACCACAAAACATATGAAGTCTATTTGTGTTAGCCATCTACTCTTGAATATTGTTGAGTATATTCAGTGATAGTTCATTGGAGAAAACTGACTTTCTGTTTCCAGCAGGTAAGGATTGGAAATAACTTCTTGGGTGGGGGTGGAACTTCGCATCCACCTCTTATTCTCTGTGCTGAAATAGTCTACCCCATAGGTCAATACATCACTGAATTGCTCAGAGAAACATCATCTTAAATTTGGTGGGAATCAACACTGGATCCACATCTTTGAAATGTACAGAATTTGGAGCACTCAATCCTAAATGATATGTTTTATTCTTTTTCTTTTCTTTTTTCATGTCTTAATTAATTTTTAGAAAAATAAGATATAATAAGATAAAACAAAAATCACCAACCAAAGTTGGACAAGTCTAGAGGAATTTTCATCAAGCAACATGGCCGTTCTGACTGGAATATAGATATGTCTTTAGTACAAATATTTAATCCCATACAATGCAGACAATGTTAGTTTGTAGAAGGAAGTAGCCGTGTTTGAAAGTGATGTTTAACTGAGGGACAAAGTGATGAATTAGAGAGAGAGAAAGAGAGAGAGAGAGAGAGAGAGAGAGACAGAGACAGAGAGAGACAGAGAGACAGAGAGATGGAGAGAGAGAGACAGAGAGATTGAGAGAGAGAGAGAGAGAGAGAGAGAGAGAGAGAGATGAATTAGAAGTCAGTTTTATCAGTTCTATTCAGTTCCATTCAGTTCAATCAGCACGAGCAGTTGAAGGCAGACAGTAAGATGGAGTCAGAAGACTAGAATGTATTTTCAGAGTTAGTTTGAGATCAAGAAGAACAATACAAGAAGAAGCTCAGAAAAGCCAGAGTGAATCAGTCAGCTTGGGGAGCAGTTTGAGTCAGAACAACTGAGTTGAACAAGCCAGGCAGAGTTGAAAAAGAGGTAGAAAAAGTAAGACTATCCAGAAGTAACTCTCAGAGGCTGAAAACACTATAAGCCTAGATTAGATTGGACAGAGGCTAGAAGCTTCCAGGACTAGGCAGTAAGCCTCCAAGATGTAAATTATTTAAGGCTAATCAAAGTTACATTTACATGCAGGAGTCCCAGAAAAGTACTAAATTGAAAGCTGCACCAGAGTGCAGACCTATGTAGGCTCTGTCCTTGCTGCTTCAGTCTCTGTGAGTTCATATGAGTTTGCCTTTTTCTCTAGATATTTTATATTTCTTTAGAATGTAACTTGGTTATCATTTCTTTAATGGTTAATATCCACAGATAAGCAAATACACACCATGTTTATCTTTTTGAGTCTAAGTTACCTCACTCAGGGTAATTTTTATTCTAGATCTGTACATTTGTTTTCAGATTTCAAGATGTCACTTTTTGAAAAGCTGAGCAATACTCTATTGTGTAAATGGACCACATTTTCTTTAGTCTTCTGCTGAAGATCTAGCTTGTCTCCAATGCATTGCTATTATGAACAGAGTTGCAATGAGCACAGCTGAATAAACGTTCTTGTGGTAGGATGAAATGTTCTTTGGGCATATGCCCAAGAGTGGTATAGGTGGATTGACTCCAATCTTCATAAAAACTACCTACTGATTTCCATAATGAATATACAAGTTTTCACTCCCACCAGCAATGGAGTACTGTCCTTGCTCCTGATTGGTGTAAGATGGAATCTCGGTGTAATTTTGATTTGCATTTATAGGATGGCTAAGGAAGTTGAACATTTCCTTAAATGCTTGTCAGACATTTGAGTTTTCTCTAATGAGAATTGTATGTTTAAATATCTACCTGATTTTTAGATTTGATTATTTGTCTGTTTTTGTATCAAGGTTTTTAAGTCTCTAAGTATTTTGGATATTAGTCCTCTATTATATGTGGAGTTACTAACCTCTCTATTTAGAAATCAAGGATCTATTCAGAACATGAGGCAAGCCATTATAAGAAGCATATGTGGTGGATGACTTTAAGGAAAAAGTGTCTTCTAGCCATATCAGGGCTGACGCACATGTGAAATCACAGAAACCAATACAGGAACTGCTCATGTTCAAACCAAGTCAAAGAATTATTTTTGTAAACATATTTGCCTCTTAGTTTTTTGGTACAAACTGCATTATACATGCTGCCGTTTGTGATTACACAAAAAGCAGTATCACAGAACTTAGACATCCCCAATGAGACTAACAGTATGTAGGTGCAATTTCAAATACAGAAATAATAGAATTAAATGTAGACATAGATATCATTATATTTTGGGTTATTCGTGTTTGTGTGCATGTGTGTTTGTATGTATACAGTTATACAAGCATGTCTTGCATTTGGAGGTCAAAGAGCAACTTGTGTGGATTGATTCTTCCTTTACATCATGTGTGTCTGAGAAATTATACGTTGGTTGTCATGCTTGGTGGCAAGCACCATTCATCATTGAGCAATCTCACTGTCCCAAATATGTTTGTGTAAAGAGATACCTGCAAGTTATCTACATGGTTGTGCATGGCAGGAATTCTGATTCTAAACAGACTCTTTCTAGGCATTGCTACTGATGAGAACAACAGTTGTAAGTTTCTGGTAATTAGGAAGTAATACATTGAACATCTTAAAACTGACAGTTATTTGAAACCTATATAAAGGCATTTTCACTTGTTTTAGTTACATTTTAAAGAACTGATTAAAGTTGATATATAAATAAATCAAAATTATTATTTCTGTAAATTAATGGATAATATCTTATCTACTTGTCATTAGTTTTCAAAAACAAATTACTGAAAGTAAGTGATTCATATTATACATTACAAATCAATATTCTGGTAAAAGACGAATTGAACAATTTATCATTTTATACTAGCTATTAAGTTTGAAATGATGTATAAATGAATATCACAAATTACAATAGTTTTTAAATTTGAGGTATTCACATATAAGCTTAACAATTAATAATGATTATGTATATACAAGTCTTAATCACTACTATACATAAAAAGATTTCTGAATGAATTACAGTTCTAATTATATGCCATCAAAATATAATGTGCATGAAAATGTATATTTGCTTGAAGTTTCTCAGAATAATAAAATTAATAACCAAATACACTTATGGTGGACTTTGATGTTTTTCGGGTTTGGGCTTAATTGATAAATAAAGATTGTATATATCTAAAGGATATAATGCTTTACATCAATATATGTGTACATGGTAAGATGATTATATATCCTAGTCACTGTTCTATTGCAGTGAAAAAAAAAAAACATGTCCATGCAAATCTTATATAACAAAGCACTTAACTGTGTCTTATTTACAGCTTCAGGACTTTCGTCTATTGCCATCATGGTGGGGAGCTTGGCAGCACTCATGGCACCAGAGCTGAATCTTATAGCTACTTCCTGATCGGCAAGTAGAAGGGGTGGGACGTGTGCTAGCATGGGCTTATGAAACCTCAAAGTCCACCCACCATAACACATTTCCCCAACAAAGCCACATCGTCCAGTCTTATCATTTCACTCCCTGGTGAGCAAGCATTAAAATATATAAGTCTATGAGGGCTATTCTTATTCTAATCTCTACTCATAATGATGCTACTGGTTATCAGCTGACCTAATTACAATTCACTTTGTGTATAAGTAGAACACTAACAAAAGCAACATCTTATTGAGTATAGTTATTCTCGGTATAGTAGTATAGAGTATGCTTGTATTTTAATATGCTTAATACTGAAATATATTTATACATAATTGCATATAGATATAAATTAATTAGCATGCATGTATATGTTAGGTAATGAAACTGGTATATAATAGAGACCAAAGGAAGAGATTTGGTAAGTTGGAGAGTAAATGAAATTGGCCTCTATTGTGTAGTTTGTGTTAATTTTTCTGTACTCTGCCCAGGTGGTAAACCTAGGAGCAATCTTGCACAGTGTACTCTTACATATTAAAATACATCAGTTATTGTCGTTTTATAATGCCCTTGAGGACTTGGCTGAAAAAATCTTGTTAAGATAATGAGGGGTTTTGTGAGGTTTTTTTTTTTTTGTTTGTTTGTTTGTTTTGTTTTGTTTTTACTCCTGGAGAAGCTAAATCGTTAATGGTACTTATGTTGCCCTCCACTCAGGCTGTTTAAAAAGATAGTGTTTCTGCTCAATAACACAGGCCAGGTTGTGGCTATTCCTCACTCAGACTCCATTTGCACTCCATTAGCAAGGCAGTTTCCCTTGGCAAGCCTTTGGAATGAGCTGTCTTTAACTAAATTGAACACAAACAGAAAAGACAAGGAAAGAGAAACTTTGGAGATGGGAAAAGCTTCCCTGCTTACCTCCTTTCCTTCCATCCTTTCACCCTCTGTCCCCTCCTTCCTTTTCAACTTCCTTCCTTTCAGTGGAGGTCATCTATACTGTTAGGAATAGGAACCACGGATCCCCACAAAAGCCTTATATGGTGATTATCTGAGTACTTCAAAGATAGCATATTTAGTTAGTGTCAGGTAGACTCTCGTGAGAGCCATCTTGTAACCTGTTAGCTTTTTCTTAATTAGGAAAGGCTGGCACATGCAAATTCATCTTGTTGGTTTGTTGTCTCATTATGAATCTGAGGCTATATTTAAACTTACAATCTTCTTATTTCAATTTCCTAAGAGTACAGGGCAATACTAGCATGGGAAGTGTGACTATTTCAGTTCTGACAACTCCCTCTTTTATCTTTGGACATACATTTTTTGAAGACATTGCTGATTAACCATCTTTGTGTTTGCCCACTATAGTCCATGGTTCCAGGGCCATATTCTTTTTGGTTTGTCTCATTTGATACTATATTACAGGGGTAAGTGAATGGTGTCAAAGAAGCAGTGGCAATAAACCCCTTAGGACAGGTTAAGGAAGAAGTGTAAAAGGAGACCTCTCTGTCAAGCATATATGACGCCCATTTTGCTTATCTTATGGGAAATGTCTTAGCACCTCAGTAAATGTTGCATGGATTCCTTTGATCAAAGTTGTGCTTCTGTAGAATTCTAATAGGCCACTTAGTTATGAGTATTTACAAAAATGCAAGTATCATGTAATTAATTGCAGTTAACTATAAGGCTTTATACAAAGATGATCAACACAACTGAAACTCTTGAAAATTAAGTAATCATGTACAGATTTACAAATATATAGCACCTGTCAATCTTTAGAAGGCTTAATAGTTTAAGAAGATTATATACATAGAGACAGCAATTACTACCACAACACAGAGCTATGTAGAAGCCATTTATAAAAAACAAAACAAAAACAAAAACAAACAAACAAAAAAACTCCAATGGAGGAGTTAGGGGAAGTACTAAAGGAGCTGAAACGGTTTGCAACCCCATAGAATGAACAACAATATCAACCAAACAGACCCAAGAGCTCCCAAGGACTAAACCACCAACCAAAGAGTACACATGGAAGGACCAATGGCTCCAGCTACATATGTAGTAGAGGATGGCTTTATCCTTCAGTGATGGGAGGGAGGCCTTTGACCCTTGAAGGCTTGATACCCCAGTGTAAGGGAATGCTAGGGTGCTGAGGTGGGAGTGGTTGGGTGGATAGGGGAGCACCCTCATAGCAGCAGAGGGGTAGGGGGAATGGGATAGAGGGTTTGTAGAGGGGAAGCCAGAAAGGGGATAACATTTGAAATGTAAATAAATAAAATAATCAATAAGAAAATAAAACCAAACTTCATTGATTTAGAAGAAGGAACTAGAATGACAATCATTTGATCTTTATTACCCTTTCTGTATTCAGTGACATAATAGGATGTTAGAAGCATTATCACTGTGTAACTTGGTGTAACATTTTTCAAAATTACCTGAATGACTAAACCTAATTCCCTTTTCAGGTTTATTTGAGCAAACTTTGTCAAGATAAGTGCCTGGTAGTAATGATGGTGTCCTAAGACATCTCTAGAACTTTCCCAACAAAGCCACAGGGGCATTTGCTGTCCAATAATGAGGCACTAAGTCTTACCAGCTTAGATTAATATCTTCAAATATTAGAAAATGCCACTAGCTCAAATTAACGTGTTTAAAAATATTAATGTCTCTTTTTTGTCTCTAGAAACATGGCCAGAAATCTACTCTTTGCTGGAATTTCACTATAGTAGTAATGACTGTCAAGTCATCCCTGGTAGCAATTGTTAAGGTTTCCAATTTACTTTTTTACCTTGCTGGCTGGAACAAGCTCATTCTTATAAGTTTCTTCACCTGCACTGAAAACCCAGTTGGAAATGAGTGTTATCCTGTATCCTGCAATTTAGCAAAATCCTCAGCAGAGTAATTTTCTGTCTCGTCATGTTAATTATGTCAGGCTCTGTTCCATTCTATACATCCAATCTATAATCCAGCTTACAAATAAACTCAACACATTCTATTCATTTTTCCCATCATAAAACATACTTTCTGATCATAAATGTTTCTCTTTTGCATATTTATTTATTTAATTTTATGTATATGCATATTATACCTGCACTTATGTTTATATACGCCATTTACTTGATGCTTCCAGTGGTCAGAAGTGGGGAACAGATCCTTTGGAATTTGAATTATGAGCGATTGTGGTAGATGTGTGTGTGGGCTTATAACAGAACCAACTTTCCCTGCAGGAACAGCAAGGACTCTCAGTGCTGAGCCTTTCTCCCCAGACTGACCAGAGTTTCTTACTTGAAACAATTCAGGGACAGAAAAGAATTGCTAATATTATATCCTCTATTACCAACAACCAGCTAAATGATTCCATCAACAATTTGTGCCAAGAAGCAAATGTTTTGGGAGATGGTAATTCTTGAAGAGCTGGAGCTATAATACTGGTCTAGACTTCAGAATTATTTATTAGTCCATTCCCACTGAAACACACACACCCACACACATACGCACACATTATTAATGAAAAATTTACAATATACAGTGCTAATTATTTCTCTTAGATACCAATTTACAAAGAGAAAAATAAATGAACATACTTAGTATGCTCTAGCTGCCCAATTTTTCTGTGAAAAATCTTCAGTCCCGATGACAATTCCTGCTGAGATGAGGCAGATGGACACCTGGAGTCGCTATCTCCTTAAAAGAATCAGTTGTTAGTTTCAAGTTCTAATTTTCTGTTGCTTGCATGTGTAAGGGGAATTTTTTAAAACATCTTTGTCCCTGGGTTACATTGGCTGTAGCTGAATTGTATTATATCTCTAGGAATCATGGCATCCCTGTTGCAGTTTGCTATAATAAAATGTTATAGGCTAGGTGACTAATAACAAAAGAATTTTATTTCCTTCAGTCCTGGAGGCTGCAGAACTCAAGGTCAAGGATTTTGGATGAGCTGTGTCTGGTGAGAATCTCATTTCATTTCTAATTTCAGAGACATTGACAGTTGTCCTCCTGCAGCATACACATACATGGAAGAAAGGCAAGAGGACACCCTGGGCTCTCTCTCTCCTAGGACAATAATACCGTTAAAAAGGGATCCATATTTTTGTGCCTAGTTATGTCTTCAGGTCTAACATTCCAGTATTCTCTGTGCATCACATTTTATACATATAGATTTGGGCATGATGTAAGCATTCAGTGATAATGAAGTCTATAGATAACGCAAACTCTATCAAAAAGTAATCTCTTTTGCTTTTAAATGCATTAAGTGTAAATTCTTACAAATGTGCAAAATTTTATCTTTTCTTTTTATAATCTGGGATTCCTCATTAATTTTAGACAGTTTCATCATTATCTTATAATCTGATTTACAAGAAATAATCACAAATTCTTAGACCAAATGACAATAATTATACCAGATGGGATTTGTAGCTCTATCAGAAATATGGACACCCCATTTAATATTTTAGGAGAACTCAGAATAACAAGGCCAGGAAAATGACAAGGACTCTGGATTCTAACTGCTGATACTACTATTTTATATATTCACATGAGGATTTATTTTAATTCACCAAGGTGCATATATGATTTCTTAGCAAAAATTTATTGTATGAATTTTTGACAGGTCAGATTTTATTCATAATTCTCAAGTCCAGTCTCCAAACAGAAGACTCCAAATTATTTCAGAGTGAAACTGGACTATGTTTTCTTTGGTTGGTGTCCTCTAATAAATTAAGGTTAGTATCATAGTTTGGGATGGAATGTCTTTCATAGGCTTGTGTTTCAATGGCTCTGTTAAGTTTGTGGTGTTATTTTGAAATATGTGATGTTTTTAAGAGATGAGCCCTGAATGGAAAAAGTATGTCATTAAGGTAAGATCTTTACAATCTTCCCCTCCCCATTTTCTCTTCATCCCTTTCTAAACAATGTGAACTCTGTCCCAGAGACTTCCAGCACCATAATGTCTGCTTTGCACTTATTCAGTCACGCTGTCCCAAAATGATAAATAGAAAGCTCTTTGCTTAAGTCTTCTCTTGTCCATGTACTGACTGTCAGTCATATTGGTTGCCATGACACAAAATTTACTACTACAGGTCTAAAACTGCATGCAAAGTATGTCCACGTCAAGGACTGGGAGAAAAAAGTATCTTCAGTGGCTGTTTAGAAAACCGTGCACAATTTGTAGCAATAAATAGGTGTGTCACAAATACACTTATCTGGATAGTTAACAAATGCCAATATAAATTTACACAGTTCAAAATTTGAAAATAGTTAAGATGTGTTACCTCTGAGTAAATCATCTACTTATTTAAAACAGGCTGAATATGCTGCAGTAAAGGTAGAGAATGACATTCTACTAGTATGATGTGGTAATAAGCCTCCTTGTACTTTTTTACATTGATGTTGTACATTTTAGTTTTGAGATATCTGTCATTTTCCTTTGGTGTCCATTTTGAATTCCACTATCTAGACACATGAGACTCAGTGCCTGGATTACTCCTGAAAAAAAAATACAAAGATAGTAACAAGGTTTTAATTTAAAAAACAATCTTAAAGTGTATTTATTATTCTCAAATGTTAGTGGTATATTCTTTTTTGATTTGCATTTTTGTGACTGTGAGAAAAGATTCTTCTGCATTCAGCCTAGGAAATCACTAATAGGCAGACATGACAATAATGTAGCATGTGGACATAATTATATTTTTCCTAAAGTAATTTATAGAGTTATTATTGTTTGCCCCTCTGTGATTTTTAAGGTCTGGTTTATCTGTCCTCTAAGAAAATTTGTTAAGATTACAGAATAAAATTAAACTCATACGGCTATCCCCATCCACAGTTACTTTCTTGTGAAAGTATCCATTGGGGAAAGTTGTTACTTAACTAAAATAGGTTCAAAGAACTACAAATAATTAACAGGAATGGTGAGTCTTGAACCTGGATATTCACAGAAAGTCTTTATAGTAAGGTGTCAGTCACTTAGATATGCACTGTCCCCAAATCAACTAAACTGAGGGAATGAGAGAAATTCTTTTAATCTAGCAGCTGTATCATGAGCTACATTAGTATCTGAGGCAGTGTAATTAAAACAGTAGTCAACAAACCATAATGAGAGAGAAATTAAGTGTGGTTTTGTGGACATTTCTAAATTTTGTGTTGATCAAAGGACTTGCAAATAAACAGTGCAGAAGGATGCAATTGTATGGGTACAAAAAGCTACAGGATTAGACTTACATTAATGAAATATGTGAGCCTAGAATCAAATCTACATAATGACTTTCCAGCATATATGTATACTAGCCAAAATACAGTGCTGAGTTCATTAATATGTATGTGTTCTTTAATGAAACCAGCTATTTCATAGAGTAATATCATACAGCAATATAATTTCTAGCCAAAACCTCTTTTAATATACATGTAGCCATCAGAATAAATTTATATGTTGGCATGTAGTTATCTATATGAACACATATATTTATTTATGACTTATGAGATAGGTCTCATTTCAGCTACCCATAATGCTTCATATATGAATATTTAATGTTTACCACTATTTAATTCTGAAAACATATTTTAGAAACAAGGACTCTGAGCATAGAGTACTAAATGGGTTTCTTAAAAATCACAAACTAAATCAAATTTTGTCTTATTCAGATTTATACATGATTTTTTTAAAAAGCTTAGGCATTCTTCCTGTTTGTTGAACATTGTAAAAGTAATGACATGTTGTTTTGTTTTATGATTATTCTACTAATACCAAAGAGACAAGTAGCTTGTCACCTAATCACAGATTGGAGAAACCACAAAGCATTGAGATCATTTGAACTAAATATAGTAGACAGCCATCCCACAAAGTGATAGTTAAAGGACCACTACAAAAAAAATTGACGGCTTTTTTAACGTGTGTGATTTATGTATCATTCAAGGCTTTAGTCAAAATTGACCAAAGTCTTCATATTTTCATTACATTTTCACAATTTATTTTCTTCAGTTTGATACATTTCAAAGTTGACTTCGCTCACTAGAAACTAAAGAGTTTAGAGTGGCAGACATCATCTTTTGATACAAGTAATCTACCTCCACAGGGCAAAAAGAAAGAAGAACTCAAAGCGCCATGGTTTTCCCATGCCAAAGAATGACTTAATCTCTCAAGGGAAGCTATAAATCTGTCAAAATAAATGTGGACTTCCAATACCACTGCTCCTTAATTCTAAGTGCTTTTGGTAGTAATGCCTTTCTCAAAAATTAAATTAAGCACCATCTTCCAACTTAGGTTCCAAGAATAAACCAATGAAGTCATAGTTCATGACATACTTTGTTTCATTGTATTGGCTGATACAAGGCAAAGTTTAGGAAGTAAGCCAAGGAAAGCGAACAATAGGCTAAGATCAAGCTATTCAATTCATCCATGGTTTTCTGAGTATAATCTCTAACATATTTCTCATACTATACTTTTATTTTATTTTGTCTTTAATGTAAATGATGGCTTGTGCCAGACTGATACGAGCTGGGAGAAGGAGGAACAAGCATTCAAATCACCTGGAAGTTTTAGCATCAGGAAGCTCTTTTGTTAGGGCACCTGTATCTCTGGTTGTCAGGTGGGACTGGTGTCTGCTTCCCACCTATAGTCTGAATTTTCTAAAGGTCCTGAAATTATAGAGTTTGTATGGTTAAAACTATTTCAGATTACTTCTATTTCAGGTTTGATTTCAGAAGACATAATTTCTTTTGGATCCACTCCTGATATATAATAGGATTTCCAAAGACATTACTTACTTATTTTTTGTACTTAGGATGAATGAATAATAATAACTAGCTTTTGTATGCTTTAATTGCATAATTTGGAAAGAATTTAAACTCAAGTTATCTCAACCTTTACACAATAACTTTACTGTCTTGCAATGAAAAAATGATGTTGAGTTTTTTCTTTTAGGAAGAAGTACAATGAATAAATACAGTCTTTTATGTCCAGTCCTTTGGATATAAGGTACAAGAGTTGAGATGCATTCGTGTGGGGCTAGGGAAGATGGCTCAGCGATTAAGAACACATACAGCCTAGTCTACAGCAAGTTCCAGGCTATACACTGAAACCCTGTCTCACCTACTGCTGAGGAAACTGGTTTAGTTCTTGTCACACACATGAAGTTCACAACCATGTGTAATTCCAGCTCCTGGCCAACTTATAGCATCCATAAGCACCAGGTTTGCAGGTGCTTCACATAACCACATAATACAAATGTATGTGTAGACAAATACTCATGCACATAAAAGTAAACAAATACATCTTAAAATAAATCTATACAAACAAAAAAATTATTCTTATCAGACACTAGCTTCCATGGATCCATATGCTACAAATATTCTCAGACAGCATATAAAATCTACAACAAGGTATTCCATCTCACTGCCATCTGCCTGCCTGGGATCACCAGGAACGTATTTAGTAAGTTCCTGGATTTTAATCTCATACTTAGAAGAGATTACTGTAAATAAATAGTATGAAGACATACAAAAACCAAATTTATTATCACAGTAGAGAAATAAATTAGAAAGCTATCTCAGAACTGTGTTATATAATTCTATCTTGTCTATCCTCATTATTAAGGAACAATGGATTGAGAGAAAGAAACACTAATGAAACACTAGAATTCCATGTGGAAAATTGTATAGCAAAGATTTTTGAGGATTAAAATGGTGCTGAATAGACTCCAGAAGCACTGGTACTTTCTCTGTGTGCATAAGAATCAGAGTCTTCAAGATAAAGAATAACTCACACCTAACTCATACAGGGATAGGGGACTTACTGCTCCCTCATTGCTTTCAATGTAATTGACCCAAAAAGAACAAATTGTAAAATTTACATGTTCTACCTCCCAAACTGAATTCTCTTGCTCTACTTAAAATATACATTCATATCTAGATTTTCAATAAAAACCAGTGTTAAGTAGATCTCCAGATCAACTCTAAGTAATCCTATCTACTTTTACTGTCTCCTGTGACCTCCACAAAGAGGCATCCTCCAGTCACCTTTTTGAAATAATCACATATCATCATTATACCCAATTCCCTTTCCTTTTTCTTGTGTACATACACACACACATACATATACAGATGCATAAACACACACACATATATATTATATATATGTATATACATATATATAATCAACAGTGTTTTGGGCTCAGAAAGCATTAGAAGTATTTGTATAGCATCAGTAAAGCAATTTTGGGGATGGATCAAAAATTCCAAATAATTCTATTATTATTTATAAATTAGATGAATTATTCACTCACTTGACGAGGAGGCACTGATTAAACTACAAAGTATGATATCATTGATTATGCATTGAATTACATGCTGAAACATTTATTTTGAGAAATAAGTTTATTGTTTTATTCTTCCATTCAGGTCAATAAATCTAAACAGTATTTTTCTTTTAATTCTTTCGATTCAACAAAATTTGTATCTTTGATGAATCTGGGTGTTCCATTAGTCTATGGAAAGTTAGGTGAGTATTTCAATTACTTCTTATTTTACGTACATGATTAAAGAAGTATAGGAGAAATTTAATCCATAACTTACTATTTCACATAAAAATCTTGAATTAGTCACTTAATGTACAGCACCAAAACACAGAATAAGAACCAATTCATATATGTAAACCAGTTGTTTATTTTGTCCAACATAATATTTTTACAGATTATTTGGGAATTTCACATCATGATCCCAAGTCACACATATTTCTCAGTCCTCCTAGATTCACTCACTCTCTTCTGCAATCCTCTCATCACCCTGTGCCCTTCCCCCAACCTTGAGCAGGCTAAATAGCCCTTAAGTGTTTGCCACAGTTGGACCCAGGTCAAGTCTGCCTTGCTGCACCTGCAATTCCCTCAGCAGTAGACTGCCTGCTGAGATTGCTTTGCAACTCAATCCAGCTGAAACAAAGGATGGGGTCTGTGGGCTTTCCCTATATAACAGCAATGCTGAATATTAAGCTTTGAGCCTTGATCAGAAACTTGTCTTGGCTTCATCCTTCTCTCACACCCAGTCTTTTTCATTTCCAGCCCCCTTTCAGGTAACACAGTTCATCCATGGCCCCTGGATGGCTACATCCTCCAAATGAAGAAGAAGAAGAAGAAGAAGAAGAAGAAGAAGAAGAAGAAGAAGAAGAAGGAGGAGGAGGAGGAGGAGGAGGAGGAGGAGGAGGAGGAGGAGGAGGAGGAGGAGAAGGAGGAGAAGGAGAAGGAGGAGAAGGAGAAGGAGAAGGAGAAGGAGAAGGAGAAGGAGAAGGAGAAGGAGAAGGAGAAGGAGAAGAGGAGGAGGAGGAGGAGGTGGTGGAGGAGGAGGTGGAAGAAGAAGAAGAAGAAGAAGAAGAAGAAGAAGAAGAAGAAGAAGAAGAAGAAGAAGAAGAAGAAGAAGAAGAAGAAATTCCAATTTATGTTCATATATTCACTGGAATATGGTCAAATTATCAGTGGCTAGCCCATTTAAAAAAATTGAGTCCTTTCCAACCTGCCCCTGCCCCTGCAAGAAGTCATCAAGAGCTTCACTTCAGCATCCATATCATATCTAGGTTGTTACATCTTTTGCAATGTGGGGATTAGAGGGTAGGGGTTGTCACAGAAGTCTTCTATGTTCCTTTTTCTTAACTATGAGTCTGCAGTCATTGATATCACTTCAAAGGTAGCTTCCTTGATCTTTACAGTCAGTGGACACAGATTGTGGGCTTTCAAATGGCTTCTGGTAACAGCACTGATCACTTATATCCACATGGCCTCTGACATCAAAACATGCAGCAGACCTCAGCATGGACTTCAGTGGCAGTATATACCATGGACATCAACATGGTTCTCTATTGCAGCATGGAACAAGTCCACCATTATAGTCTTTGGCAGCAGCAAATGGCAAGAACATTAACATGAGCACAGGAGGCAACCCAGATTACAAACATCCACATGGCCTTTTGTAGCAAACTGGGCCAAGGACAATGACAAGACTTCAGGCTGTAGCACAGACCATAGACATTTACCTGGCTTTTGGTGATAAAATCAGGCATGTACAACAACATGAACCCCAGCCACAGCAGGACCATGAACTCCAACCTAGCCTCAGATGGCAGTACGGGCCACTCAATTCAACATGTCCTCTTAGGGCTGCATCGCCTAGGGACAACAACAAAGCTTCAGCAATAGCAGAGACCACAGCATAATGGCTTTCATTGGTAGAAAATCTGTAACAATTTTGTAAGTATCTGGACTTCTGGAAAATGTAACATATACTTAGCTGTAGATTTGTTTAATCAAAAAGCATCATTGCTTAACTTGGGAACAGTATGAAAATACAGTTCCTCAGGCTCTATAATAAACCCACTGAAGGATGAATACCATAAGTGGAATTCAGCCCTCTTTTAATAATCAATGAACATTTAAAAACAATTATAGATGACGTTGTGATATAGCAACCCAGCTTTGCCTTGTGCAATGGTAAAGTGGGTGTTTTTCATATGTATCTTTTCATATATTTATCCATTGTTTATAGTGAGAACATTAAGAATATTGCCTCCTAGCCATTTTGAAATAGTTGATATCATTTTGTTCCTGTCTGCCAAGCTCTCTTGCAATAGAACCCAAGAATTTCTTTCTCCCGTTTAACTGATACTGTTCATTTACCATTCAGTTCATCCTTCATTAGTTGCATTTCTATTGTGATAAAGCAAGCACCATGAAAAGGCAACTTACAGAACAGAAGTTTTATTTGGGCTTATCCAGAGGGATAAGAGACCACCATCCCTAAAGCACAGGAGCATGGCAGCAAGCAGACAAGGCGACTGGAGTGCAAGTTGAGCATGCACATCTGGAAATTCAAGCAGCGGGCAAGAGAGCAAAATGAGAAAGGCATGAGTCTTTGAAGCCATGAAACTCACCTCCAGTGACATATTTCTTCCCACCAGGTCACACCTCTGTAAACAGAGGATCCAAGCATCAAATGTCTGAGACTGTGTAGGATACTTCGTTCAAATTGCCACGTCCTGCAGTCGTTTCCTCCAGGAGGTCTTTATTCTCTCTTTTTAGATCAATATTTTCAGATACCAGGTATTAATAATCTCTTTTAAAATAGATTCTACAGGTGATTCTCAGTGAGAACTAAAATTCAATCCTCAGTTTTCTTAGTGAATGGCACATTTCAGTTCATTCTCAGTTATTGTCTCTCAGATGAGTTGTTCCCATGAAGGAAGCCAAGCATTACCTAGGCAATGACTATAATTATAATTGTAAGTAAATTCTTTAGCTGGGTGTGTTTATCACATGGTTTGAGTGAGAGAGCAACTTGAAGGTGAGTTTAATCAAGGTAGACAACTGCCTGGGATCATTGATTCATTTTCTGCATTACTTAGATTGCATATAAATTGGCTTTAAACTGTGATTTTGTGCAAATTGTGTATCTGTTGAGAGTTAGGAGGTTAATAAATTCAGAGAATTCAGAATGTGTTTGATGTTTTAGAGCAAAACTAAATTCATATCACTACATGACTAAGGAAGTACCTGGAAGTCAATATTTCCAATGTTAACTGTTAATATTGTATTAAGGATGAATAATCCTCATGAATGGGTAATACTTGCATGGTTATTGTGTTTCAAATGATGCACAAAGCTGGTTTTTTTTTCTTTGTAAAGTCAAAATTTCTTTTCAAGGATCACAACATGAAATTTAAACTAGAGACAATATTAAACAGTGAAATTGTTATAATTTTATGATGCATTGCAATGTATACACATGAAAATGTAGGCATCTTTTGACTTAATTATACAGAACTCATACATTTTAAATTATGCAAGGCATATTTGAATCTTTTCAGGTTCTTGTTAACATATATATATATATGGATGTTTTGGTAATTTATTTGTATGTGTTCATGTTCACACATATATGCATGCATCTGTGCATGTGGATATCTGTGACAGCATGCATATAGAGGCCAAATGTCAATATTACATACCTTACTCAGTAACTTTTCACCTTATTTTGAGAAATGATTTCACTCTCAGTATAAAAAATAAAAATTTGATCATATTGTGCTAATTTTGTACATGACGACAAAACTTGTTTCTTCATGCCTACAGAGCAAACACTACACTAAAGGATGCATCTCCTCAGTGTTGCATATATAGATTTTTGAGGAATGCTAGCCATTTGTCTTTGAATATTTACTAAATATAAATTTTACAAATTAGGAGCTAGAGGAGGGATCAGTAACTATTGGTGCTTGTTGCTATTGTATTGCACCTGTGTTTGTTTCTCAGCACTCATACCTAGCAGCTTACAGCTTCCTGTAACTGTGATCAATGGAGTACTACACCATTTTCTGGCTTTAGAGGCAGCATACATGTGTGCTAAGATCAAGTCTATACCTCAATTCCTTCCATTTTTCTTCCATGACCACTTTTGTCTCTGTCTCTCTCTCTTTCATATATATATATATATCACTGAATCAATCTAGTGCTCTCTGTTTATACATGGTCATGGTCATATACATAACTATTCAGCATGTAGACAATAAGAGACTGTGAAGTGTTTCAATGTAAATGGAAAATATATATGGCACTTTTGTTCCTTAAGGCTGAAAGGAATATGAGAGAAAGATTTAAAAGCCAGAAGTAAAAACTATATTAACTTAACTTGGCTTGGTCATTGCATTCATGAATTCACAGTCACTATACATATAGATGATCTGAATAAGATCAGACAAGATAAATTTCCAACACGGACCGGGAGCTCATGAAAACTTACCTCCAAGCTAATGAGCTGTTTGTAGTTGATGGCTGATAAAGGAGGAAGCTAACCATGCTTTAGGACAATAATTCTCCAAAAAATATAGATAGACTCTTTAAAATAAGGAAATATATAGATACATTAAGTTCTTCATACTTTTAGTTAGATGAAAAATGTTTTCAGTTAATATTACATGTTTTCTATAGTGCTGCCTAAAATATGCCGACGTAAATAAAATTATCATATTATTGATAATCCTGCATACCCATGTTCAGAGTAAATTTAAAGAGTATAATTTTATATAGAGAGAGTTTTAGATAAGTGATTTTTTGCAAATATTTCTAAAAGAAATTAAATATATCTAACAATATCTGTGAAATATAAGGAGAATATTTCATGTGATATAAAAGATTTATACATTAAAGATAATATATATGAGAGCAATAACTGTTTGCATATACATAAAATAAACAAAACCACAGATTTTTTTCAATTTTTTGTAAATAAACAACTTTTTAAAACGTGTGACAATCTTAAGTTGAAAAACATATTCTTGAATTATTAGCATGTGAAGAGATTCTAGCATATAATTATATATATATTATTTCTAAATAAAATAATTGGAGTTTTAAGTCAGTGCAGTGGCTATTTCTGATTGTCAACCTGACTATATCTGGAGTGAATTACAATCCAGAATTAGAAGGCTCACCTGTGATCTAGATCTTGAGTCTGGAAGACACAAGTTTCAGAGGTGGTAGCATGCACTCCTCTAATCTGGGCCACACCTGCTGCTGGAGATCTACATAAGAACATTGGACAAGGAAGATTCAATCTTCTTTGCCTGTGAGCCTTGTGGGACTAAGCGACTTCTAGATCCTCAGGTTTTCATTTACAGCTACTGCTGATCATTGTTGGGGAGTTTGACTACAGACTGTAAGTCATTAACAAATTTCCTTACTATGTAGAGACTACCTATAAGTTCTGTGACTCTAGAGAACCCTGAATAATACAGAAGTTGGTACTAGAAGTGGCTCTAGAGGAGCAGAAAGCAGTATAAGGATGAATCTTTTAAGAATCTGGAGTTGGTTTAATAATTCACCAGCACCTTCAACTGCTGAAACCTCTCCAGATATGCTGTCTTCTGGGAGCTTGGAGGATATTGAAGAACCGTGGTTGGAAATATATTTTAAACTTAAAGAAGCTAACACCATTGAGCATCTTGAGGAATTGGATGATTGTGTGCTCAAAACTTTTTGCAATATGGGAAAAAAAATATAAAATGACTTTGTTGGCCAGTTGCTCTTAGTATCTCTGGAAAGGATGATGAAGAAAAAGAAGGAATTGTATAGTAAAATTGAATGGATCCAGATGCAAGAGAGCAATCTAAAAGTTGCTAAGTGTGTCCTTGAAGAGAACCTCTCTCCAGCAGCCATAGAGCTCAAGTTGCAGGAAATCAAAATGAAGCCCTGAGAATAAGCTTGGCTGAATTGAAAGTCCAGGTCTCAGTCTCAGAGGGTGCCAGCAGTTAAAGTAAGGGCATTAATTGGCAAAGAATGGGATCCTATAACTTAGGATTGGGATGTATGGGAAGACCCTGTTGAAGCTGAGAATTCTGAATTTTCAGATTCTCAATGGTTTACCCCACCTGAGCAAGTAGTATCCTCTGCCCCACCCCTTGAAATAATGCCTTCTGCACATGAGAGTCTGATGGGCCAGCAGTGACTTTCGCTGAAGAAAATGCCAGGCAAGATAATATTGATGTTTCTCAGGGCCCACCAATAGTTTCTTCTAGACCTCTAACCAGACTCAAGGCAAAACAGGCCCCAAGAGGGGAGGTAGAAAGTGTAGTCCATGAGGAAGTGTGCTAAACTACTAAGGAGTTTAATAAGTTTGCTAATTCATTCAAGCAGAAGTCTGGAGAATATGTGTGGGAATGGATTTTAAGGGTGTGGGATAATGGTGGAAGGAACATAAAACTAGATCAGGCTGAGTTTATTGACATGGGTCCTTTGAGTGGAGATTCAAGGTTTAATATGGAAGCTCGTACATTAAAAAAGCTTTCAGAAGTTTGTTTGAATGGTTGACTGAAGCGTTTTTCAAAAGATGGCCTACTGAAAAGGAGTTGGAGATTCCTGATATCCCTTGGTTTGGTGTTGATGAAGGGATTATAAGGGTCAGGGAAATTGCAATGCTAGAGTGGATAAGTTGTGTGAAACCTAATTCTCCACAATGGGAAGGCCCAGAAGATATGCCCTTCACCAATCTTATAAGACGCAAAATGGTGAGAGGGGCACCAGCACAATTAAATAGTTTTGTTCTTGCCCTTTTCCTTGTGCCAGACCTTAGGGTTGGAGATGCTGCTGCTCAATTAGGTGAATTAAATTCAACGGGTATAATTGGGCCTCAAGGTAACAAGGGCCAGGTAGCAGCATTGAATCGCCAGAGACAAGGTGGTCGTAGTTAATATAATGGACAGCGTAGACAAAACAACATTTATAATAACATATACCGTGATGGTCAGCACAGGAGAAGTGAAATTTATAATGGCATGACTCATTCAGACCTTTGGTTCTGGCTAATCAGTCATGGTGTTTCCAGGTATGAAATACATAGGAAGCCTACTGCATATCTGTTTGATCTGTATAAGCAGAAAAAATTCTCAAACAAATGAAAGAAAGGCTACATTGGATCCTGGCAAAAGCCAGTGAATCAATTTCCAGACTTGAGCCAGTTTGCAGATCCAGAACCCCTTGAATGAAGGGGTGGCCAGGATCCCCTGAGGAAGGATCTTGATAAGACACCTAAAAGTTTTGCTGTTAGCCTTTCTCCAGTCCTTCCCCAGAGGGACCTATGGCCTTTTACAAGGGTAACTATAAACTGGGGGAAAGGAAATAATCACACTTTCAGGGGTCTATTGGATACTGGCTCTGAATTGGCGTTGATCCCAGAAGATCCCAAGAAACATTGTGACACTCCAGTTAAAGTAGGGGCTTATGGAGGACAGGTGATTAATGGAGTTTTCACTGATGTCTGACTTACAGTAGGTCCAGTAAGTCCCTGAACATGTCCTGTGGTCATTTCCCCAGTTCCAGAATGTATAATTGGGATAGAAATAATTAGAAATTGGCAGAATTCTCACATTGGTTCCCTGACATGTGCAGTGAGGACTATTATGGTTGGAAAGACTAATGGGAGGCCATTAGAGTTGCCTCTGCCAAAGAAAATAGTGAATCAAAAGCAGTACCATATTCCTGAAGGAATTGCAGAAATTACTGCCACTATCAAGGACTTGAGAGATACAGGGGTGGTGGTTCCCACCACATCTCCTTTTAACTCTCCTATCTGGCCAGTGCAGAAGACAGATGGATCATGGAGAATGACAGTAGACTATCTAAAACTAAATCAGTAGTAACTCCAATTGCAGCTGCTGTACCAGATGTAGATTCTTTACTTGAGCAAATTAACACATCTCCTGGTACCTGGTATGCAGCTATTGATCTAGCAAATGTCTTCTTCACAGTACCTGTCCATAGAGACCACCAGAAGTAATTTGCTTTTAGATGGCAAGGCCAGCGGTATACCTTTACAGTTTTGCCTCAAGGATATATTAGCTCTCCTGCCCTTTGTCATAACTTAGGTAGAAGGGATCTTGATCTTTTGTCTCTTCCACAAAATATCACATTGGTGCACTATATTGATGACATTATGCTGATTGGACCAAGTGAGCAGGAAGTTGTAACCACTTTGGACTCCTTGGTAACGCATATGCATATCAGAGGATGGGAAATAAATCCAACCAAATTTCAAGGACCATCTACCTCAGTGAAATTTTTAGGAGCCCAATGGTGTGGGGCATGTAGAGATATTCCTTCTAAAGTGAAAGATAAATTATTGCACCTGGCCCCTCCCACTACCAAGAAAGAAGCACAGCCTTTAGTGGGTCTATTTGGATTCTGGAGACAGCATATTCCTCACTTGGGTGTGTTACTCAGGCCCATTTACCAAGTGACTCCGAAAGCTGCTAGCTTTGTATGGGATCTGGAACAGGAGAAGGCTCTTCAACAGTCCAGGCTGCTGTGCAGGCTGCTCTACCACTTGGACCATATGATCCAGCAGACTCGATGGTACTTGAGGTGTCAGTGGCAAATAGAGATGCTGTTTGGAGCCTCTGGCAG
>CM052713.1:68945970-68975948 GCA_028551405.1 Uromys caudimaculatus | reverse complement strand
CTAGCTTTGTATGGGATCTGGAACAGGAGAAGGCTCTTCAACAGTCCAGGCTGCTGTGCAGGCTGCTCTACCACTTGGACCATATGATCCAGCAGACTCGATGGTACTTGAGGTGTCAGTGGCAAATAGAGATGCTGTTTGGAGCCTCTGGCAGGCTCCTGTAGGTGAATCACAGAAGAGACCTTTGGGATTTTGGAGCAGATCTTGACCATCATCTGCAGACTATTCTCCCTTTGAGAAAAAGCTCTTGGCCTGTTATTGGGCCTTAGTGGAAACTGAACATTTGACAATAGGACACCAAGTTACCATGCGACCTGAACTGCCCATTATTTGCTGGGTGTTCTCTGACCCTCCAAATCATAAAGTAGGACATGCACAGCAGCAGTGTATTATCAAGTGGAAGTGGTACATCCGTGATCGAGCCCGAGCAGGTCCTGAAGGCATAAGCAAGTTACATGAAGAAATTGCTCAAATGCCTATGGTTTCTACTCCTGTAACAATGCCATCTGCTGCCCCTTATGTGCCTATAGCCTCATGGGGTGTTCTCTATGATCGGCTGACTGAAGAAGAGAAGACTAGGACTTGGTTTTCTGATGGCTCTGCACTTTATGCAGGCACCACCCAGAAGTGGACAGCTGTAGCATTACAACCCCTTTCTGGGACAACCCTGAAAGATATAGGTGAAGTAAAATCTTCACAGTGGGCAGAACTTCGGGCAGTACACATGGTATTACAGTTTGGAAGAAGAAATGCCCTGATGTACGATTGTTCACTGACTCATGGGCTCTAGCCAATGGATTGGCTGGATGATCAGGGACTTGGAAAGATCATGATTGGAAAATTGGTGAGAAAGACCTCTGGGGAAGAAATATGTGGATAGATCTTTCCAGATGGGCAAAGGATGTGAAGATATTTGTGTCCCATATAAATGCTCACCAAAAGGTGACTTCAGCCCAGGAGGAGTTCAATAATCAAGTGGACAAGATGACCCATTCTGTGGACAGTCAGCCTCTTTCCTCAGCCATCCCTGTCATTGCTCCGAGGGCACGCGAACAAAGTGGCCATGGTGGCCAAGATGGAGGTTATGCTTGGGCTCAACAACATGGGCTTCCACTCACCAAGGCTGACCTGGCTACAGCTGCTGCTGAATGCCAGATCTGCTAACAGCAGAGACCAACACTGAGCCCCAGATATGGCACCATTCCTCTAGGTGACCAGCCAGCAACCTGGTGGCCGGTTGACTACATTGGACCACTTCCTCTCTGGAAAGGACAACGTTACTTATTCTGATTATGGATTTGCCTTTCCTGCACATAATGCTTCTGCCAAAACCACTATCTGTGGACTTACAGAATGCCTTATTCATCCTCATGGTACTCCATACAATATTGCTTCTGACCAAGGAACTCATTTCACAGCCAGAGAAGTGGGACAGTGGGCCCACAATCATGGAATTCACTGGTATTATCGTGTTCCCCATCATCCTGAAGCAGCAGGTCTGATAGAAAGATAGAATGGCCTTTTGAAGACAGTTACAGCACAAATTAGGTGGCAGCAGCATGGAGGGTTGGGGCAGAGTTCTTCAGGAGGCAGTATATGCTTTGAATCAGCGTCTGACATATGGTACAGTTTCTCCCATAGCCAGGATCCATGGGTCCAGGAATCAAGGGATGGAAAAGGGAATAGTTCCACTCACTATCACTCCTTGAGACCCTATAGGAAAATTTTTGCTTCCTGTCCCCAGAACTCTAGGTTCTGCTGGCCTAGAAGTTTTGGTTCCAGAGGGGGGAGTGCTCCTACCAGGATCTACAACAAACATTTCATTGAACTGGAAGTTCAGACTTCCCCCTGGTTTTTGGGCTTCTAATGCCCTTAAACCAACAGGCTAAGAAAGGAATAACAGTGTTAGGAGGGGTGATTGATACAGATTACCATGGGGAAATTGTATTGCCTCTCCACAATGGAGGTAATAAGGATTATGTCTGGAGTGCAGAAGATCCCTTAGGATGTCTCTTAGTACTACCATGTCCTGTGATTAAAGTTAATGGGAAACTATAACAGCCTAATTCAAGCAGGATGACAAAGGATGCAGACCCATCAGGAATGAAAGTATGGGTCACTCCTCCAGGAAAAGAGCCAAGACCTGCTGAGGTGCTTGCAGAAGGTGGAGGAAATACAGAATGGGTAGTAGAGGAAGGTAGTTATAAATACAGCTAAGACTACCCACGCAACCAGCTGCAGAAATGAGGATTATAAAATAATATGAATGCTTCTGTTGTATTTTGTTAAGAACATATTTGTCTTCCAATTTCATTAACATCAGTTGGTATTTAAGTTGAGATACTACAGGAATGCTCCCAAGGGACATTGCCCCATTGTAAGTTTATAAATGTGTTTGCTGCCGGGCAGTGGTGGCGCACACCTTTAATCCCAGCACTTGGGAGGCAGAGACAAGCGGATTTCTGAGTTCAAGGCCAGCCTGGTCTACAGAGTGAGTTCAAGGACAGCCAGAGCTACACAGAGAAACCCTGTCTCGAAAAAAAAAAAAAATGTTTGCTATTGTACGAGGACTAGTTATATCATGTTAAGTGTATTTATGACCTTGTTACTGTTTCATGTGGATATGAGATATTATTTGTGTCAAAATGACAAGAGGTGGATTGTAGTGGCTAT
Organism: Uromys caudimaculatus; assembly: GCA_028551405.1. NCBI lineage: Eukaryota > Metazoa > Chordata > Mammalia > Rodentia > Muridae > Uromys > Uromys caudimaculatus. Next base: position 68,973,275 of record CM052713.1, on the reverse strand, counting down.
TTCTGATTGTCAACTTGACTATATTTGGAGTGAATTATAATCCAGAATTAGAAGACCCACCTGTGATCTAGATCTTGCATCTGGAAGACACAAGTTTCAGGGGTGGTGGTACACACACTTCTAATCTGGGCCACACCTGCTGCTGGAGATCTACATAAGGACATTGGAAGGAGGAAGATTCAATCTTCTTCGCCTGCGAGCCTTGTGGCACTAAGAGACTGCTAGATCCTTGAGTTTTTATTTACAGCTAATGCTGATCAGTGTTGGGGAGTTTGATGACAGACTGTAAGTCATTAACAAATTCCCTTACTATATAGAGACTACCTATAAGTTCTGTGACTCTAGAGAACCCTGACTAATACAGTCAGTGAGTAGAAAATTCAAAATATTTTTTCTAGTAGCATCCTTTACACAGGACTCTTAGCTTTCTTGTAGATTAAAATGTGCCTAACAGTCATTAAAACCAAAGTTTCAAACAAAAGAAAATCATATTCAAATCCGAAGTGTCAGCAGAACACTGTAAACATTAAGAATCCAAATAGCTAGATTATATGGTATTTGAAAACAGCGAACTCTTTGTTTTAAAAAGAAACAAAGGAAAACCAAGAAATATTATGAAAATCATATATAAAAAATGAATCTGTATGGTTTATTAATTGTATAATTGAAATTCATATCAAATTTATATGAATCATGTCCCATGATAGCTTGCAGATTTAATGGGTTATTTATGCAATAGTAAAGGTAACTAGTCAGTCTGGGAAATACATTAGACTTATTGTATTAATTCAGCACATAAAGTCAAGGGTAAGGAGAAAAATAAAAGTTAAGAGACACTGGGTACAGACCAGTATAATTGAATCTATCTTTAGTTCAGTTTCTAAAAGAAAGCAATAGAGAAGATGTGTTTTTTTGTACTATTCAGGCGGGTTGAGCTGGCAATTTTCTAGAAATAGCAAAGCACATCAATTATCAGATTAAGAAATAACTATTCCCAAAGAAGCTATATAAAATGGCGTTTAACTTTGAGAACATCAAACAAGAGTGGCAGAGCAAGGAGAAAGGCATGTTAATATTGTATGAAAGGGAAAAGGATGCGTTTTCAGAAGTCGGAATGTAACTATTTTTAATAAGAATTCAATAATCAAAACGTGCTAGATCATATAACAAAACATATATTTTTGATCTATATCTATATCATCTATCTATCTATCTATCTATCTATCTATCTATCTATCTATCTATCTATCTATCTATATTGTTGTGTTTTATTAAAAGGTAAGATGCCAGGAATATGTTTATTTGAGGCACGGTATGGTGTGAGGGATGGGGTGCCTCTACGGGCCCATGCAGAGGCATCCCTTCCCCCTGAGGTACCAGGAACAGGATGGTATAGTATAGAATAAAGTTAATTTAGAGAATGGGGTGGGGAGTTGAGGGAGTAGAGATAGAGAAAGGCGGAGGGAGGGAAGGAGGGAAGCAGGGAGGGAGCGAGGGAGGAAGGGAGGGAAAGAGAGAGAGAGAAAAGAGAAGAGAAGAGAAGAGAAGAGAAGAGAAGAGAAGAGAAGAGAAGAGAAGAGAAGAGAAGAGAAGAGAAGAGGAGTAGAGGCTGGTCATGAGCATATGGGGCAAGAGGGGAGGGGAATGGGGAGAGAGGGTGAAGAGGGTAAGGGAGCAACAGCAAGAAGAGAAGAGAAGACAGAGGAGGAGGCAAGCAGCTCCTTTTATAGTGAGTCAGGCACACCTGACTGTTGCCAGGTAACTGTGGGGCAGAGCCTAGATGAATTGCCAACATATATCAATATCAATATAATCAATTATATCAATATAATTATAATTAGTTATCAACAAGTATTTGCATATTCAGATGAATTATCAAAGAAGTGTTTGGGAAGATTTAGTTGTCTTAATTACATTAATTAATAAGACTAATTAATATGAAAAGTAAGATTTATGGCAATGCTTTGAACAAAAATATTATAAAGTCTTCCTTCAGAAAAGAGAGATACTCAAATGAGAAGCATGATAAACCTAAGGAAAGAAAAAACAGATCCCCAATGGAAATAAAGACTGAGTACCAGCAGCTTCAGAAGCAGAATTCTTCCTGTCACCTTGGCCTTGAGTGGAAAACAAGTGTTGAAGAGGTCAGCTCAGGAACTTTGGAAAATTCCACCAGACCCCTGAGCACATAGGCACCTCTTCTCTCCTGGAAGAGACACATTAGAGAGCACATAGGCTGGAAGGGAGGGGCTGATTAAGCCCCTCCTACTTCATTCCCTAAAGACCAATCAGTTTAAAAGTCACACTGTTCTTTCTGCCAATCACATTGTGTCTAATGACTGTTGCTCTGAAAACTATATAAAGACTTCCAAATGGGCTGGGCAGTGGTGGTGCATGCCTTTAACCCCAGTACTTGGGAGGCAGAGGCAGGCAGATTTCTTTTTCTTTTTTTGCATTCACATGAGGTTTATTCGGGGGACCAGTGCACTGGGGTGGAGCTCATAATCCACGTAGGGGCAGAGGAGTTCGACTTTGAGCAGCTGAAGTCAGGGGCATTTAAAGGAAAAAACCACAAAGCAAGGGATGGGGAACAGAAAAAAATTTGCGTTATGGGGAAGTACAGAATGTTCTAAGTTACTCACAAGGCAGTTGCACAAACATTTTTGTGGTTAGCTAGTTCCTGAAACATTGTGCCTCTGGCACTGGGGCCAGGCCAAGGTCACCGGTTTCTTAGGGGAAAGAATGCAGCCAGGTAGGGATTGGCCAAGGATGCAATTTCAGTCCTATTTCTGTTTCTGGCTCCAAGTGTGCTAGGGGTCTAACTTTCCTAATAAGGGGGTCAGGTCTTTCATTCCCCACTTCTTCTAGTGCCTAGTTCTAATCTTAGAACTATATTTCTGTATCGTCGTAGACCTGTTTGTTGGGTTCCCCCAAAGCCTGATATTGCTGTCTTAGCATTAGAATCTGTACAGCACTTACTCGTTCCCTGACAAAAGCTATTAATCCATTAACTAAACAGGCAAAGGAATATTTCTGAGTTCAAGGCCAGCCTGGTCTACAGAGTGAGTTCCAGGACAGCCAGGGCGTGCTGGTGGTGCTGGTGGTGGTGGAAAAATTTTTAATAAAAATTTATTCTGTTTAAAAATATGCTTACTTATTTATTTAATGTTTACAGGTATTGTAACTCCATGCATATCTCCGTACTATGTGTGTTCTTGGGGCCCATAGAGATCAGAAAAGGATATTAGATTATCTGGAACTGGAGTTACAGAGAGTAGTGAGCCTCTATGTGGGTGCTGGTAATCAAATATGTTCTCTGAAAGAACAGTCACTGCTATTAATCACTGATCCATCTTTCTAATCTCAACAATATACTCTTTGAAATTGCTCAGAAAATAAATTGTGTGCTTTAAATACAGAGCTACAAGCAAGTGGAGGTTGTGTATATCCTAGTAAATTTGCTTTCTTGATCATATGACATATACTTGTTTCAAAATAACATCTATATAATAAATATATAATTATGTATTTAATATTTCAAATGATTAAATTTATATATTATAAGAAGAAATTTAGTCTAAATTAGAATGAAGTAAAATTTTAAGTGCTAAATGCAATAAATTCTATGTTCCTAGAGTTTAAATAATAGTTTTCTTTCCATAGAGAAAATAACGCTATCAAGATCCTGTTTCTAAATAACTTTCACCATCTTTGATAACCCTTAATTAAACTATTTGCTATTGATAGGTATGAGAGAGGGGGGAATCATTTACTTCAGTGGAGAGTTCACTGATGAACAGCTAGTTTAAGACTAGCATGTCTGTTATGGGGTAGCTAATGATTTTCTCATTTGATTTCAGGCCAGTAACACAGGAAGGAATTTTTGCTTGGTGTAAAATGGATCACAAACCAGTGGCTGGTGCAGTCTTAGATCCATAATAGAACACCCTATTTACTGTTGTTTTGCAGAATGGTTACAGTAGGAAGCTACTTTCTAAATATTGGTGTTTATTCTTACAGTCCTAGGCTGCTACCCACCTTGGTGAGAGAGAGATCCTTCTATTTGCAGAGGGAAGCAGCAATGCAGAGAAACAAAACTAGTCAAAGTGAGCAGAGACTGGGTTATGAGACTTGACCATCTTTTTGAAAGACTTCTTTATTAAGGAGTCCAATGTTGGAAGGTGATTATAGAAAAAAAAATTCCAAGTGTTTAAAACATATGTATGGAATTAGGGAATTGGGTGGGGGTTGGGATGGGGATGGGAACAGGTGGGATGAATTCAGGGGTGAACATAGGGAGAGAGCACTAGGAGGGAAAACTGGATTGGGAGCAGAGGAAATTGCTGGGACAAGCTAGAAACCTAGAACAATGGAAATTCCCAGGAATCTATGACAGTATTTCAGGCTAAGACCTTTAGCAATGGGGGTGGAGGTATAGAGCCTGAAATGTCTTTCTCCTGTAACCAGGGAAGACATCCAATGGAGGGATTGGGACATCAATCTTACTACAAGACCTGAGAGCCACGATTTGTTCTGCCTATAAGTTATGCAGAGGTAAAAGATGAAGCGGATTTGGAAGGAAAGACTGATTCATGACTGGCCCAGTTTAAGACCCATGCCAGGAGAGGGAGCCCACATCTGACACTACAAATATTCTGCTATATGCATGCAGACAGGAGCACATGTAGACTTAAATGTCATCAGAGTGGTTTCACCCAGCAACTGGTGGAAACTGATGCACAGACCCACAGCCAAACATTACCTGGAGCTTGGGGAAGACTGTGGAAGAGGGGGAAGAAGGCAAGAAGCAGCCAGAGGGGTCAAGGACACCTCAAGAAAACCTACCAAATCAACTAACTTGGGCCCATAGGGGCTCATAGAGACTGAACTGCCAACTGAAGAACATGCATAGGATGGACGTATGTCCTATGTACATAGGTAATAGTTGTGCAGTGGGGTTTTATGTGAGACTCCTAAAGTAGGAGAGAAAACTGTCTCTGACAACATTGCCTGCCTCTGGATCCCTTTCTCCTAACTGGGCTGCCTTGTCTCATCTCAATAGAAGATGAGCCTAGGCTTACTGTAACTTGCCAAGACTGGTTGATGTCCATGGAGGCCTACACTTTCTGAGGTGAAGGAGAGGAGGGGTAGACGGTAAGGGGAAGGTGAGGTAAGAGAGAGGGTCTGGGAGGACAAGAAGGAGGGAAAGCTGTAATGGAGACATAAAGTAAGTAAGTAAATTACTTTAATTTAAAAAAATGTGGGCTGCTTTGGAAACTCCTGTGACTGGATAATTTTTGTGGTTATGGTGAATTTCCAAACAGCTCAGAAGATGTCACTTCTGTGGTAGCTTCTGTTTTACTCCTAAATGATGCATTTATCTAAGCTTAACTTATTCTTAAAGATACAAAATAGGTTATTATTAAAAATGACTTTTGTTTTTCTTTTCTTTTTACTTAATGTTTGTGGATACTTTGCTTGCTTTAATGTCTATGTACCAGTGTATGTCAGGTTCCTGGGAAGACCACAGTGGGTGAATACGATTCCCTTAGAGTTACAGAGGGTTGTGAGCCACCACATGGGAACTGTAATCAAACTCAGGCTCTCTGCAAAAGTGATCAGTGCTCTTAACTGCTGAGTCATTTCTCAAGCCCAAGAGACAAATTCATTTTAAAAAATAAATTTATATAAAGGCATGAATATTTTCTTTATTTTAATTTACCATTTAATTAATTTATTTCTAAACAGAGTCATGATATTTAGCTTGGGTTGTTCACAAATGAACAATACTATTGTCTCAGTTTCCCAAGTTGTTGAGGTTACAGTAAAAACTAACACATCCAACTAAGATATGTTTCACAAATATTTTTATTCTATGACCATTTTTTGTATGTGTGTTCACTATGCATTGCATTCCCTGAGCATTATTTGGCTAGCAATATCTTTCTGCTTACTTTCTGGTAATGACATTAAAATCAGTTGGTTACAGTAGGTTCTTTCACTTTGCTTGTTACTATTATTAATATTATTACAATTTTGCCTCATTAGGTTTGAATTATTTATAGTTTTGGGTTTTATATATATTTGAAATAAAATTACATGTACTCTCTACTACACTGTCAAATTTCAGCATTATATTATATCTACCAATTCCATAATAAACATCTTAAATATTTTAAATCGTCCCCATCTTGTGACTTTTTTTCTACTATCGGCAGGAAAATGATGCTGTGGGTATGTGGTTCATGAAAAAAAAAATACTTCTTTGGGGACATAGTGTTCTATTATTCAATACATAGTCAAACTGATCACCCTGCACATTTGACTGTGTTTAATTGCTTTCTCTAGCAATTTGCATCTTTGAGCAATACACTGGAGAAGTTTATGGTAATTAATTTGTCTTAGATTAATGCTATATGAGGTTCCATGACTACACTGCTACCACTTGAATAAACATGACCTTGGGGTTCTAACACTTGGATGTCTACTGCTTTTCAGATTCAGAATCCTGTTTTTCACTCACCTCTACTGCACTTGACAACAATCTTCTGCTGTGTCAGCAAACCCAGATTTCTTTTGGACCAACTATTGTGAAATATTGTCAACTATAAATTATCTGGAGGTCATCATGGCTTTGCCTCACACTGAATTTTAATAGATGAGCTTTTTTTTTCTGTGCAGCAAACAGTGAGAAGCAAAGAAAGGCATAATGACGTTCATATTAGAATTCATTAACCTTGCAAAAGCACTTAGATAACTAGTAGGTAGAAAGGCTGTTAACGTCTAAGCAACATATTCATCAAGAATTATCTTTTCAAATATTTGTACATGCTTTGGAATTGATGCATTGGATAATGGTAATTGAAATATTATTAGAATTTTTTGGTAATAATAAAGAACCTTGGAATTTGAAACTGATTAATGTTAGTCATCTGGGAAATTATTCAAATTGCTGAAAGTATTCATAATTTTCTTCATGGCCTTCATCGAATGTTTAGCATGTTTAGATTTCAATGATCAAATCCTTTTATACTGTAAGTAAGTTGGAAAGATTTACAGATTTTTCTGCAGGAGTAATATTACAAATGTATAATCCTAAATCAACTATCCTTTTGATAGAACATTGCTTGAAACAAACAGAACAGTTTGGTTGTTTTGAGTGCCAGAAGACCTGTGGAAGTTTGGTGTCTCTGTCTTTCCTTAATAATAGGCAGCTTTACATTCTTCCCCAGATTGTCATTGATTATTCTTCTCTTCTTAATTTCCTCTGACTTTTAGTTATAGCCATTTAAGAAGTACATACTATGTAATATCCTGTTCTTCTGATTATGTATTCATTGCATATATATATATATATATATACACATATATATATATGCATATATATATAAAATGCATGTAGTATGTATGTATGTATGTATGTATGTATGTATGCATGTACAAATCTCCTAAGGATTTCTACTAATCAGTAGATACTCTCCTAGGTAATGCTATCTCCTGTGACTCTTATAGGAGAGGGGCAATCAACTATTTCCTTTGGAGCAGCTAGACAATGACTCTTAGAAAGAGTTTTCAAATTCACAGGGAAATAAAATTTAAATCTAAGGTTGAATTTCAAGCTTTTCGTAATTTATTGTATGAACTGTCTGCCATAGATCTCTCAGTGCTGTAGGACAGAGGCTCTGTGCTGGAATTCTCCTATATTCAAAGCCTAAGATCTCACAGAGAAAGAGGACAATTAGTTAGATCTTAAAGAATGGCTATGGTTGGGGAAGTAGGATAATATATATCAGCAGAACCAACTTTCAGCAAATTCAACATTTTAAGAAAAGCTAAGATTTATTATTTGGTCTTTTTTTGTTTGTTTAGTGGGTTGACCTAATACTGATGATATTCTAATTTGGGAGCCCCAGGACTGGTTGCTCCAAAGAGAAGAGTCCACAAGTAAGATACTGAGGGACCCTATCCTCAGTTAATTGTGATTGGTAAATAAAGATGCCAACAGCTAATAGTGGGGCAAAAGAGACATAGGTGGGATTTAGGTTTCTGGGGCGTAGGACCAAGAGGCAGAAGAGGAGGAACATGCAGAAGAAGAGAAAGGGGAAGCAGCCATAGGTTAGCTGAGCCATAAAAATGTGGTCCTGAGGGCTGCCCAATTGGAGTTAAGAGCAGCCCAGATGGAACATAGAAAATAGTAAGTAATAACTAGGGATTATCAATAGTAGAGTAGATTCTAACAGCATGGAGTGTAGACAGCTACCCAGTTATTGTGCTGCTTATAGCATGTTGTGAAAATAAAGGCATTGAGTGTGCTTTTTATCCAGGAACTCACTGAACAAGGTGGGGTAGAAGCCCCGGGCCAGGGTTTATTAACAATTTCTACTACACTTTGGCACAGGTTTTTGTGACTACAATCATGGGTATATGGCAGGTGCATTTACAGTTTCTACTGGGGGTTGTAACACATGATCTACTTCAGAAACCAGATGATGGCTTGGGCTGGTGGTGTTGCTCAGTGTAAGTACCCTTTTCTACCATATAGAGGACCTGAACTTATTCTCAATGCCAAAGATCTACAACCTTCAAAGAAAATGAGATAATAAAGAGTTTAAGATTATTTAGAGGCTGAGATGACTGAGAAATTAGAAATATTAAGATCAGCTAACAAACATCTCTAAATTATCATGGTGGAATTTCATTGGAGTAAGAAATATGGTATGTATGAAGACATATCTTCATAGAAAAACAGTACCACCGAAAAGACAAGATAAATCTCAAAATTATTAGTGTATTTCAAGAAACCATTTCTTTTGGAAAGCTTTTAAAGAATGTGTTCTCTAGCCTTTATATAATTTCAAAGATAAGGTTTCCCAGTGGGCTGGATTTTCGTGAATAATTTTCCTGATGGAGAAACATCACCTTTTATCACTTGACCTTCTTAGCATCTGATGAAATACTCACTTCTAGGTTGATTATGTCCTTTTACTCTCACTGAGTCTTACATCTCCAACATTCTGAAATAAAGGCTGAATTGAGATAGCTCTGTCTTCAGTAACTGAACTGACTGCCTCATATGATTGGACAACTGAGGCAGTGACTACTAGGGAATGAAAACTTTGCAGAAAGAAAATTGAGACTCAGAAATCACCACATGATGATAGAGGCCAGAAAGGAATTAGGTCACCGAGTTTCAGAGAAACCAGGTATAAAAGGATGGATTATCCAATGTTCTGACTTCTTCTATGTCCCTTACTAAGTGGTAATTTAGTTCTACTTGAAATTACATGATTATGCTTGAGATTCCCATGAAAAAATGTGAGGTGATATGTTTGCTAATGCATAGCTTCATGAATCTGCTTCATGTGGATATATCTGTGATCTTATAGGCTGAACAGTGTCCCACACTTAGTGGCCTTTTAAGGTGAAATTTTACAACAAACTTAAGCAGAATATCCAACTTTTATTGTCGAATTCATAAACAAGAAAATGTAGTCACACCATACATATTTAAACTTGGATTCAGTTATTTTCAAATTTGTATATCTGCCCATGAGTATTCTCTAGGTTGATGTAGAAGGCAGCAAACATCACCACTAGATAGAAGTCTAAAAAGACAAGAGATGAGGAGGGAAAGTGTAAGGATTGTTGTGAATATTATATTCCATACTATCAACACTCTGTCACAGTTAAGATGTAAAGATCATTGATAACTCGTGCATGCTGATTTTCTTAGTTCCCTACAACAGTTCACCAACAAAATGCAGTGAGAGTCAGAAGCTCATTCTTTGGATTCAGGTTGATTATTCAAATTTTTTGTCTCAAGACAGGTAAAGTACTATACACTATAACAGAGATCACTTACAGTTGAAAATCAAAATAAAATGTCACTTTAAGATATTATCTACAGATGCAGTTATATGCATTGCATGCATGACTGTATATTTGTGCATGTCTACATACTGACATTCATATGAATGCTCATACTTATCTCTCAAATTTACGTCTGTGATTCTATCTCCTTGTTTGATATGGCAACAATGTAAAACAAAATCATCTCAACCTCCACATAAGAAGCATTTTATAACAAGGAGTCACTTTCTGGTCATTTAAAATTCAACTAGTAATATATAACAACATCAAGATGTAGTTGAGGGTATGTTTCAGTGGTAGCACATATGCCTAATCTTGGACAGTCTCTGGTTTTGGTCTTTTCCAACAGTAAAAAGAAAAATAAATATACTAGTGATTTGTTTTCAATTTATGTATAAGCTGTCTGATTCATAATAGGATTTACATATGCATATTCCTGAATATTTTATATGTGTCTTTAAATAATGGACCCTTGCCAATTTGTTACACTGCTGCTAAGGAAACATTCTACTGTGATAATGTTTGGAAAATTGTTTCATCACAGTAACGGCAACTCAAAATTAGACCTTAAATCACAGTCTTCTGTTACTGCCTCAACTCTAATTCTATAAACTTGCAAGCCTTACAGTTTCCCTTAGACTAAAGGAAAGACACTGCTTATATCACAGGCAAAAAATGTATTTTGTTAGACACAATCACTTCTTCTTTTATTTTCCACATTTAGTATTTCATAGTTCCGATGGTCTTTTAATTGTTATGAAAGTGAGTATATAATAGAATATTGTCTTCCAAAGCCATGTTCTCATGAACTGCCAGCAGCTCTGATTACCTGCAAAAGACATGTACAAGACAGTGTTCACTAAATTTCTGTTCTACAGGAAGTGGGAGTGTCAGAGGACCTTATCCCTCATCAAGATTTATAGGGACGATACTAGGGGAGAGTGGTCATGAAGCTATGTCTCTCCAAGGATTTATGGGCAATTTATCTTTACTAGGTAAGGAAGGAGGGTTTTTCTTTCTTCTTCTTCAGTGTTGTAGCTACTCATAGTTGCTTATGTCCTGTAAATACCTTATCACCCATACTCATGTAACTAACATAAATCGAACCCTGTAGTGCACAGGCTACACTCGAATAGAAGTTTTTTTCTTTGTTGTTCCTGGTGGTTTTTAATCTGAGGAGAGTAGACATTTGCTTACACCCAATGTTCACACAACATATTGTTCTCATTATAATCCTCTTCACACACATAGAATGGATTCTATTTGAATTAGCCATATATTTTGTGATGCCATAAATATTTTTAAAGCCTCATTAGTAACATTCTTTTTAAATCTAATTGAGCAATTTACTTCAAAGTACCTTAGCAATGCTTTTCTGGATTGTGAATATTATTGGCTACTCTGGCAGAATGCTTTTCTTTGTCCTGAGAGACAACAATTCCACTATGTAAAATATATGTTACATATAACATGTTTTGGTTTTGAAAATAATTCTTAAAAACATTAATTTTTATTTATGTGTGTGTGTTTGTGTGTCTGCATGTGTGTATGTGTCTGTCTGTAGACATACAAACCACTACATTTGTTTGGTGGTCAGAGAACAACTTAGAGGAGTAATTTCATTCCTCTTACTGAGTAGGTCCTGGGGGATAGAACTCAGGTTTTCAAGCTAATCTACATATGTTTCTAAATTGTGTCATCAACATTCTTCTTCTGAGAATCTGAGCCGTACTCATCTCTTTAACCTTACAGATCTTTTCTTCTACCAAACAAATAAAAAGAAATGTAATGTTACATGTTCTCTGAGGCTATGTTATAGAATACAAGATGACTTTCATCCTACCTTAGTGAAAAAAAGCTTTTGATATTTTATACCATGACATGTAGGTACCCTACATTTATTTACACTGTAGAAAAATGGCAAGAAACTATGTGGAACCTTTTGGAACAAGGACAGTAGATAGGTAAGATGTAGCTACTAGAGACTCCTGGTATCATGGTGGATTGGCAAGGATTTGCCACCAGAGGAATCAGACTTTGATAAGGTTTACAAGATTCAGTTTTAGATGTTGCACCCAGAGACTGAGTTATTATTGTTTCTGAACTAAGTTTGTCATGCATTTTCCTTCATGCTGAGGCTCGTCTGGGTTCCAGAGAGAAAGATTCTGCCAATCTTGCATTGCGACCAGTATAAAGAACAATAATAAATGGACATGTCTATACTGCTGGGCATACCTTCCTTCAGATGGAGTGCCTGCAACTGACGTAGCCAAGAGGATGAAATCATAATAACAAAACTGTGCCGAGTGTGGAACCCTGGTTTGCTTCAGTGACATGGAGGTGCACATAAGGACATGTGAGAAGTACATTGATAAATATGGCCCACTGCAAGAACTTGGTGAGACCACAGCAAGATGAGTATGTCCATTTTGTCAGAGGGAACTGGGTGAAGACTGCTTGCTGGATCACTGCATTGTCCACAACAGACCAGAAAGGAGGCCTGTGTTCTGTCCGGTTTGCCATTCATGACCTAATGAAAGCCCAAGTACCTTCAATGGCACTTTAATTAGACATGTGCAAGTCAGCCACACTTTGTTTTACAATGAATTCATAGATTTTGATATAATTGAGAAAGCCATTATTCACAGAGTGTGAGACCGCTCACTTTTTGAATATGTGAATCAGTCAAATACCACATAATTTTACGAATAGGAAGGGGATCATTCACTCAAACCACTTAGGATGCTACCTGAAGGACTGGAGGAAAATGGTCAATGTTTGATGGAGAAACATGGACTACAGTGTTACACGCTTGTCTTTGTTACGTTGCATTCAAAGACTGTTTTCATTATGGATTAGATCTGCCTTTACATTCTTGAGTTTATTAGACATTTAACCACAAGAAACAGCCTCCATCAATCATTAACAGATGGAAGAGATACAACACAGGCTGGCTATGTGATGGAGGAGCTACATGTGTACATAAGTGATGCTGTGTATAATGCTACATATTCCCAATTGTCATCATGGTTAAGTGAGAAAGCCAATCTCTGTTCTATGTAAAAAGATGGAGAAAGAAACAAAACATGGACATTAAAGGAAATCTGAAATGTATTCAAATTCTCATGCTCTAATCTCCAATAAAGAAAGTAAATAATCTTATGAGAAATAAGGAAAGGAAAGAATTTGAACTCACCAAAATTCAATTTAACCAAATTACAGTACATAATACTGTAACAAATTCTGCATTTGAAGGGTATTCTTAGCCAGGCATGGAGGACATGCCTGTATTCCAAGTATTCAGGAGGTGAGCATAGATGGGTCAGGAGTGCAAAGCCAGCCTTGGCTAAGAAGTTTGCTAATGAGACCATAAAAAAACATTTAAAAACTTAAAAGGGAAAAAATATGTGAACTTAACTATTGACATATTATATACTATATTTGCACATATAAAATTTGAAGGAATATTTTCCAAATCCACGCAGCTTATTACTTTGGAAGTATTTTAAAATGTAGGTGATTTCTAAGACCCATCTGTGGGTGTTTATGGTAGTTTTCACATTGGTGATTTTGAGGGGAATTCCCAAGCTTTGCTTTTCATTTTAACATCTTTAAGAGTATAAAATAAAGCACACATACTAAAATCCAGATACAAAATGTATAGCTTAACATGTTATAAGAAACACTGCTCACAGTTTATTATACGTGTATGCCTAGGAGGCTTGGCCTGCATGGACTACACAGTTGCAGGCCTGCCTGGGCTATTGTGTAAGAGCTTTTCTCAAAGCTAAAGAAACAAAAGCATTATGAACTCATGTATTTAGACATCTATGAATGGACTTCCATCCATTATGAATGTCACTTTTTTGAGGTTCAACTTCAATTCTCTTTGACCATCCCTTGAAGGTTGGCTGAGTCTTAACACTTTATTACTTTCCTTGCTGTCTTGCAAGGACAGCAAGGTCTTCCATGTTGAGTTTGTTTCCTTCTATGGACCTGAGATGAGCAACTCTCTAAAAAGCCTGGTTTCTTTCTGTAGGGAATGGTATTTCAAAACACAGTTAGAAGCTGGGGATGGTAGCTTCATGCATGTAAGAAGTATTTGTGTCCAAGGTTTTCCTCAGCTACAATTCAAGGTCAAGAACAGCCTAGGCTACACAGGACCCTGTCTCAACCTCTAAGGACCGTGACTGCTATCAAGGCAGCCATTGTTTCAAGGCGAGAGCCAGGAAACAGCTATATGCTTGTTGTAAAGATAAAAATGGCCAGACGTGGTGGTCACAGTAGTCCAGGATGGCTGGTAACTGGAGACCCTCTTGCTTCAGCCTCTTGTGTGTAAAGATGCAGGTATGTGTTGTCATGCCGGCAATTCCCCTTTTTCAAAAATAGTTGGATGGTGCCAACATTTTTTGTTATGCTCTACTATCTCCCTTTTATCCACCAGTTCTTCAAATGTGCATTTCTTGTTACTGGCATTTTCCACATGTGATTCTTTAATGTTACATTCAGGACACTTACAAAGAAAAGTAACAAAGACTATAGACATTAACTCCTGAGGGTGAAATGTTATTTGACTTAAAAATATCTTTTGTAAAAGGCTGGCATTATGTCTCAGTAGGTAAAGGCACTTACTTACTGCCAAGCCTGAGAGAGTTTGATCCCTGTGACCACATTTGTGAAGGAGAACTAACTTCTGCAAGTGCAAACATAATGTGTACTCCCCCCCCACACAAAGAAGCATAATACATTTTATGTTGTAATCACTTATAAGCATCATTTGTTGCATATAAACATTGTCAAAATCATGAGGCCATGGTTTCTTCCCCCCCTTTTGAGACAGGTTCTCATATGTATGCCTGGCTGGTCTAGCTGGTGTCTTTGTAGAGCAAACAGGCCTTGAACTTGAGGCGATCTTCCTGCTTCTACCTCCTAGTGCTGGCACTGGCTTCTAAAATTTCCTTAGTGAATTTTCCATAACTGCTTTGATATTGCTACTGTTTTCTTCTCAGGACAAGATCACTGGGAGGATCTAAAGCCGGGGAGGAAAAGGCTTCAGGACAGCCCTTGTGTTTGTTCACTTTCCTTTTGGTGTTGCATCAGACCCAGGAACTGTTGTGCCTAAAGCCAATGCTGTAGCGCAGTCACACTGTTGCTTTCCATACTGACTTCAAACTTGCACTTCATGGCTGCTAACAAGTAACAGACTTTTGCAACCTCTCTGCCTCCAGTCTGGGTGAATGATACAATAAAAGAAAATTGTTTTTAGAAGTGATCATCAGCCCAGAAGACACAGCACAGTTCTCAGCACTGATAACTACTGTCCTGCCATGCAATCTAGGCTCATTTAGAGCAATACGAAAGTCATGCGTATGTTTAAAAGCCTGTTCTGGGAGCTGGAGCGATGGCTCAGTGCGTAAGAGTACTGCCTGCTCTTCCACAAGACCCAGGTTCAATTCCCAGCACCCACGTGGCAGCTCACAGCTGCCAGTAACTCCAGTTCCAGGAGATCTGACACCCCCACACAAGACATATGCAGGCAAAACACCAGTACACATAAACATTGACAAAACTGAAAAACCAAAAAAACATATTCTGGATAAATGGGACGGCTTAGTAGGTAAAATGCCCTCTGTGCAAGGCTGGCACCCAAGCAAACTCCAGGTAGAAGGAGAACTGACTCATGAAAGTTGACCTTTCACATCTGCACATGCACTGTGGCAAGCTGGTATCAGAACTCACACAAAAAGAATAAGGGGGAGGGGGGCAGAGAGATGATGAGTCAGCAGTTAGAGTCCTTGCTATTCACAAGGACTCATGTAGGACAGCTTACTCCAGCAGATCTCTTCTGGCTTCCACTGGGAACACACAGCAGATCTCTTCCGGCTTCCACTGGTACTTGGGAACACAGGTGCATGCTCGCAAATATTTAAAAATAATAAAAATAATTAAAAAACCCAACAACTTCTATTCTAAATCAGGCATGATGACTAAAGCTTGTAATTCCAGAACTTGGGAGGTAGAGGCACAATGATTAGGAGGAACTTAGGGCCAGCCTCAATTACATAGCAAGTTTGGGGCTGGCCTGGGGTTACATGTGACTCTGTCTTAAAACACTAACACCCTGTATTCTAAGTACTAAGTTCAAGTGCATGGACAGACTCAGAATCCTACCCAAGGCTTTTTTGTTTGCTTGTTTTTTAATTTTGCCACCTATAGGATAAATTAGGTGCTAGCCACCTGAGTTATTTTGTATTCTGAATTGCTGTATTTTGAAACTGAGATGAAGATATAATTTCACTGTGTTTATCTTCTTATAAAAAGGAGTTTGATTCATTGCTTTAAAAAGTAAAAACCGGTATTCAAAGTTGTTGATTATCAGTAAAAAGACAGCTTTCATGTGCTTTTTGTAAATACTACCTAATGAAACAACTTGACTAAGGGAAAAATGATGTTGTGTTATTTTAAAACTAAGTTCTCCTAAACTGTTGATGGAAAAATGTGTTGATTGTGGCGAAGAGTTAGAGTTCCTAAGAACCCTGACTCTGGGAATGTCAGTTCCTGCTGCTACTGGGTATTAGGTGTGTTTCCTTTCAAAGTGAGCCTACTCCAGCTTTTGAATGTTTGTTGTCTGATAATTTGTATGCTTACACATTGAAGGGTTTTTTTTTTTTTTTTGAAGCACTAAGAGATTGATTCTTTTGTTGTTCAAATGTAAAAAGAACTTCTGATCAGAACTGAAAGTGTATAATTCTTTTTCTTCTGAAAACTGTATTATTATGAGAAATAAAGAATGGCAAGACCATTGCTTTCATTAAAAATCAAAGAAAGAGAGAGAGAGAGAGAGAGAGAGAGAGAGAGAGAGGGAGAGAGAGTGACTATGTGGAGAAAAAGAACTCTGAGTTGCTTTACCTGTTTAAGTTTTCTTTGACTAATTGGCACATGGGTACTTTAAGGTAACCACCATGTCTTTGAAACGACCAGAGTATCAGCTACACAACCTTTACTGTTCTCCATGGAAGACCTCCCAAATCTTTTATCCGGAAACTGAATTGCTTCCACTTTCCTGAACTACAATATCATTATTCACAATAAACTACACTACAAAGTACTTGAGTAATTTGTATTAGAGTTTTAGATACATAATAAAGCTCCCCCAAATGGATTTGCTTTTAGAATTTTTTATATCATTTTTGATAGAATTTACTAGTTAAGACAATATACTTTGTTATTTTTATATTATTTGATTGAGTAGTTTCAAGTTATCATAATACTCATTCAAGCATAAGTTCAGAGTTCAATAAAAAATTATTTTTAAATATTTAATAAATACTAGTAGAATAGAACTTGTTTTTAAAGGCAAAAAAATGGTTTGCTTAACTGTCCTACTATATCATCAATATGTAGTATAACATGAAAGTTAATTATTTCAATTCCAGAAAAACTAATAGAATATTTTCTTTATGCAGGGTAAAATCTGCAAGTGTAATATGGGTGATAGGCTACGTACCAGACATAGGCCACCATTATGTTTTTACTACAGACATGTATATGCTTATTTATAGCTAAAAATAAGGTTTATCCTCTATGTAAATTTAAAGGCCATACAAATTGTAAAATATTTGATCCTTGTTTTTATTGCAGGTGTGTATTGAATCACTACAGTTCCTACTTGACTTATAGGTGATATAAAGGAATGCAAACTATTAGTGAAATTGTTATTAAAAACCGATTACTTAGCTATTATCTTAGAAGACTGTAAAATAAGAATGCTGAAAGCATATTTGTAGAAGAGGAAAGATTTTCTTGCCACACTTGGAGTTCCAGAGTAGGAAGATTACACAGAAAAGTGCTTATATCTAAAACCGAGAACCAAAACCCAGGAATAGAAAGAAAAATGCCCTGAAATTTCTCATTAACACCATGGCTTACATAAAAGCTATGTTCTTAGTGTGTAAACTGGTCCAAATAGTAACAAGTTCTTGTAACTATCAATTTGCAAGCAAAAACATGGACACTCATGAGTAATGCTGTTTCATGACACTCTTAGACGACCATAAGTCAAGGGAAGGGTGAGACAGCAAAATCACCGTGAGGACCAGGTCATCAGGAACTGCATACCTTTTTCACCAATACAAATATAGGCCTTCTTGTTCTTCCATGACAGACTTGATGAAAACCGAGAGATGTGCTTGTATGTCTGGTGAACAGATTGGTTTCTCTTTATGCAACATATATGATGAAGAGTTTGAACAATTTGAAATGATGTCAGAGCAGAGTAGTATTGAACATGCATCTATAAAGCATTGTTTGTTTCTATACCACACTTACCAAACTTTCTCCAGTAACATTATCTGCATCATACTGCATAGAAAATTGTGAATGCACGTATATAAACAATAAAATAAACACATTGTTTATTTCTCGGAGAATTGTTGTCACTAATATGAGTATCAGATCTTGTGTGAGATTTTTAATATGCAACCTGAGTAACAAAAGACTGTTTTAAAATGAATTGGTTTTCAAATTAGCATTGAATTCATTAAAGATATAAATTACCTCGATGATCTGAGAGGGGATATTAAGTCTGAATATATATTTCATTATCCTATATGTTAATAGAACTAAAAAACTGCTTCCCTCTGATTAATTTTAGATTAATGCAGTTGGTTATAATTAAACTCATTTAAACATGTATAAATTATGCCTTATAAACTACTGTTGTTAATATTAATTTTTAATTTCAAGTCAAATCCTTCCAACAAGCATGGAGAAAATGTATGTAACCTTAATTTACAAAGTTCCTGAAATAATTTAATAGTTTTTATAATTCTTAGACATCAATTTTTATCTCATTTTGTGACAATGAAGTAATTCCTTTGGCAGTTTTCACAATGCAATTTTGGTGACAATTGAGTTTCTTTGAATATACAAAATTCTTTCTTATAATTTATTTTAAAGTATATTGGTGTACATAGAAATTAGGTGACTTTTACCAAAACCCAGAAAAAGAATCAAGAACCCCACTAATCAAATATATTTTTGCAAAGTTGTGATAATCAATATTAATTTTCAACTTGACAAGTTACATTGGAAAAAATGCATCCAGCAAAGGCCTATAAGGAATTATATTAGTTATGTCAATCTCTGGGCATATTTGTGAAGGATTATCTTGAATAGGCTAGTTGGGGTGAGAAAAACCCATTTTATCAGTGGGCAGGACCATTCCCTAGTTTTGAGTCCAAGACTTTATTCTAAATATATATTCTCATAGATGCTAAGTGTACCTTTCATTGTTCACCAAAGAATCTTAATTTAGCAGCAGAGAGAGACCAATAATGAACACAATAGCAACAACAACAATAATTTGAAACAACAAGTGGTCTAAACCAAAAGTACAAGTGACCTGACCATGGAATTTCCAGCCCCAAGTGATACATCTACAAGACAATCCTGACATCTCAGTCTCAGAGAATATCACCAAGAATGAAAAGGAAATAAAGGAATCTGCTGAAAGACAGTGTCTTATCTATGGGACAGGGAAGCTGCATTCATGAAATTTCAACAATGTGGCTGCATAAACAAGACCTGAACAACAACACATGTCAACACACTAACATGAATTCAGAAAATCTCACTGGGCCTTATCCATGGCTGCTATGAAAAGGAAAATACGTTTCCTCTAGGGATAAAACCCTTAACTTCTCACTCAACCCTAAATGATCCAACAGACCCCTTGCCCACAGCATAACACACACACACACACACACACACACACACACACACACATATATACACACACACACATACATATACACACAAACACACACATGCACACACACATATATATATACACATACACACACACACACATATATATATATTTAAAACAACCAGTTGCATTTAGTGATTATGTATATCATATAATTATTATATATGTATAATATAATATAGTGTATATAATACAATTTATTATAATATATACATATATAATCTCTAAACTCTACTGGAGATATATATATATATATATATATATATATATATATATATCTTTGTTTATTGTATATTTTCTTTATTTACATTACAAATGTTATCACCTTTCCCAGTCCCGCCCAGAAATCCCCTATTCCATACCACCTCTCCCTGCTTCTTTGAGGGTGTTTTCTGACTCATACCCAATCCCGCCTCTCCACCCTCAAATTCCCCTACATGGGGACTCGAGCCTTCCCTGGGCCAAGAGCCTTTCCTCCCACTGGTGCCCAACCAGACCATTCTCTGCTACATATGGGGCTGGAGCCATGGGTCTGTTCACATGTACTCCTTGGTTGGTGGTTTAGTCCCTGGAGCTCTGGGGGAGGGGGGTGTCTGGTTGGTTGATATTGTTGTTCTTCCTATGGGGTTGCAAACCTCTTCAGCTCCTTCAGTCCTTTCTCTAACTCCTCCATTGGGGACCCTTTGCTCAGTCTAATGGTTGAATGTGAGCATCCACCTCTGTATTTGTAAGGCTCTGGGAGAGCCTCTCAGGAGACAGCTATATCAGGTTCCTGTCAGCAAGCACTTCTTGGCATCCACAATAGTATCAGGGTTTGATGTCTGCATATAAGATGAATCCCCAGGTGGTGCAGTCTCTGGATGGCCTTTCCTTCAGTCTTTGCTCTACACCCTGTCTCCATATTTGCTCCCATGAGTATTTTGTTCCCCTTTCTAAGAAGGACTGAAATACCCACACTTTGGTTTTCCTTCTTCTTCTTTTTTATTTTTTGAGATTAGAAATACTCATTTTATTCTCAATAAATGTATAGTAAAAATATAATAGCATGATTTTTATCAACTCCACCATCCTCAAAAATATTCCAGATATTGCTATTCTTTTTGTTTATTTATTTATTTATTCATTTATTTTTATTTTTGGATATTTACTTTATTTACATTTCAAATGTTTTCCCCTTTCCAGGTCTCCCCTTGGTAAACCTCATATTCCATCCCCCCTTCCCCTGCCTATATGGGAGTGCTCCCCCACCCACCTGCCCACTCAGTATGTACTCACTGATAACTGGATATAAGCCCAAAAGTTCGGAACACCCAAGATTCAATTCACAGGCCATATGAAGCCTAAGAAGAAGGAACAACAAAATATGGCTGCTTCAGTGCTTCTTAGAAAGGGGAACAAGCTGGGCAGTGGTGGCGCACACCTTTAATCTCAGCACTTGGGAGGCAGAGGCAGGTGGATTTCTGAGTTCATGGCCAGCCTGGTCTACAGAGTGAGTTCCAGGACAGCCAGGGCTACACAGAGAAACCATGGCTTGAAAAACCAAAAAAAAAAAAAAAAAAAAAAAAAAAGAAGGGGGAACAAAATACTCATAGGAGCAAATATGAAGACAAACTATAGAGCAGAGACTGAAGGAAAGACCATTCAGAGACTGCACCACCTGGGGATTCATCCCATATACAGACACCAAACCCAGACTGAGCATGGGGTTTCTGATGGAGAAGTTAGAGAAAGGACTGAAGGAGCTGAGGTAGTTTGCAGCCCCATGGAGGGAGTAACAGTGTCATCTGGCCAGAAAATATACAATAAACATATATATATATATATATATATATATATATATATATATATATATATATATATATATATATATATCTCCAGTAGAGTTTAGAGATTATATAGAACATCCATCTCCAGGAGACTGGACCAACAACCAAAAAATACACATGGAGGGACTAATGGTGCTGATCACATATGTGGCAGAGGAGGGCCTTGTTGGCTATCAGTGGGAGGAGAGGCCCTTGGGCCTGTGAGTGTTTGATGGTCTTCCTTCTTCTTGAGCTTCATGTGCTCTGTGAATTGTGTCTTGGGTATTCAGAGCGTTAGGGCTAATATCCCTTCTCAGTGAATATATACCATGTGTATTTTTTTTGTGATTGTGTTACCTCACTCAGGATATTTCCTATTTCCATCCATTTGTCTGTGAATTTCATGAATTTCATTGTTTGTAATAGCTGAGTAGTACTCCATTGTGTAAATGTACCACATTTTCTGTATCCATTGCTCTGTTGAGGGACAACAGGGTTCTTTCCAGCTTCTGGCTATTATAAACAAGGCTTCTGTGAACATAGTCGAGCATGTGTCCTTGTTATGTGTTGGAGAATCTTTTGGGTATATGCTCAGCAGTGGTATAGCTGGGTCCTTAGATAATACTATGTCCAGTTTTCTGAAGAACTGCCAGACTGATTTCCAGAGTGCTCGTACGCGCTTGCAATCCCACCAACAACAGAGGAGTGTTCCTCTTTCTCCACATCTTCGCCAGTATCTGCTGTGACCTGAGTTTTTGATCTTAGCCATTCTGACTAGTGTGAGGTGGAATCTCAGGGTTGTTTTGATTTGCATTTCCCTAATGACTAAAGATGTTGAACATTTCTTTAGGTGCCATTCAATATTCCTCAGTTGAAAATTCTGTGTTTATCTCTGTACTCCAATTTTAATAGGGTTATTTGATTCTCTGGAGTCTTACTTCTTGAGTTCTTTGTATATGTTGGATATTAGCTCTCTATTGGACGTAGGATTGGTAAAGATCTTTTCCATATATGGTTGCCATTTTGTTCTACTGGCATTGTTTTTTGCTTATGGAAGCTTTGCAGTTTTATGAGGTCCCATTTGTAGATTCTAGAGTAACAGACTGGATACTTAAACAAGACCCAGCATTTTGCTGCATATAGGAAACACACCTCAGTGACAAAGACAGACACTACCTCAGAGTAAAAGGCTGGAAAAAAAATTCCAAGCAAATGGTCCCAAAAAACAAGCTGAAGTAACCATTCTAATATCAAATAAAATTCACTTTTAACCAAAAGTTATCAAAAACGGTAAGGAAGGACACTTCATACTCATCAAAGTAAAATTCTATCAAGATGAACTCTCAATTCTGAACATCTTTGACTCAAATGCATGAACACCCATATTCACAAAAGAAACTTTACTAAAGCTCAAAGCACACATTGCACCTCACACAATCATAGTTGGAGATTTCAACATCCCATTCTTATCAATGGACAGATCATGGGAACAGAAACTAAACAGAGACATAGTGAAACTAAGAGAAGTTATGAACCAAATGGATTTAACAGATATTCATAGAATATTTAATCCTAAAACAAAAGAATATACCTTCTTCTCAGCACCTCATGGTACCTTCTCCAAAACTGGCCATATAACTGGTCACAAAACAGACCTCAACAGATACAAAAAGATTGAAATAATCCCATGCATCCTACCAGATCACCACAGACTAAGAGTGTTCTTCAATACCAACAAAAACAACAGAAAGCCCACATACACAGGGAAGCTGAACAACACTCTACTCAATGACAACTTGGTCAAGGTAGAAATAAATAAATTAAAGACTTTCTAGAATTTAATATTTTTTATGCAGAAAAAATAATAAAAGAAGAAGAGATTATAGAACTGAAAGGTAGCAGGGCAGAGGGTGGAGGTGTGGGAGGGATTGCAGGAAGAGACAGTCAAGAAATAATATAAACACAAACGACACATGAAATAGAAATAATAAATTCAACATAAAAAGGATGTTTTGTGTGTTTGTGTGTGTGTGTGTGTGTGTGTGTGTGTGTGTGTGTGAGAGAGAGAGAGAGAGAGAGAGAGAGAGAACACTGAGCTGTAGTACTCAAAGCTCTATTCTTTCTGACTTTGGATGCAATAAGACCAGCTGCTCCAAGGTCCTACTTACTTGCCCTAACGACTGTCATCAGCTGCAAGCTAAAATAAACCTTTTATCTTCTTTCACAGGGCATTTGATCACAGCAATAGGAAAAGTAAGAGCCAATTGTCTCGCATTCATTGCTTATCTTGATTAGCGATGGGCTGAGATTATTCCTAATCTTTCATAGAATGTGTTGATTTGTTCTTAAGGTTTCATGTTATTTTTAATGTTTACATGGTATATTTAATCTTCCTGGATTTTGTTTGAGCTTTTCTAAATTTCAATATTTCAGTTGACCCATTCAAATGAATGGTTTTCTTTCTTGTCTTTCCCACTTCTTCCCTGTGAAACTGAGTCCTCCTGCAGCTTTAGTAGTGTGTCTGTCAACTCTCTTCATATTGCCTTTTACATTATAGTATTTTTTAATCTTCTCCAATTCTTTGCCCATCTCTTCTGTTTAAATAGATTCTGCGGAACTTTTATCATCTGTGTATAGAACATTCTTAAACATTAAAATTAGGAAAATGGGATTAAGAAACATGTAGTAATTTAGAAATGCTGATGGAAAAATATATCTATTTTAAAAGTGATGATTCTTCTATCAATAACCTGAAAATGAAGATACTTATCTATCAGTATCAATTTGACATGTGACATGTATAGGGGATAGTACTAGGATCTGGAGAACAGTAGTTGGTTATGCTAAAAACCTGGAGCAATGGAAAAATAATCCCATCCTTAGTGATCATTTGTAACAAAAATTTGATAGCGATGTTGATATCATTAGACCTAATGATATATATTGACAAATATTCTTTATTTTATTTATTTTATGTGTATGATGCTTTGACTACATGTATATTTGTGTACCATGTGCATACCTAATGACTTCAGAGATGAGGAACAGGGTGTCAAATCTCTTGCAACTGGTATTTGGGACAGTGGTGAGATTCCATGTGAGTGCTGGGATTTGTACACTCCCCCACAGATTTAGCTTTATGTTATTTAACCCTTATCAAAATTAGTTTCATCAATAGCTTAAAGTTTTTTTTATTATTCTTCTGTGAAGATCTTTTAAGAACATATTTTTTTTCAGAAATTAAGTCCTATTGTTAATCAGTTTTAGGATATTAAATATCATTCAAAAATCTGTATAGCCCAAAATAAATATGCTTTTAAACAGAACAAGATAGTAACAATTAATTTTAGAGGACAAATTTGTAGGTTTTTTCCTTTCTTTACTCTCTCTTTTTAAAACTTTTTACATCCCAATCTCTTCTGCTTCCCAGCGACACCCTAGATTCACTCCCCCTATCCCTTTCCAGACATGCATGGCATGTGCTCACTGATAAGGAGATATTAGCCACAAAGGACAGGATACACAGAATATACTCCACAGATGCAAAAAGCTAAACAAGAAGGAAGGCCCGAGGGAGAATGCTTGAATCTCACTTAGAAAAAGGAATAAAATAGTCATAGGAGGCAGAGGGAGGGAAGGAATGCTAAGGTGAGGGAGGGAGCAGGATCAGGTGTAGGAAGAGAGAGGGCCAGAGGGCTAGAAGAATGAATGGACATTTCTTAACCACCAGGGGTAGGGGTGTGTAGGGAATCTCTAGGAAGTGCCAGAGACCTGGAATTGGGGAGGCTCCCTGGAGTCAATGCTAGTGACATTAGACAAGAGACACATAAGAGTGGGGACATGGAACATGAAAAGGTCATCTACTATAGCCAGACAGGGTTCTCAGCGGAGGGATAAGGATACCAACTCACCCACAAAACTTTCAACCCCAAATTTGTTCTGCCGAAAAGAAATGAAGGGACAAAGATGGAGCAGAGACAGGGGATGACCAACCAATAACTGGCCCAATTTGAGCCCTATCCCATGGCAAGCATCAATTCCTGACACTATTGATGATACTTTGTTATGCTTGCAGATAGGAACCTAACTTAACTGTCCTCTGGGAGGCTCCACCTAGCAGCTGACAAGGACAGATGCAGAGACCCACAGTCAAACATTGGACAGAGGTCAGGGACTCTTAGGGAAGAGTTGGGTGAAAAATTGAAGGCTCTGAAAGGGATAGGAATTCCAAAGGAAGCCCAACAGAGTCAACTAACCTGAACCCTTCAGAACTCTCAGAGACTGAGCCACCAACCAAAGAGCTGGTCCATGAGCTGAACCGAGGTGCCCAGCACATCTGTAATGTCTAGCAGATGTGCAGCTCAATCTCCATGTGGCT
Organism: Uromys caudimaculatus; assembly: GCA_028551405.1. Taxonomy (NCBI): domain Eukaryota; kingdom Metazoa; phylum Chordata; class Mammalia; order Rodentia; family Muridae; genus Uromys; species Uromys caudimaculatus. The sequence continues at coordinate 68,947,453 of CM052713.1, read as the reverse complement.
CCCCCAACAACTGGAGCAGGGGTTGTCCCTACAGCTCTTGCCTGTCTTTGGAACTATTTTCCAACAGTTACCTTGTCTGGCCTCAATGGGAGAGGATGCACTTAATCCTGCAGAGACTTCATGTGTCAGGGAGGCAGGATTCCTGGGGCTGGGACATTCTCAGGGTGCTGGGATTTGTATCCCAGTTCTCTGGAAGGAAAAATACTGCTTCTTACTACAGAGCCATTTCTCCATCCCTTAGTTAATACTTTTAGCTGTTTTCTGATTAAACTGCAATTGCTAATTAAATATTTTAAACTCCTTTCTAGAAATTTTCTCCTAAAACAATTGTTTTAAAGTAATCTTTTGCCTTGTCTATTTGTCTATCTTGTTAAATTTGGTTCAATTTTTGTTTGTTTGTTTGTTTGTTTGTTTTGTTGTTTCATTTTGTTTTTAGACACCGGATTTCTCTATTTAGCCTTGGTTCTCTGGAAGTTACTTCCGAGACAAGACTAGCCTCTAACTCACAGATATTCTCTTGCATCTGCTTCACAGTTCTAGCGTTAAAAGAATGTGCTACCATATCCAGCTAGTTTTCTTTTGGTTTTCATGTGAGACATCTCTTGCTTATAAATCTTACTGTTTGATAATGTTAAAGATTCATTTCTTTTTTTCTTTAAGTAAACTTGTTTGTATCATTTCATTTACATATTATCCAGGTTAAGATCTTAAGTTTAAGTAATAAGGACAGGGATTTGTTTCTGTCATTAATTATAGTAGTTGGTGTTTGTTAAGATATTTTTCTATGCACGCAAAGATGAGCAAAAGTTGTTCAACTGCTAATTTATGAGTTAATTTAATGTGGATATGTATCAAATTTCATTTATTTTCTATGGCTTCTTATGGATATTGGAGTCCTTGGGGACAGATCATAGAATTTTAATAATCTGTATTTTATGTATTTTATTTTTATTACAATGTTATTTATTTGACAAGCTCAAATAGCCTGTTAATACACTTAACAAGATAGTAATCTACTTAAAATGGCTGCTATGAACATAGTGGAGGTCTTCTTCAATTTCTTTCTTCAGAGACTTGAAGTTCTTGTCATACAGGTCTTTGACTTGCTTGGTTAGAGTCACACCAAGATACTTTTTATTGTTTGTGACAATTGTGAAGGGTGTCATTTCCCTAATTTCTTTCTCAGCCTGTTTATCCTTTGAGTATAGGAAGGCTACTGATTTGTTTGATTTAATTTTATATCCGGCATTTGCTGAAGTTGTTTATCAGCTGTTCTCTGGTGGAGGTTTTCAGGTCACTTAGGTATACGATCATATCATCTGCAAATAGTGATAATTTGATTTCTTCCTTACCAATTTGTATCCCTTTGACCTCCTTTTGTTGTCTAATTGCTCTAGCTAGAACTTCAATTACTATATTGAATAGATAGGGAGAGAGAAGGCAGCCTTGTTTAGTCCCTGATCTTAGTGGGATTGCTTCAAGT
>CM052713.1:68921271-68945470 GCA_028551405.1 Uromys caudimaculatus | reverse complement strand
CTGCCAGAGGCTCCAAACAGCATCTCTATTTGCCACTGACACCTCAAGTACCATCGAGTCTGCTGGATCATATGGTCCAAGTGGTAGAGCAGCCTGCACAGCAGCCTGGACTGTTGAAGAGCCTTCTCCTGTTCCAGATCCCATACAAAGCTAGTAGCTTTCCGAGTCACTTGGTAAATGGGCCTGAGTAACACACCAAAGTGAGGAATATGCTGTCTCCAGAATCCAAATAGACCCACTAAAGGCTGTGCTTCTTTCTTGGTAGTGGGAGGGGCCAGGTGCAATAATTTATCTTTCACTTTAGAAGGAATATCTCTACATGCCCCACACCATTGGGCTCCTAAAAATTTCACTGAGGTAGATGGTCCTTGAAATTTGGTTGGATTTATTTCCCATCCTCTGATATGCATATGCGTTACCAAGGAGTCCAAAGTGGTTACAACTTCCTGCTCACTTGGTCCAATCAGCATAATGTCATCAATATAGTGCACCAATGTGATATTTTGTGGAAGAGACAAAAGATCAAGATCCCTTCTACCTAAGTTATGACAAAGGGCAGGAGAGCTAATATATCCTTGAGGCAAAACTGTAAAGGTATACCGCTGGCCTTGCCAACTAAAAGCAAATTACTTCTGGTGGTTCCTATGGACAGGTACTGTGAAGAAGACATTTGCTAGATCAATAGCTGCATATCAGGTACCAGGAGATGTGTTAATTTGCTCAAGTAAGGAATCTACATCTGGTACAGCAGCTGCAATTGGAGTTACTACTGATTTAGTTTTAGATAGTCTACTGTCATTCTCCATGATTCATCTGTCTTCTGCACTGGCCAGATAGGAGAGTTAAAGGGAGATGTGGTGGGAACCACCACCCCTGTATCTCTCAAGTCCTTGATAGTGGCAGTAATTTCTGCAATTCCTCCAGGAATATGGTACTGTTTTTGATTCACTATTTTCTTTGGCAGAGGCAACTCTAATGGCCTCCCATTAGTCTTTGCAACCATAATAGTCCTCACTCCACATGTCAGGGAACCAATGTGAGAATTCTGCCAATTTCTATCCCAATTATACATTCTGGAACTGGGGAAATGACCACAGGACATGTTCAGGGACTTACTGGACCTACTGTAAGTCAGACATCAGTGAAAACTCCATTAATCACCTGTCCTCCATAAGCCCCTACTTTAACTGGAGTGTCACAATGTTTCTTGGGATCTTCTGGGATCAACGCCAATTCAGAGCCAGTATCCAATAGACCCCTGAAAGTGTGATTATTTCCTTTCCCCCAGTTTATAGTTACCCTTGTAAAAGGCCATAGGTCCCTCTGGGGAAGGACTGGAGAAAGGCTAACAGCAAAACTTTTAGGTGTCTTATCAAGATCCTTCCTCAGGGGATCCTGGCCACCCCTTCATTCAAGGGGTTCTGGATCTGCAAACTGGCTCAAGTCTGGAAATTGATTCACTGGCTTTTGCCAGGATCCAATGTAGCCTTTCTTTCATTTGTTTGAGAATTTTTTCTGCTTATACAGATCAAACAGATATGCAGTAGGCTTCCTATGTATTTCATACCTGGAAACACCATGACTGATTAGCCAGAACCAAAGGTCTGAATGAGTCATGCCATTATAAATTTCACTTCTCCTGTGCTGACCATCACGGTATATGTTATTATAAATGTTGTTTTGTCTACGCTGTCCATTATAATAACTACGACCACTTTGTGTCTGGCGATTCAATGCTGCCACCTGGCCCTTGTTACCTTGAGGCCCAATTAAACCCATTGAATTTAATTCACCTAATTGAGCAGCAGCATCTCCAACCCTAAGGTCTGGCACAAGGAAAAGGGCAAGAACAAAACTATTTAAGTGTGCTGGTGCCCCTCTCACCAGTTTGCGTCGTATAGGATTGGTGAAGGGCATATCTTCTGGGCCTTCCCATTGTGGAGAATTAGGTTTCACACAACTTATCCACTCTAGCATTGCAATTTCCCTGAACCTTATAATCCCTTCATCAACACCAAACCAAGGGATATCAGGAATCTCCAACTCCTTTTCAGTAGGCCATCTTTTGAAAAACGCTTCAGTCAACCATTCAAACAAACTTCTGAAAGCTTTTTTAATGTACAAGCTTCCATATTAAACCTTGGATCTCCACTCAAAGGACCCATGTCAATAAACTCAGCCTGATCTAGTTTTATGTTCCTTCCACCATTAATTATCCTACACCTTTAAAATCCATTCCCATGCATATTCTCCAGACTTCTGCTTGAATGAATTAGCAAACTCATTAGGCTCCTTAGTAGTGTAGTTCACTTCCTAATGGACTACACTTTCTACCTCCCCTCTAGGGGCCTGTTTTGCCTTGAGTCTGGTTATCGGTCTAGAAGAAACTATTGGTGGGCCTTGAGAAACATCAATATTATCTTGCCTGGCATTTTCTTCAGAGAAAGTCACTGCTGGCCCATCAGACTCTGAGGGATTAACTTTCTCATGTAGAGAAGGCATTATTTCAAGGGGTGGGGCTGAGGTACTACTTCCTCAGGTGGGGTAAACGAGAACCTGAAAATTCAGGATTCTTAGCTTCAACAGGTCTTCCCATGCATCCCCATGCCAAGGTATAGGATCCCATTCTTTGCCAGTTAATGCCCTTACTTTAACTGCTGACAGCCTCTGAGGCTGAGACCTGTACTTTCTCTGCAATTCAGCCAAACTTATAATCAGGCCTTCACTTTGATTTTCTTCCACTTGAGCTCTATGGCTGCTGGAGAGAAGATTCTCTTCAAGGACACACTTAGCAACTTTTAAATTGGTCACTTGCATCTGAATCTGTTCAATTTTACTATACAGCTCTTTCTTTTCCTCATCATCTTTTCCAGAGATACTAAGAGGAACTGGCCAGCAAAGTCATTTTAAATTTTTTTCCCATATTGCAAAAAGTTTTGAGCACACAATCATCCAATTCCTCAAGATGCTCAATGGCGTTAGCTTCTTTACGTTTAATATATATTTCCAACCACGGGTCTTCAATATCCTCCAAGCTCCCAGAAGAGAGCGTATCTGGAGAGGTTTCAGCAGTTGAGGGTGCTGGTGAATTATTAAACCAACTCCAGATTCTTAAAAGATTCATCCTTATACTGCTTTCTGCTCCTCTAGAGCCACTTCCAGTACCAACTTCTGTATTAGTCAGGGTTCTCTAGAGTCACAGAACTTATAGGTAGTCTCTATATAGTAAGGGAATTTGTTAATGACTTACAGTCTGTAGTCAAACTCCCCAACAATGATCAGCAGTAGCTGTGAATGAAAACCTGAGGATTCAGCAGTCTCTTAGTCCCACAAGGCTTGCAGGTGAAGAAGATTGAATCTTCCTCCTTCCAATGTCCTTATGTAGATCTCCAGCAGCAGGTGTGGCCCAGACTAGAGGTGTGTGTACCACCACAGCTGAAACTTGTGTTTTCCAGACTCAAGATCTAGATCACAGGTGAGTCTTCTAATTCTGGATTGTAATTCATTCCAGATATAGTCAAGTTGACAATCAGAAATAACCACTACACACATTTTAATTAAAAACAGTTTTTAAAAGTGTTATCTGTTCAGAATATGCATCAATGTTTAATTAGGTTGGTTTTGTAGCATTTATTTTTAGTTCTCTGCATATTGTATATACTAACCCTTTGTAAGATAATGTTTATGTCTAGTAATATTAACTGACTTGAAAACCTTGTGATTGACTGGGATAGGCCATATAGGAGAACATAATATTACTTTCCTAAAAGACATAGCTTTAATATTCCCCTTGAGTTTCTGTGTATATAACCAGAGATTAGTGAATTTCTCAATTCTCATCACAGATGCTTCTTTTTTTGGTAGTTGCTAATTAATACAGAAATCCACATCTATTCAATGTAAAGATAATAAGATAGTGTCATTTCCTGAGTTCTAAACTGGATCACGATATCCCATCCTCTCCCCATACACTTTATGGATCTTCATGAAGGGGGGGACAGTAAAGACTGTAAGAGCCAGAACTAATGGATGTCTTCCATAGAACCTCTTCTGATAATGGAAGGGCCGTTGTAAATATGGACTCATCTATGATCACATCCACAAAACTTGCAGAGGATCAAGCAAACCAAAGTCCCACTGTGGACAGGGGACACACTTGATAGTTAACTCAGTGGGCGTGACTTCTTGCTGTATAATCATTGGAACCTGAGTTCAGTTCTTATATTCAACAAGAATAAGGCATAGCTGTATACACCTGTACGCCCAGAACTGTGAGATTCAGTTTTAAAAAAGATATGACCCTTAATCCAGATAACAGTTAACAGTCACTAACACATTTATGTTAAAACAAAACCAAAACCAATGCAAATAAATAAAACCTAGGCTAGCACTATATTCTTTACTTTTATTTCTTCTATGAAAGCAACAAGAAGAAAAATACTGGACAAAAGCAAGTTATGGAAGTGAAAGTTTATCTGGCTTACAGGTTCAGGGAGCAGTCAACACGGCTGTGATACAGTGCTGAGCAGGTGGTTACTGGTGTCCACATCAGAATGTGGAGGGGCCTGGACACTGATGCTTGGTTTATTTTATCACTTTTATTAAGCCCAGGATCCCAGTGCATTGAATAATGATGCCCACAGGTGAAATATGCATTCCCCATTTCAGTAAAACTGATCTCAACAGTTCCTTATGTACATGGCTAGAAGCTAACCTAAGTTAGCTAATCATTCCTAACTATAACCAGAGGCTGTGTCCTTTAGAGAACTCTAGATCTTGTTAATTTGATCACTGAATTAAATTAATGTAATCTTTGTACAGTTAGTAAGTTATGTGGCTCAAATGTATCATTTTTTTTCCATTGAGTCTTCAACATGTGTAATTTGCCTTAGGTTGTTGTTATTATATTGTGAGTTGGTGAGCTATAAGCGTTTCAGTAGTTTCTTTGTTGTGATGTCAGTCCTTTACTTTAAATCTTCACAGTTCTTCAGTGTAACTTTGAAATGAATGATGCTGATTTCATAAAGTGGAAGAAACATTATCCTAAGCAAATTCTCTAAGCATGCCTTTGTCAAAGCTTTTAGACATTTTTTTTTCAGGATTCATTTCAAGTTTCACTTTCTTAATAATGACTCTTTCTAGGTTTGAACCATGTTAATGCATTTGTTTCAAATCTTCTGGCACTTTCTATCACAGATATGTCCACACTATAATTTGCATTATTGTTAGCTGATTTCTGTAAGGCTGATCAAGAAGCATGTGGGTCCAGAGACCGTGGTTTAATGTTATAATTATCCTTTCAAATCTTACAGCAGCATTGACTAATTTTAAAAGGAGCTTAATTATTACTTGCTTGTTGTTGATGGATAATAATATACTTCAGTTTCTTAATTGCCTGTCAGGAATCCCACCATTATTACTTGCATGTGAAAATTTCATAGTTCAAATTCATTAAAAGATCTTTCTCTCTCTCTCTCTCTCTCTCTCTCTCTCTCTCTCTCTCTCTGTGTATATATATATATATATATATATATATATATATATATATATATATAAAGGCACTTTATGATAATTTTCATAGTATTATGTTTTCAAGATCAAATATTGATATATTTATTTACTACTGATGATGAAATCTCATAATGTTCTCTATTTGCATAGTATTGTATAGTTGATTGAATTATATCAATTCTTCCATTTCATAATAATTAAACAGAACTTATATATTGATTTCAAGTACTTGATGTACATCTAGAGATGGAACACCATGATGTCCCTTAGTGAAATTTATATTTAGGATGAATAAAAGCATAGCAACATGAGTAGACCAGGTCATGGGAAAAATATATCAGGGTAAGCAGGGTCAACATCAACAGGAAATTGATGAGTTATGCATTTTATGGCAGAAGGGTCAGGGAAAATCCTATTATGCTGTATAAGTTTCCTTGTACTCATATAACTAAGAACCACAACCTAGGTGGTATAAGATTTGAAGAACTAGTCCTGAATTAAGTTAAGAGTATGACAGCTAGGGAAAAATTAAAACAGAGAGAAGTGGAACAATTACAGACATATATTTAAAACAATCAGGTATACTTGGAGGTAAAATCTGAAACAAACAACACATAAGCAGCCAAAATGTGAAATACCCCTTACCAAAAGAAATAGAAAAGAATGATAGTCACTCGCAAACATTGGAAACATTTTTTTTATCCTGCATGAGGGATAACATTTTAATTAATTATTCTTTGTAACATTTTTAGACTTACTTTTTATTATTCTGTATGTATGTGTGTTTTGTCTACATGGACATCTGGCCACCTTATTCATGCTGGCATCTGAGGAGGTGGTGAGCTTCTCCAGACCGTTCTTTCATTTTACATTTATACTGCTTGCACATGTGAATATCTTCCTTCTTTTTTTTCCCTTTAAGTGTGTTCTCCACACATGAGTCTTCACTGGTGTTATATATAAGCAAATCTTATTTACATTCACAGCCATGCTCAATAGTGAGTAATTTAGAACTCACATACAGAGTACATCCTCAAGTCCTTTCCAGGAATTTAGTACAGCAAAATGAGACATTCCTCATTGTTCTATTTCTTTATTGTTTTTACATTTTTTTTATAAAACTCATTATGAAAATAATCTATGGGCATGCCTGTATTATTTATAAAGAGGAAATTTGACTGAAAAAATTAGTGGATAATTATGTTTACCTCTAAATTTTTAAATGGCATGCATAAATTTTTCAATAGGAGATATTAATGTAGAAAACCACAAACATAGTCTCTACTGTCATTTTTACCTTAAATTACCTTTTTTATTTAAAGTAAAAATATTTATTGGATAATAGTAAATGTTAGTTTAAAATATAAATTATTACTTGAAAATAATTCTCCAGTTATTTCCCCTGTAATAGCAACTTCAGATGTAAAATATAGAATGAATAAATACTGAACAATGATTAGTTTCCCAAATGTTTAAAAATAGCAGATTGTTTCATAGTTCTGGGTGTTACATATCCAAAACATGTGCTCCTAGTGTTGTACTCCCATGGAAATCTGTGGGGCAGTGTTCTACTGTCCGACTTCCGGCCAACGTTGGTTTGCTGGAAGTGCTGAGCCCTCCTTTATTGGCAGCTGCAGCAGTTCATTTTTATGGTACACTGTAGTAACAACACAGTTCTTTTTATTAGTTTTAACATCATGTTCCCTTCTGTAAGGACACAGTCATTGTCACACTAGATTTAGGACCCCACTACAGTGTGTCTTCATATGATTTAGACGTGTGTGTGTGTGCGTGCATATGTATGCCATATTTCTAAATAAAGTTATAATTATTCAGTAGTACAGGGTTAGGCTTCAACTTACATTTTAGGGTTTATAATTTAATATATTATAAGAGTTCATGCTTTTTATCTGCAGACTCAATTTGTCTGTGCTTTCTTTAGCCATGATAGATTTCATTGCAAATAAACAATGCTTAAGGACAGTAGTGTTGGAAATTATTTAATTAAACCTTTTTTTAAAAATTGTGGTTGATTGAGTTTATCTAGGGTTATTCACAAGGAATCATATTTAACCAAAAAGACATGGTAGTAGGAGGGGGAAATGTTGGAGCAAGAGGTCTGGAAGGGGATGATGGATAAGACTAGATGTTACAACATGATTGTGACAAAATGTGTTATGTACATTATGTATTATGAAATTTCAAGGACAAAATTAAAAATCTTATTTTAAGGAAGTATAGCTCAATAAACATTTGAGAACAATGTATTTGAAGCACATTATTTTACAGTGGAATTGGAGATATGGCTTTAGGCTATTTTGTACTTTTTAACATATCCTTTTGTATTGCATATAGAGGGACCAAGTGGAGTCAGAAAATGCAAAATAGACAGATTATAAACATGCATGTAGATGTAGATGCTTGTTAGAAGGAGTTACTTTTTCTAGAAGCTAAGAACCAGTAAGACTAGAGAGCTGAATTAACGTGACAGAGGAGGCACTAAGGTGTGCTTATGTCTGAAATCAAATGAAAAAAAAAGCTGCTGATCTATTTAGAAGACAGTATAGCCTAATTGATTCTCTCCTCCTCAGACATTATTTTTATTTTATGGAGGACTTCAGATAATAATTATCTGGTGCCTACTTGCACCCAGATTTTCTTATTTTGTCATTTTGAATGTACACTCCCTAAAAATATTTTTAAAGAATAACTTTGAATAGTCTTTGATTAAAGCAATATCTGCATTCCTGATGGTCTAGTCAGAGGAAAATGCAAGGAAGGGGTGGTGTCTTAAGGAAACATGTTAAATATGTTCACAAATAAGCAGATAAAGAAATATAAGCCTAAATTCAAAAATGACGAACTAAGATCAGTAACAGTGTAGCAATGGTAGTGTGGATGATGGAGCACATAGAACAGAAACTCAGTATTTTCCAGGCTCCTTTGCAAGCTCCCTTTACTTTACCACCTTCATCTTAATAGGAAAAATAACTCAAGCTAAAAAAAACTTCAAATTTCAGACAACTAAGAAGTTGTGATTGAGGTTACAGATGGTTATTTATCTAACAATTGCACTGAATTACTTTATTTAAATATAGAATCAAATTAAAGACTAGATCCCGTGGGACACTTATTTCACATCAAAGCACAGGTAATTTTATCAGTCTTTTTTTTTTTTCCTTTTTCATTCTTTTATTTAATTTTTTTTTGATATTTTATTTACATTTCCGATGATTCCCCTTTTCTTTGGAAACCCCGTGTCCCCTCCCCCTCCCCGCCTCTGTGAGGGAATTCCTCCTCCCACCTACCTGCCCACAATTTTATCAGTCTTACAGAACATTTTTAATCAAGGGCTAATAAAGAAAATATTTCCATAATGACAAAAAGTCTTGTACTGCAGTGTACTTACACATAATTTTATTTCTTCTATAACATTGTATGATGACCTCTTATGTTTATTAGCCCTATTTTACAATGGTTCAGAGAGTCAAATATTAAGTATCAAAATCAAACATTAAGTTATTAAAGATACTAGAGTAACAGGCAAAGCAGATGCTGTCTACATTATAAAGAGTATTTAACTTTCAACAGGCAATGTATGGAAACAGCCTATGTATCCATTGATAGATAAATGGATAAGAAGAAAATGGTCACACACGTACTAACACCAACCCCCACCCTCACATACACAAAGGAGAGGGGGTAATAAGGGAGGATAAAGGGAAAGGGAGAGAAAGAATAGAATTTGATCATTAGTAACAAAGATACCTTACCATCTGATAACTTTCATAAGCTTAGAAAATAATAGGGTAAATGAAATAAGGCAGTCACAGGAAAACAAATAGTTCATGATCCCTCCTACATGTGGGATCTAAAAAGGTAAAATGGTGGAAGTTCATTCCATTGGAGACATTTTCTGATGTCAGTGAAGTGGAGAAAAAGTCATATATTGCTCTGGAAGGCAAGTCTTAATTTGAAAGTATGTGCTGTGGATGAAATGTACAATAAAATGATTACTAATGCTAATACTGTTGATGCCTTGCTGAACTGTGCACAGTCTATAAATGAAGTTTCCTTGGCATGCACACACACAAGCACATAAAACACATAACATGTGCACACAATTACACGCATACATAGAGCATGTATGTACACCAGGAGAGCATGTGCATACATCCACATCCACACACACACACACACACACACACACACACACACTATACACCTACATACCTAATGCGATGATGGACATTTTGATTAAGTAGTTTATTGCTTACTATCATATTCGTGTGTGTGTCAGTATCATATAGTAAATCTTAAAAGATGGCTTTTATTTTTCACCTTATATTCAATAAAGCAAGAAAAATTTTATTTCAAATTAATTGTACAGTTATACCAATACCGATGTACATTTTTATCTGGCTTGTTAATCCTTTATTTTGAAGCTCTTTCAAATTTAATATAGCACAAATGTTTATAGCAATTTGTTCTCTCCCTGTCAAAAACATATTTTTTTTTAATCTCTGCTTCTACTGAAAGCTAAATTAGTACATTGCTGAAGTACCTACGTGATTTTGCTCTAGCTTAACAGAAAACTTTAATGACAGGCAGACCCTAACTGAATTATGGGCATTTCCTGAGCCTGCACTAAGCTTCTCAGCTCCAGCTACTTGCGCTCTTTTGAAATCCATTATCCTATGGAACATGGGTTCTGAATAAGAAGTTTCCTTTTATTCAGGTTATTTTCCTAACTTTCTTTTACTTTTTTCATGTGTCTTTCACACAGGAGAACTGATTTATTGTTTTCCCCCATTTTGCTTAAAAATCTGATAGAAATAAATTCAAGAAAATTGACCGTAAAATGATGTATTTCACATAATATACTCTTGGGAAACTTCAGGTTTTGTCTTTAACCCTGATTTGCAAACTTTTCATCAAAATTTGTGCAGGTAATCACATTTGGATCACTATCATTTAATACCTCTAATTTTCAATTTTGTTTAAAATAAACATAATAGTCAACCACATTCAAACACAAGATTTACACCACAGTGGGGCTGCATCAGAACGGAGAGGCATAATTATACTTGGGTCTGGTTCAGGTGGCCTGCTACTAAAGAGCCTGGGAAGGAACTAGGAATCAAACCAGACTTCAAATATTTGTTTGAATCCTTTCATGATATTCTCTCCTTTGGACCTTGAAGAATACTACGAATACCGAATCAATAGTATGTTAACCTAGAACAGAGGATTTCAGCCCGTGGGTCGTGACTGCTTTGGCAAACTTCTGTCTCTAAAAATATTTACAGTATAATTCATAACAGTTACATTGGTATGGGTTCTTTGGGAAGAATCTTTTTACAGCAGGTTAAGATTTGGTGCTACTATATGGAATTTGGTGTTTCAGTACAAATAAGTGACTGAAGGGACGACTGGAGATTAAAGATACTCCCGGGCACACATTCAACTACTCTGTATTGTTAGCAGTACAGTATTTATAAATTTATCAACACTAAATTTTAATGTTTATGTTATATAAAAATAGTATAATTAAAAGGTAAATCTTTCTGGTTAGAAAATATCTTATGAAAAGAAAATTTGTTTTTATATTAATAAACATTTATTATGCAGCAATATCTGATCTTAGTTTGTCATTTAGTCTTTGATAGCTCACCAGTTTATAAGTGAACAGAACGACAGATTTGTTTACTTATACTCAACATTTATTTGATAAAATGTTAATTACATTTCTAATTACTTTGTGCAAAAAGAGAGATCATTTATAAGATCTTATTCATGGTGACAAAATGCCAGACATATATTAGAGAGACCATTCTTTGGTATTTACTCTCTCATCCAAAATGAAATGCTTTTACTTATCTGAATATTTTTCTTTTTAATTATATGAACAGTTGCAGTGAGGAATATTAATTTCATCTGAAATTAGGCAAAAGCTTGAACATAAGGTTTTCTGGAAAATATTAGAACTTTTTAATCTTACAGACTAATACTGGTTATTCTAAGATCTATTTTACATATACCTTGATAAAATCAAGTTTTATTTGTTTTTACCAGCAACAAGAACTCTAATTTGTAGGTATTTCCTTTAGAGTAAACATTGTAGCATTTTGCCTGGGAACACTGCCCTTATGGATTTGATATTTGTAATCAGCTTTCTATGATATTTCTTATCAAGCTGTCTCTTGTTCTAGCAGGAATGCACATCAGCCATACAAGGCTGTTTTAAATTTATAAATGATTATGCCATATGGGAGGCTGCTCTTTTTCTGAAGGGAAACAGAGGAGGGATAGATCTGGTGGAGAGAATGGGAGGGTTCGAAGAAGGGCAACTGTAGTCGGGATGTATTGTGTGAGAGAAGAATAAATAAAATTAAATAACTGAAAAGTGCCACAACACAGTCACTTAAACCTAGTAGCTTGAAGTTCATTATTTACCATTATTTACAAAATTTCCCTCAGGGGTGCTGTGTATATATGTGTGCACACGTGTGTTCTCTCTCTCTCTCTCTCTCTCTCTCTCTCTCTCTCTCTCTCTCTCTCTCTCTCTCTCTGTGTGTGTGGTTTAAGTATGTGTGCAAACATGCTCAGGCATGCATATGGTGATCATGGATGTCTTATTGTAAAACTGGGCTTCCATTTGTGTCCAAGATAAGGATCATTTCTTTAAGAAAAACGTTGTAGGAAAGAAGCTGAGGATGGCTGGAGCTCATGTGGCTTAGAGGTTTGAGGAGTTATTCTAAATCTGTTAGGCCTCAGGTTTCATTCGGCCTACAATGGCTTTAACCGTGGAAATGACAGAAAGGGGATGCAGTATTTTTCCCTCCTTTCAGTTTCTCATAAGAAGTTGGCTGCATGCTTCTACTGCTCCCTAAAGGCTTCTTTAATGTGATTCAGTGATAAATCAAAAGAAATATGAAACACATCTTACTGTCACATACTTAGTTCAGTGTTTGCATTTTCTTTTTTAAATTGAAAATAGACTCTTCTCTCATAGACTCAATATATCTCACCTACAGTTTCTCTTCTCTCCACTCCTCTTAGCTTCTCATACCTCCTTTCTGCCCTATATCCACCCCCCTCCACCTCCTCTTCCCAAAGAGCAGGCCTCTAAGACACAACAGCCAAACAGGTGAAAGCAAGATGCAATAAGATATATCTGAAAGCAAGCTCCATGATGTCTGTGGTGATTTGAATATGCTTGGCCGTGGGAAGGGTAGCTATCAGAGGGTGTGGCCTCCTTGGAATAGGTGTGGTCTTGTTGTTGGCAATATGTCACTGTGTAAGCAGGTTTTGAGGGCTGCTGGTCTCAAGCTCCACCCAGTACAGAGGAGAGCTACCTCCTGCCTAACTCCAGGTGACAGTTTTCTTCTGGATACCTTCTGATCAAGATGCAGAACTCTCTGCTCTTCCGGTACCATATCTGCCTGCCCACCTTTTTTATTGAAGACATTTTGAACTTAGGATCTCCACAGTTAGGAGAACATCAAACTGACCCATTTCACATCCTCAGAAAACTATTTAATAGTCATGTAGAAAAAAGGTGTTTTATTATGCATAATAGTTGCAATATATACATGCAAGTTATGCCTAATTACAAAACAAATTTAATATTTAGTGATGACTGATAGTAAACATTTATGACTTGCTGTCCTTATATAATTTACCCCTACACCACTCACTGAATAATTAACGGCATTGATATTGTCTCATATTTTCCATTCACTACATGAAAATTAGCTACTTTTGTTTCATGCTAAGGTGGGCCAGCAAAAATTCTCAGCGGCATTGTAAGTAGATATGCTTTGCTTAGGGCTCCTGTAAGCAATATATACATGACTTTTCCAGTGCATGGTCCTACCAGGATGAGGTAGTTTTAATCTACAACGTTGAAGTTTTGTTCCTGTTGATAAGCTAAAAACTACTCTGGAGAAGTTTTTAATGAACACTTCAAAAGTTCCTCTATTTTGTTTTTAGAGTCTGATTTTGATTATGGCTCTGAATCACTACCTCTCAATGAATACGGGTAGATATAACTAGAAAAATATATTTTTCACCACCTGTGGAGAGCTGACCACACACACACACACACACACACACACACACACACACACACACACACACACACACACATCCATAGTTAAGAACTGTTGAGAAGTAAGTGTTTTCTGGACGCCAACAGACAGTGACACATACGATCTTACAGTAAATGTGACTCTATATGAAGACCTTCATGAGATAAATCTCAGTTCTTCCCGGGGGTCCTCAGACCTACTCAAACCATGTATTCCATATGAATTTAAAAGTCCTGGCCTTAAGGAAGATGAAATGATAGCAGAGGAATATACCAACACCATTTCTGGCAAGGTAACCAAATATGAGGATATACATTTTGTATGGAAGAATGGATCAGAGTTCTCCTTGCAAAGCCTCTGCTGTCTGTACAGTTTACCTGGATATTCTCCAGCAGTCTTGATGACTAGTGAGCCAACTGTTACTCTGCTCAGATGTAGGGTTTATTTTCCTCTCTTTTATACTTTGTGTCTTCGTGCAGGAAAATACTTACCTTGGCAGAATATCAGCATTGGCTATTTTTTTTGTGTGTGTTTGTGGGATTTTGTTATTATTTGAGCTTAAAAGTGCAAAACATAACAATTATAAGGTTTTATTTCTTTTTTTTTTTAAAGACTGTTTGCTTAGATGAGCTGATGCTGGGTTAAGTTAACAGTTAAAGCCAACTAGGACAGGGCCTATTGGAATGTTTACAGGTATTTATTTCTGAATCCCATATGAAATTTAAAACTCTCCAAGAGATTTTACAAAATTTTCTAATAAACTACATAAGTATAACACCCAATTTTTGAATGTAGTAGAAGTAAAAAAAAAATCCATAAAGCACTGATCAATTTGTCATTTCTGCTGTTCTAGCTCCCAGAAACTCACATAGTAGGTGTTTTTCCTCTTTATATTATGGAAACATTTTTGGATAATATTCTATAAATTCTTTGTTAACTAGCTTTCCTATCAGTAAAAATTTAACCACAGCATAATTGTCACTGACATTTTACACACACACACACACACACACACATATGTAAATTTCAGAGTTCTAAACAGGATCAGACATGTAGTAAGCATTCAGTAGGTATTATCTATCTGTTGGGAGTGAAGCTAATGCGGTGATTGGAGGACAAAAAGGCACTTCTTATTTGCAGCATGTTTGTTATTAACGCGAGGGATGTTGATGTTTTCCAGTCTTAAATGAATTTTCAGTCTGGATCAATAGTAGCTTGTCAGTTACTTGAAACCCTACTTTCAATAAAAAAGAGATTTACTGCTTTAGGGAGAAGGGCAGTTCACAGTAATGGTTTCTGAGTACTTTGTAGGTGGTTCTTCTCACATATCAAAGTTACCTCTGTCATGGGAAACAAACCCATTTTTATCTAAAGAAACATCATCTCAAGATTTGCATATTTCAGTATATACTCTGAAGCATCTTTGAACATTGGTATTAGAAGATTAGATTGGGATATAAGCATTACTCATTCTGATCTTGGTTTGGAATATCTTTATTATTATTATTATTAATAATAATAATTTTCTTTTGTTTTTAAACTCCAGATTTTATTCTCCCCCTGTCTACACTCCCACTATTCGACATCCCATACCTCCTCCCGGCACCCCTGTCACTACGAGGATGTCCCCACTCACCACCCCACCAGACCTCAAACTCCCTGGCGCCTTCAGTCTCTTGAGGGTTAGGTGCACCTTTTCTGACTGAACCCAGACCCAGAAGTCCTCTGCTGTATATGTGTTGGGGGCCTCATATCAGCTGGTGTATGTTGCCTGTTTGGTGGTCCAGTATCTGAGAGATCTCTGGAGTTCACATTAATTGAGACTGCTGGTCCTCCTACAGGGTCACCCTCCTCCTCAGCTTCTTCCAGCTTTTTCTTAATTCAATCACATGGGTCAGGAGCTTGTGTCCATTGGTTGGGTATAAATATCTGCATCTGACACTTTCAGCTGCTTGTAGGGTTTTTCAGAGGACAGTCATGATAGGTTCCTTTTTGTGAGCTCCACAGCCTCAGTAATAGTGTCAGGTCTTGGGACCTCCCTTTGAGCTGGATCCCACTTTGCGCCTGTCGCTAGAGCTTCTTTTCCTCAGGCTCCTCTCCATTTCCATCCCTGCATTTCTTTCATACAGGAACAATTATGGGTCAGAATTTTGACTATGGGATGGCAACCCCATCCCACAGTTGATGCCCTGTCTTTCTGCTGGAGGTGGGCTTTACAAGTTTCTTCTCCCCACTGTAGGGCATTTCATCTAAGGTCCCTCCCTTTGAGTCCTGAGAGTCTCTCATCTCCCAGGTCTGTGGTATATTCTGGAGGGTTCCCTCCAACCTCCTACCTCCCGAGGTTGCCTATTTCCATTCTTTGTCCTGGTCCTCAGGTCCTTTCCCCCCACCCAATACCAGATTATGTTCACCTCCCCCCCATCCCCTTTCCCTCGGATTCTACTTCTCTGAGATTATTACCTATTGTACCTCTCGAATTCCTCCCATTCAAATGGCATCATATTAGCTACTAGTAATTAATCTATGAACTTCAGCAAGTTACATACATTTAGTCCATAGCAATTCTCAAGCAAGTCTTTTCTCTTTGAAATAAACACACACACACACACACACACACACACACACACACACACACACACACACACTGCCCAAAATAACTTGGTGTCATTAGTTCTAAAAAATGTTTCATATCATTTTTTTTAGACTTTCAATGTTAGTGTCCAAGCTGTATCATTTTAGGAACAGGAATATGAGAATATGACACACAACTTATGGTTTCTGACAGGGGTGTAGGTGGGGAAGGTTTAAGTTTTCTATAAGTGGCTAGCAACAAGGAGTTTGATCATGCTCCATTGAGTATATGGGCAACTCAAATTAGTTATTTTTTTCATCTTTCTGTTGGAAGAGGTCACAAGGGATCAGGGGCTGGCCAGGGAAGACTATGGAATCAGTATCATGCTGTGAAATTCACAAATAATCAAAAAAATTATGTTGGGGAAGAATTTTAAAAAGTTAATTCACCACAAATGTAACAAAAATAACAATTATATTCTTAAATTTATGAAAATTAATGTAGTCATAATCTGCTTCTCCATAACAAAAGAAAGTATTTTCAATAATAACAAAATTGGAAAATTAAGATGATATATACTTCAATTCATCTTAAAATTGTAATGTTACTCAAGTGGCAAAAGCTTAATAAGTGTCTTTCTCAGTGAACTTACATAACTTAAAAATAATGATGTTCTCTTCAGAAGGAGGCTTTGAAGTAGTTAGTTCTTATTGTTGGTTGTTCTAAGGTTAGTAACCTTGACCTGTGGAGTAATTACAGAAGATAACTGGGTGGCTTGCTATTATGTTAGCCATGATTGCCTAAATTGATCACTTAATCTAACAAAGGGTCAATGTCTAGTTCATAATCATAATCTCAATATAGATAATTACAATGGAGTTCTTAATCATACAGAAATACCGAGTCAACTTTTGTCAATTAATTTAATTTGCTTAGTATAATTTAGGTGAGCTTCATAAAATAACCTGTGGTTTCATCTAGATATGATAAAATGAAATGCTTAATCAAGCTTAACTACAAAGAAAAATTCTTTTATAGAATTTTACTTCATACAGTATGGCAAAAGGAAAGACAAAGATGTGTAGTAGAGGACAGTTACCTCCTTCTCTTCTAGGGTATGTAGAAATAAATGTTTAACGTTATGTACAGTGCTATTTGTTTGCTTGTGCATGACATTTATAAATCTGTGTGCATGTAAATGAACCACATAATCTTCGCTTAAATTTAATCTCACCTAATAAAACTGACATTTCTGCTTGCATAAATTTTATATACAAATATTATATGTAATATCAATGCATGCATATTAAGTTAAATGATAACAAAAATTTTAAATAAAATTACCAGTTGCTAAGTATGTAGTTTTTCATGAAGGAAAATAAAAAAGATAGAAGATTCCATTTGACACATCTCTAACATGTCTCAAACTTAAATTATAAATTATGTTTCATTCATTTATCAATATACACTAAATGTAGATAGATTAATATAAATTAAATATAAATGAAATTTCTTTCTTAGTCTTGAATATTCAAAGTTTAGTAATGGTGAGTGTTACTCAAAATTGAAAGATTAGATGAGTTGGCTACAGCATAGCTAGTGATAGTCTTTTCTTGTAACAATTTGGACATGTGCTGCATCTCTTAGAATTCACAATATAAAAATCATAAAGCAAATAACAACAGCAGAATGTTGGCCTGCGTGCTGGAAGCCTTCCTCAGGGATCTCTGGCCGGCCAAATGCGAGGGTTCCGGCAAAGGGGAGAGCACGAGTGGGGACAGAGTCTCCTCCGCCTTGGTCTCCGCAGTTGCCACCAAGACGCTGCACCCACCGCACTGCGCTGAGTGGGGCCCCAGGCTGAGCCCACGAGAGGCCGACTAGCCGTCAAGGAGTACGGGAAGCTTCTGTTGGTGGGAGAACAGATCTCTTCCTGGGCAGCAGTGTTACAGCTCTTATGATGGAAGCTCTCGGACAACAGAGTAGTTCTCACACCTTTATTCCTTCTGGATGAGGATCTCCCACACAGGCTGGGATGGTCTAATATACTGTTTGGGAGGGGTCAGGAGTTTGACAACAGATACTTCCCATTGGCTTGGTCTGAGGGCTTTGGGGCACCTTATTTGCATGTGGGAGGGCTTGGCCTTCCTCCTATGTGACAAATCTCACTTGACAGGCCTCTCTGCAGAGATTGTGGAAGTTGTTTTTACAGGAGTCTTCCAGGAGCATTGGCAACAACCTTTTCCGCTCCTTTGTGTATTATTCCACTGGGTCTCCCAGCGTTTTCAGCCTGGGCTCAACTGGGTGCCAGACTTCCTTCCACAAACCACTGCCCCACAGCAGATCATCTGGGCAAAGTAGTGCATGGTAATTCTCTTGTTTAAATGAATACATGCAGATAATAGAGTACTCTGGCCTAGTCTATTTGGCAAGTTCCAGGCCAATGAGAGATTCTGGTAAAAAACCACATAAGCTTACTGAATATGGCATATATGGTTGTTCTCTGGTCTCTCTGTGCAATTGTAGCTTCAAACATAGCAGAAGTCTTAAAGGTCCTACATGGCCTTTGCAAGCAAGCAAAATTTTACAAAAGGAGAACTTTCCAATTCGCCATTTAGCCTAAACACAGTGATACAAGTTTTTAATGCCATTATGGTTGGCCAGTTAGAGAAAGCCTTGTTTTTCAAGTCAGGTCAATCCAGGTTTCAGAAGGTCTTTGTGGTCTGTTGGGTTGAAAACAGACTGTACCATAAGAAGATAAATCTCATTTCACCTACGAATTACAAGTATAAACATCAAGGTCTAGAAACAAGTCTGGAAGCAGAGCAATAGGGAGTATGGAGGCCCTGTTATTTTGTAATCCATATTCAAATCAATAGCAAAGGCAGATATGGAAGAGTCAGATTCTAATAGCACAACATAGACTCTTTTGGTAGAAGAGGCTTTATGGCAAAGAAATGAAAATTCCTCTAAGCAAGGTTTTTAAGTGAGTACCATTTTATACTCATAGCCCCACACAGTGATATTTTAACATTGTAGATGTGGTGGTAAAGAAAGTGAACCATGTATGAAGCAATGACCTCCTCAAACAACCTTCATGAGTGAGTGTCTGTATGCTCTGAATGACCTTGTCAAATGAGTCTT
The DNA here is from genome assembly GCA_028551405.1 of Uromys caudimaculatus. Classification (NCBI taxonomy): domain Eukaryota; kingdom Metazoa; phylum Chordata; class Mammalia; order Rodentia; family Muridae; genus Uromys; species Uromys caudimaculatus. The sequence goes on along the minus strand of CM052713.1, from coordinate 68,926,153 downwards.
CCTGGGAGAGAGTTTCTTGAATCTATTTTCACATTTGCATTATTGAAAAGAGAGGTAAGCAAGTTCTTGCCTTGTTTTAATTTAATTACACTGTATTATAAAAGATTAACCATGCCCACTAGTATGGTTATCAGCCACACATACAATGTGACCATAAGGAATTATGAACAGGATAGAGGTTTCTGTGTTGAGGTGAAAAAGCTGTTGTTTATGTTGTTTATGTACTATTATGTAATAATAGTAATGCCCATCTTACAGTCATGAAAGGCAAACAACTATTTTATTTTAACAAGTGTTAAAATTTGTGATAATCTCTTTTTATAGGTGATGAACACTGTTCTTTAAGTAAGTTCTGGATTTCTTACTTGTCAAGTTGCACCTTTGTTTAAATGTGGTTTTTTTTTTCTGTTTCCATTCTTCCTATAATGTCTTCTTTCTGGTTATGTGCATACTTGATATATTTTAAGGAGTCAATATTTGACATTGTTGACTTTCTAAATGTCTTCTTCCATAGAGCCTCAAGCAAGTATTGATCTATTTAGAGGCTTACCCAGGAAAATGAAGGCTTGATAGGGTTTAAGTGGCTGTTCACAGAGCGACCAAGGGTATTTATCACTTAGTCCTGAGGTTCATGAACTTTGTTTTGACATAGACAAGAAAAATGCCACGGGCAATGTGTAGAATCTTGCAAACCACCATCCTTTAAGAGGACAGAACTTAGTCACTCAAATCTTTAAATGACAGTTTTTATAGTCCTAATATTTTTTCCACATGAGTGACCACCCACCAAGTGTGTATATCATATTGTGGCTCTATACTGAACCTAATTTTAGTTATGTCTTGCACTAGAATAGAGATACCCAGGCCATCTAAGCTACACCAGAGATGTAAAACACACAGTACAGGGCCATTAAAAGGTGGTCTAAATATCAAACCCTTTACATAGAATCTCATTACTGAGACTTCTAATTTAGAACATTTAATTCAACAAGTGAAACACACCTCAAACTGTAGGCTACTCTGTATACAGCAGCTATAAGTACATGTTCATCTTTAGCCAACAACCAAATCACACATCAAACCAGAGAAGAATGTCCAGTAAGGTAGACCCACCTAGACATCTTACAAGATTTATTTATTTTCTTTCCTGTCGAGACTGTATAAACACATCTAAATTTTGTTTCAGATGCCAAGAGAAGTTCCACCACATGCATTCACCAGGAGGATGCAGGAATTTCGTGGTTTGCATATTGAGACTTGGAGAGTAGAGTGGGGCTGTCCTTCCAATGTAATGAAAACTGATTTAAGGAAAATAAAAGATGACTTTTTAGTGTAAGGAGGTAAGGCAGATGTAAGGATGCTTACATTTGGTGATATAGTTATATTGACTGATTTAAAACTCAAACAAACAAATAGTAAAGCCACTAGATTTAGCTCTCCAGACAGAATGTAAAAAGGAAAAGATGGGGATATAATTAAATATGAGCAAATATATAATTTTTTAAATTGTGTGTACATTGTTAAAAGGAGAAAATTCTCAGAGTTCTTCAAATGAAACATATAGAAAGCCACCAGGCAGGTCAGTGTTGTGGGGCTGGGGCTTTAGGAGGAATGGCAAATCTTTATGTCTTTTAAACTTGTGTCTATGCTGTTATAGACACAAGTGCTATATTTCTCAGCTGCTAGGTATCCCAAGCTGTCCAAAAAAGGCAGTGTGGGAGTGAGGATTAGAACCTAGAAAATATAAATGCTACAACGCTCACTGTTCTTAGTGATTTCAAAATGTATACTACTTTGACTGTTGTAAACACTTGTTGAGTTTCTAGAGCTCTTGAAACATTGATTTTTGGCAGGACTTATCACTGCTCTTATTGCTTCTGTGAGTGAATTTCTAGTGTTTATACCACTGCTCTTATTGCTTCTGTGAGTGAATTTCTAGTGTTTATTACTATACCATTTCTGGAATGTAATTCTCCTAATACTTAACACAGAATAAGTGTATGGAGAATTCTTGGATCTGTCGCTCGGGAAGCATATCAACCATGTCTGGAACTGTTGGAAGGCAATAATATACACTATCCAGTCTTTTACAAAACTATAAAGAATTTATTTATTTATATATATTTATATATGAAAAATAAGTGACAACAAATTTACAACTAAAATTGAGATTAGTTTTATTAAAAAAGTGAAATGTAAAATTAATGATTTCATTATAAATTAGCTTTTCATTATTTTTCCATAACAAGATATTTATATCAAATTCACAGTCATTAATTGCATTTGTGTTTATAACATAAATAAAATTCTAATGAAATAATATGAATGCATAACTATATACTATGTGAAATTTCATTTTTTCTCATTAATAGCAGAAAATGATGTGGTGATTCTAGGCTTTTATTCATATTCTGAAAGAACAGCTGGGAAATACTGTGTTCTCTAGTGCACTGTGTGTTTAGTTTTTGAAATAGGCTAGTCTTTTTTTCCCAGTTAGTTCCTTAACTATGGTGGGCAAAGTTTCAATGAAATTGAAGTCAGTGACTTCTTACCTCTTGACTCTACACCTTTGTGGGTGCTCAAGGCAATATTAATTCTCCTATGAACACTTACTTCTTAATTTTCAGCTCAGAGTTATGACTGACCTGGCATTTGCTTAAAGAGCCTTGTGGACTTTCCTGGAATAAAGTAAACAAAGGGAACACAAACTCTACCCAGGATCTCTAGCAGAAGACCGTGCCCTCTCTTTCTTTGTAATCAACAATAGACACATTCAGTGGTGATTCATGACATATATATATATTTTTTTTTCTTAACAACTTGACACTTCCTCCGTGGAAAGAGTGATAATAGTTTAATAGTTCCTTGTGCAGTTAGCTTTGGCAACCTAATTTGGAGACATTATTGCTGTCTACTTTTCTAAAGTATTAAATGAGTGGTTATAGTCATGGCTGAGCAAGCTAAATATCATGGTGGCCAGAATCAAAGACACCAGGGAAATCTGATGGCTAGAGGAGGTAACACAGTGACATTTTGAAATATTGTGCCCTGCAGGGTATATTTCTATGGTGAGATGGTGAAAATTGATGTTTGCTAGCAAGCTACTTTCTTTTTTTCTTTTTTTCTTTTTCTCCTTTTTTAAATCTTTCTTAGGAGATTTTCAAAAAATGAGAAAATGGAGTGTTTTTTTTTTTTTCATTCTTTTCCTCAAGACTAATCTTTCTTCAAAATTAATCTGGAGTGTTTTCATCCATAGTGATGAATGAAAACAATCATATGATGATAGTATAAATATTTTCTCTTAAAGAGTAACTTTTTAAAATAATTTCAAATTAAATTACCTTTTGTATATGTGTCAAAGCACACAGAGACGTGTGTGCCTGTGTGTTTATGTGTGTGAGCGCAGGCGCAAGTGAGTGGCGGCATGCCTTCGCACTTCTGAAGAGGTCAGAGAGCAATTTCTTAGAGTCCATTGGTTCTCTCATGCTATAGTTGGGGGTTCCCCGGATTGAACTTAGATCATCAGCCTTGGCAGCAAGAACTTTTACTCACTGAAACATCTCACTGTCTCAGAGGCTACATTTCTATAAGCCTTTTCTGATACTGCATAGCTAGGAGGGCTCACTTTCTGTTTATCAGATTATAAAAGTGATATATAGGATTTCTAAATGAGGATCAGAATTGATATTCAAGCTGGAGTAGATGTACACAAGATTTTACATAAAAAGTCATGATAATAATTATGAAAAAGTTCATGTAATAGTTAGCATGTAATAGCACACATTTTATACTCTTGTCAAAATGTTATACCATTTCTCATAAATATGTATAATTATTTCAAGTTAATCCAGACTTCATAATGCTATAGATGAGGTAGAAATATGAACTATCTTGAATTCACATTATATGCTTCATTGTATAACAAATGATCCCCACTGTCATGCATGAGTATGGACAATTTAAATATCTTTCATAGGAAACTGGGATTTAAGGGACTGTCCATTGGTGCTTAGATAAACTTTAATTTTCAGTCCTAAATGTCCAAGCTCAAGTCATGTTGAGATTATAACCTTGTTCAAGTTTATTTAATTTTATTCTATGTGTCTGACATATGCCTGCATAAGCATATGTGTGTCATATGATTGTGTGTTACTTGAATTTTTTCAAAGTCTACTTTTAATGATGGTTCGTAAATGCCTTAACCTCTCTTTTAGCCCACTGCCCATCAGAGGTAGCAGACAAGAAAGGATGTGGGGGAAGTGGGCCTGTTTAGAAAAGATCCTTTGCAGCAACTCTCATCTGTGTTGTCTGGAAATCGGCAGCTCAGTTCACAGGTCAGCAGCAGCAGCTCAATCCACTCACAAACCCTTCACGGACACACCAGCAGTCCAGTTACTCAGAGTTGGCACAGCAAACATGAATCGATAGTGGTGGCATGACCTAGCAGGAAAAGCCAGGCCTCAGGTACAAGTCAGAAGGAGGGACCAGGGCCTCTTTCAAGTGAAGCAATGATCGCTGAAGATGGAAGACCAAGAAGCATTTAGCTCTGCAAGCAAGCCAAGCTCAGCTTCTGTCGCGGTCCTTCTAATCCTTTTTATACATCCTCCAAACATCACAGGTCCTCCATGGGTCTTGCCTCAGCACATTTCTTGCCTTAGGACATGAGTCTGTCTCAGCTCTTACCATTCTGCCATCAGCCTGAGTCCACAGAAGTAGCAAGAAACTGTAGCATGCCATCAGAAGTTTATTGGTGCGTTTTTCTCTATGGAGTCCTGACAAATGGAGCTCAATTATACAATGTCATTCATTCATATATATATATATATATATATATATATATATATATATATATATATATATATATATATATATATATATATAT
>CM052713.1:68840057-68915597 GCA_028551405.1 Uromys caudimaculatus | reverse complement strand
GGACCCAGCTATACCTCTCCTGGGTATATACCCAGAAGATGCCCCAACATGTAACAAAGATACATGCTCCACTATGTTCATAGCAGCCATATTTATAATAGCCAGAAGCTGGAAACAACCCAGATGTCCCTCATCAGAGGAATGGGAATACTTACTTAATGTAAGTATTTACATTACTACCGTATTTAAGTATTACAGTATAGGAATTCCAACCATGGCTGCCTCCACACTATGTAACTCAAGAACCTGGTAACTGCTTAGTCCACAAGGCCTGATGCTTCAAAATCCTAGTTTGGCAATTAATGTGTGGACGACTGTTGAGATCTATTGCTCTTTATTCCATTTGGCAGTAATATGAAAGCTGGGTTCGGATGTTAGCAATGGCAGTGGGATAGACACCAGCAAGAAAAAAAGAGGCAGGTAGCAGTGTTGAGATTTTCTGGGTACTTCCTATGGTCTTCCCACTTACAGGGACAGTATTCTTTCAACTACTATTCCTTGAAAATAACCTTAAAGAATGGCTCAAGGCCTACTTCTAATTGATTCCAGATACCATTAATTTGTCAAGATGTACCATCTGTCACATATGGTAAGGGTCTCTTTAGCTATTCCGTAAATCAACAACCTACCTTGGGAAAAGCCTGTGTATGCTTGCTTTCTCACTGAAGAAAAGTGTGCATTATTAACCTATATTCTTGCAAGCATAGAATGAGATTACTCTTCTGGATTACACATGACTAGAGCATATAGTGGATTTTAGTGCTATTGTGTTTTACACTTCCAGAAAGTTAAACAATAGAGCATTACTCCACACTTTAACTTGTTAATTGCTACTACTTTTCAGATAATTTTGTATTCTAGTCTCCAATACACAGTGATCTCTCATTTTCTTTTCTGTTTTTTTTTTTTTTAGATGTTGGTGTTAGTACTAGATTGACATGACATAATTAATTAGGACTTACTAAATCCTCTGCTTCTATTTTCTAAAAGAATAACAAGAAAATGTGTACAATTTCTTCCCTAAAGAGTTGTTAAAATGTACCAGTGAAATCATCTTGACTTGACAATTATCAGGGTATTGATTATTGATTTTATTTTTAGTGGATACAGGCCTATTTAGATGGTTTTTCTATTGTAAAAATAATGTATTATAAAGAAATGGTTCACTTCATACAACTGACAACTTCGTGAGCACACAACACTTCATAGTCCTCCTTTACTACCTTGCAATGTCTTGCAGAGTTGCAGTAATGTATTCATTTTGATATCTGATATTGTTATTTATATCTTTTCCTTTACCTTGGGTATACTGGCACACAATTGTGGTCCCTTTTATTGATCTTGTGGAAGAAAGAAGCCATGTACTACAGAATGAGTCTTAAGGACATTTACTGCTATTAGTTCTTCATCCAAATTACTTGCATAATTTTATTACTTCATTTAGATTCATATACTCATAAATTTTCATTGTAATCATTGCATCTACTTCATTCCATTCATAAAACAGGTATGTTTGTAGATGTAAATACAGAGGCAGATATGCACTAGCACATATACATAGAAATAGAGATTCAGATAAACATGAAATTGTATTTCTCACTGCTTATGCCATGGAATGTAAATGTTCATAGTTAATGATTTTTTACCAGTACTTCATTGTTGCCATGTATTCCTAAAGACATACAATGACTAAGATGTTCAAATCATAGCTAAACTCTTCATTTTTCTGTTTTCAAAATAGAAACGGATCCAGAACTCACTTTAAAATATTTTAGATCACATAGTCTTCCACTAGGATTCTATACCTAAACCTTAAGCAATATTGTATAAGACTCAAAGAGCAAAATTACTATGTGGCTAATTGATAAAGTTTGCATCTCGATCTTTCTTTTTTATTTCCTTATGTTTATGGAAGTAAGATTAATATTAAGAGTAAAAATACAGAAAGATATCTTTGTTTGACACTTTTTTTTTAGTTTGTTATCTCCTATTCTGGTTTATTTGTTTTTTTTTAAACAACATATATTTTGGTATTATTATTTAGATCCTTATTTTTATTCTAATGAGAGAAAAAAGAACAGTTGTGCATTTGGATGGATGAGGAAGTTGGAGGAGGGGAAACTGTAATGAGAATTACTTTGTATTTTTTAAAAGTCTTCAATTTAAGAACATACACACAAGGTAAAACATTGTTTCTTATAAATTATAAGAGCTTTTTATTTAAAATTTAAACTGTTACTGTTAAAATTCATACTAAAATATGAACAATGGTAATCAGAAAGAAAATATGAATAGCTATTATTATTCAGTGCAAAATCCTTGAAGTCATTTTATCAGGAAGTAAAACTACATATGTGATACTACAAAGAAAATTTTAGTTTTATACATTTGTCATTAGTGTTAGAGGTTAATATTTTCTACTTTGGATTTTATTTCTATACAAAATATAACCAATAGACTACAGTTGTCAACTAAAATAGTCAAAATCAATCCTAAACTAATACCAGTGCCTACATGCTTATTGTACTATTTCTATATAACTCTGCATAATCTTCTGTGATACTGCATCTATCTCTGTGTACATAGTTGCATGAACTGATTAAACTACAATTGTAAATTAAAATGCAAATATATCAAACTTTCACATGCATTGAAACAAAAAATCATATGTAATGCTGATACAACATTAATTTAGCATGACATTGAAGTGAAATTTAGTCATACAACTTGCAAACATATTCATTCTCTAGATGATTATATGACCTATTTAGCCACTTCATGACTGTATGTCATTTGACAGTAAGGGTAATAAATTGAGTCATAGGTTACTTTTAAGAGCAAACCAATCAAAAGAAACTGAAAGATAATTATGGATATTTGTGCTCTCGACACATGTTCTTTATAAGAAATAACATGTTTTGAGCATAAGTGTGTATGGAGTGTGTGTGTGTGTGTGTGTGTGTATGTTTGAATATGTCAGGTAGATGAGTTATTTAACTTATATAACTATAAACATTAATGATATTTTCAAAGATGCTTATAAGTGGAATGTCCAGCAATTTTAATTTAAAATGTAGTAAATCTAGAATAAAATGAATGTATTTCTTTAAAGTTGTATTAACTACTTTTCTTTTTTTTTTTTTTAATTTTTTTATTTTATTTTATTTACATTTCTGATGATTCCCCTTTTCTTTGGAAACCCCGTGTCCCCTCCCCTTCCCCGCCTCTGTGAGGGAATTCCTCCTCCCACCTACCCGCCCACCCATTCCCATATTCCCACCTTGACATTCCCTTTTACTGGGGCCACTAGCACCCTCAGGCCCAAAGTCCTCTCCTTTCTCCCTGGTGGCCATCGAGGTGATTCTTCTGCCTCATATGTAGTTCAAATCTATAACAATTACCTAGTTGGGAAGCAAATGTGGTGAAAGTTGTTTTTAGATTACTACAAATGAAGTTCATAATTCATCATGGCAAAGAGGACAAACAAAGTAGGTGAGTGTGTGGAGTATGAATGCATTATTATTGCTTGTTTTCAAAGAAGCATCCATACACCAAAATCAGGATAATGTAATCCCCCAAACACCTGTGCCTTTTGGTGTGCTCTGTCATGTGCTATGCATGCCAACCTCCGAAAATGTATAATTTTGTGAACAGATATTCAAGGTTATTGTTAAATATGGTATAGTTCATATTTAAACCATAAACTTATACTCTAATTCCGCAAATGCAAGTTGCTTTCAATTCACCTTCAAAGCTTTCTACCACCTTAAATGTCTCAAAATTGCTCAAAAGTCAAGTTTCTTCTAAGACTCAAAGTGAAGTTTCATTTGTCAGACCCTGCAAACTCAGAGACATGTCATATACATAGCACAGAGAAAAGATGCCCGTTCTAAATGGAGTAGGAGGCGATAATAAGAATAAATTTCAACTAAAATCATATAAAAACCAGACTACTAAACATTAAATTATAGCTCCAAAGCTAGCAGTTAGTTTGGTAACATCATCTTAACTTTCACATTTTTGGCAACTCTTCCTCCATTGTATTAGAAGCTCATATGATCTTTTTCTTGTGCACGATCCACTGAATGACTGCAGGGTTTTTGATGCCCTTTGTTATGGACATTTAGAACATACCAAGGTCTCCATTCCGTCTCCATCTCTGTTTTCACCTCTACATGTATTGGCCACTAAGCACCTTCTTGCAAAAAATCTTATCTTGTTATGTATTGTGTAATGTAATTTATTTTTGGTCCTGAAATTTTGCTGCAAGCCCACAACACTCCATAACTCTTGAATCTGCATAAGTACAAAATTTACACATGCAAGTTGCTGTAATTCTGTTGCCAGCCCAGGACTGATACTCTTTTACTAAGTTTTCTTGACTTCAAAGGTTTTTGTTGTTGTTGTTGTTTGTTGTTATTTTGTTTACCTGAACCTGGGAATACATTTGCTAAATTATTTATATTCTAAAGAAATATCCTACAAGCTCTGTTCATTTAGACACTATTCATGTACTCTTCTTTCAAGTAAATTTTCATATTCACACAAACCAGATGTGGTTTTCCCTAGAATTCAGCACCAATGGCCTCTAAAACCATCTTCATTTTCCTCTCAAACCTTGTAAATACGATTTCAACAGTCTTTCTCTCAGCACTCTGGCTTCTTAAATTCTCACAATGGCTATTATGCCCTACTAACAGTATGTTATAGTTTCTCTTGCCTAAACTCCAAACTTTTCTGCGTTTCTCTCACAAACCAGTTTAAAGACATAAGAAATATGTTTATGTTGTTAAACTCTAACAACAACCCCATTCCTTAGTTGCCAAAATTCCGTATGTTACCTTATTACTATGAAAAACACATAAATGAACCTAAAGAAGTGAAGAAGGGTCTGTTTTGGCTCACATTTTGGAGGCTCAGTCTAACTGTTGGGGCTTTTCTATGTCTGCTCCAGTTACTGCATAATGACACAGAGACTATATTTATTAATAAATGCCATTTGCCCTTATAGCTAGGCATTGTTTCCCACTAGCTCATCACTCAAATTTCCAATTTATATGATTCTATGTCTGTCACATGACTGGTTAGTTACCTTTCCTCGGTTTCATGTATCTGGCTTACTTTCCCTCTAGGTGCTAAATCCTCCCACTCCTGACTTTTCCCAGTGGTCCTCTCTGATCAGAAATCCTGCCTATTCTATCCTGCTTTGCTATTGTTCATTTAGCTCTTGACTGAAGCTGTTGTTTTTACACACTGCACAAGAGATTAGCCTTACAGCTCAGTTAATCCTGAAAAAAAAAAAAAAAAAAAAACCAGGAGAGGCTAGCCTATGTCGATAGTAACAGAATCATGAAACAGGACCTTTCTCACATGGCCTGGATTGGCAGCCGAGGATGCTTGCCAGAGAGAAATGGGAATAGCTTTACAGGACCTTTCTGCTTTGGCCCAAACCTCATAGATTTCACAAATTCTATAAACAACAGCACTTGAAAAAATCAAGTTATATCTGTGGAAGATATTTTAAAATCAAGACACAACAGTTGACTGTGATATTCTACTTTCTGTATAGAGTAAACAGAGAATATGCCAAGCTATTTTCATGACTAACAATTTTTCCTTTCCTTTCTAAAATACATCATGATTTTCATGATGAACCTTCCTTGTTTCCTTGATTATTAAGCAGGCTTGCTTAATACTTATATTAACAATATAAAATAAAGTAGACAAATGGATTGTAAAGTGTCACAGCCAGGCAAGTAAAAAATGAGGAACAAGAATTAAATGGTAGATCTTGACACTTCTACTGGGATGATTGTTCAACAATAGATTTCAACTACTCAGAATATATTTTATATTCTTAAATATTTAATTCACTGACATTGGCACAAAATCACAGAACTTACCTCAATAGTAATAAAATATAATTTATTCTATATGTACCCATGATTGGTCAAAACCTAGAAACACTAATTTGAGGTACCCTTAATTAAAATTTTTGACTTGGCACCAGTATGATGACATTAGTAAAGTAACAGCAAAGAAAGCCAACAATTAAAGCAATTTAAGGTATGTTATTGGGCACACCATATAGACAGATTACACAAAGTACAGAAATCACACTCGTATGTCTTAGTTGGTATCAGAGGAAATATTTAGCCTTTTGGTTGTTGGAAAATGGGATTTATTTTGTACATTCCAAGTGATTTATCAAATGGTCACGAATGCATGTAAAATACACTCAGAGCTATCAGAAGCTAAAGATAGGCAGTGATAATTTGGTTCCATACTTGAAAGATGTCAAAGTCTCTGCAGTCTAATGAATTTCTAACCAGTGAATTAGCATTGAAGAAGGTGTAAGTTGCTAGTAATTTGCCGTCTTCAATACTGCAAAGTATGTGTTGATATCCAGGGACTGAGATTTCAGAAGAGTATGGATTTTTGAGAAATTTTATTTAGCAATATTACCTCTTTCCTTGATTTTTCTACAGAGTCATGAAAGATATTTTATGAATTATGAATGAAAATAATAAAATTTAGTTAAGTAAATAGACTATAACACTATGTTTACCAAAATGATGGCACTTCCAGTCTACTTTAAATTCATGAGTAAGAAAATGGATGATAGACAATGCTTAATCAGGACATAAATGTTCCTTTGTATTGCTGTTGTACAAAATGAGGAATGGTATTAGAATCTGGTAGATGATTTGAGGATTCTGATTCCAACTAATAAAATTATCCTCACCCTTAGTGTAGGCAACATAAGGCAGAAATCATTCTAACTTATTGTTTCTCTCGAAATTTCATGCTTTCTTCTTTCCTTTTATTTTAATTTCTCTCCTCTGTCTTTGTCGTGTCTGTCTATTTCTGTCTCTATCTTCGCCTCTCTCCGACTCGCTCCTTTTTTTCCTTTCCCCTATACCACTAACACTTATCTTTTCCACACTCATCCTTAAAATACTAAATAATCCCCTTTTCAAGGGGAGATTCTATTCTAATGCTAATGATCCATCATTTTTACTGTATAAGATAATAAAAGCACAATTGATATTCAATGTAATTTATATTAGATAAAATAATTTTTTCAAAATATATTTTATTTATTATGGAATAAGTGTCTATAACTTATAAGAAACAATCTGTGCATGAGTAAAAATGGAGCAGAGGTTGAGGGAATGGCCAAGCAGTGAATGGGCTAAGTTGAGACCCATGCCACAGGAGAGAGCCGAGCCCTAATGATATCCTTCTATGCTTGCAGACTGGGACCTAGCATCCCTGTCTTCTAAAAGACTTCATCCAGCTGCTAATGGAAACAGATAGAGAGACCCACAGCCAGACCGTCGACAGAGATGAAGGAGTCTTGTGGAAAAGTTGGGGAAAGGGTTAAGGGAGTGGAGCTGTTAAGGAAGCCACAAGAAGACCTATAGAGTCCAGACAAAAAGCATGCAAGGGCTGGATCTAGGTTTACTACACATATTTAGCAAATGTGTAGTTTGGTCTTCCCTTGGGTTCCCTAACATTTGGAGCAGGGGCTGTCTGATTCTGTAGCTCCTTTCTCTAGCTGGGCTGCCTTGTCTGACCTCAGTGTGAGAGTTTAGGCAGAGAATGCTGAGACTCGGTGTGCTTGGGCAGGTTGGTACCCATGGGGAGCCTCTTTTTCTCTGGAAGTGGGGGTGTGGGTGAGGGTTGTGAAAGTAGGACTTGGAGAAGAGGAGGGAGAGGTGGCTGTAATCAGGATGTAAAGTGAATAATAAATACATTAATGAAAAATAACAAGTTTTATATTAACTTCTGTCAATGAATATTTTAGAGCCTTCTTAATACAGATGTGAAACACATGTTTTATGAGTTAAACACTTTGCAAATAGTAAGTAAAACACCTCTAGTATTCACATAACTTTACACAATACTAAGCAATTCTGATATTGTTTTCTAAGTCAGAGTCAGAATGAGCATGTTTCATGCATGCCTGTTTTTCATCAGAAACTGGTTTTGATTGTAGTCTAGGTGACAAGGATGTAAGTTAGTCCTGAGAATCTAGTGTCATCCTATATTCTCTGTTTGTACAATCTGTTTGCAAATAGTTATTTTGAATTATTTTTGACTAAAAGGAACATTCTAGTATTACGGATTGACACCTTCAGTTACAGGCATAATATGTCTTCTTCATTCTACCTCTCACTTGCTATGTTTCTGCTACTGACTTCGTAACTAATCTTACCCAGTTAGTTTACTCACCCAATTTTATTTTTGTCTTTGTTCTCACTTAAAAATGCTTTACTTTATGAGTCTGGAATGTTGAATCCAAGTTTAATAGAACCTCAATTATAAATGCCTTCAGTCAAACCACAATGGTATTTAGTACGAACTATAACATCATGAAAAACTGCAACAGTCAAAAAAGATACAGAATAATGTTTCAAGAAGGCATTACCACATATCAATGTATCAGCAAAAGCAATCTGGAACTTATGCGTTATTATCAACTGTACTTATTTATTTGAACATCTAGCCTTTAACTTAAGCATGCGAAAGTCAGAACTGTAGCATGTGAGCAGTCAGTGATTCTGCTAATGAAATGTCTGTGAGAAATGTAGGGTTAGAAATGATAACGTGTATCAGAAATGACCATTGACAACTTTGTCTATCGTGGCCCCTCTGTATCTGACTCTCACATTGCATGATCACAAAATGTAAGTGATAACAGAAAAACACTGTGTTATGTTTCTGATTTTTATCTATCTGTGTATGTGCATGAATATGCTTGTGATATTGAAATTAAATCTGTCTATATCTCATATTTATTTATGTACTTATAGATGAGATACAAATATTTTCATATATAAAGATACAATATGTACACAAAAAATGTTTATTTCATGTTTCCATATCCAGTTATTAATCATGAATAGGAATGTAAAAAGAGACATTTCAATGATATCATTGGGAGAATAATGTTTTCTGTAGCTGTAGTCTGTAGCTTCACTGTGTCTGTGTGTTTATAATAGAATTCACTTTCTTACAGGTTGTTTCACATATTTCTGTGTTGCAGAAAAACAAAGAAAAATCATGGGATTTAGAGATCAGAAATGAATCACACGTTATTACTCTCTGAAGGTTTTGTTGATCATGCAATGTGAGAGCCAGATGGAGAGAAACCACTATAGTCAGAGCTGTCAATGGTCATTGCTATGAGTTTCTTAGCTATCACCTCTCTTTTTCAACCTTCTCCTGACACTGTCACCTCATGCCCTCACCCCATGGAGTGACAGGGGACTACAGCTACCATTCACTAACTTACAATTGTACATAGGCTTTCCTGATAGGTAGGCTGGGACAGACATCATTTATGTCTGTAATAAATATATTCTTTTTAAAACTCTTTTTATTTTATGAAATTATAATATAATAAGATCATTTCATCATTCCTTTACTCTCACTAAGCTCTTCTATATACCTAATGTTCGTTGCTTATAACATGCAGAAGGTTCTAGAGGAGATATAGGTAGACTACTTACCTTTATAACTAGTTTTAACAGGAGCAAAAACAAATGCTCTCGTATAGTGGATTAAAAATTACATTGAACATTTGGAAAAAACTTTTATAATAAAGAGTTAGGAAACCAAGGTCTTGACATAAAAGGCAATGTAAGGTCCCACTGATATATGTATATATGTATGTGTATGTGTATACATATAAATATGGAGTAATTGATGAAATATATGGAAGAGTCTAGTGTACTGGCTGGTTTTGTGTCAACTTGATACAAGCTGGAGTTATTACAGAGAAAGTAGTTTTAGTTGAGAAAATGCCTCCATGAGATCCAGCAGTAAGGCATTTTCTCAATTAGTGATCAAGGAGGGAGGGCCTCTTGTGGGTGGTACCATCTGTGGGCTGGTAGTCTTGGGCTCTATAAGAAAACCAGCTGAGCAAGACAGGAGAAGCAAGTAAGCCAGTAAGAAATATCCCCCCATGGCCTCTGCATCAGCTCCTGCTTCCTGACCTGCTTGAGTTCAGTCCTGACTTCCTCTGGTGATGGACAACAACATGGACATGTAAGCTGAATAAACCCTTTCCTCCCTAACTTGCTTCTTGGTCATGATGTTTGTGCAGGAATAGAAACCCTGACTAAGACATCTAGGTTTTCTTAATCTTATTATAGTAGGGTACTGGGTGTAAATGTATCTTTTATTCACCTGAAGTAATTGTTGTCTTTGAGGCTTATTCTAAAATAATCTTAATCTTTCTTGCTCTGTCTGAATTCTGGCTGATTTGTTCAACTCAGGTGTTCTGCATCAAACTCCTCTCCAAGCTGACTAATTCAAACTAGCTTCTCTCAACTTCTGTTTGGCCTCAACCTAACTCTAGCAATCTGCTCTAATAAAATCTTCTGGCTCCTTCTTATTCTCTGACTTCAACTGCATCTGCTAACCTCTGCTGAACTTCATGAACTCAAAACAACCCAACTCTCTGAAATGCACTTACTGCATTGACTGACTAAACCAAACTCAACAGACTGATAGGACCTAAGTGAATTCCACTGTAGTTCCCGAAATCAATTGAATAGAACTCAGAGATCTCCTGCATCTATTTCCTGAGTGCTGGGATTAAAGGTGTGTGCTATCACACCTGGACCTAAGCTTTTATTTTTTTAATTAATTATTTGATACTTTATTTACATTTCAAACGTTTCCCGCATTTCCAGGTCTCCACTTTGGAAACCCCCTATCCCCTCCTATGTCTCCTGCCTCTATGAGGGTATTCCCCCACCCACTCTCATATTCCCACCTTGGCATTCCCCTATATTGAGGTCTCTAACACCCTCAGACCCAAGGGCCTCTCCTCCCCCTGATGGCCAACAAGGCCCTCCTTTGCCACATATGTGGTCCGAACCATAGGTCCCTCCATGTGTATTCTTTGGTTGGTGGTCCAGGCTCCAGGAGCACCAGGGAGTCAGGCCAGTTGACACTGTTCCTCCCTCCAATGGACTGCAAACTCCCTCAGCTCCTTCAGTACCTTCTCCAACTCCTCCATCTGGGACATCACACTCAATCCAATGGTTACTGTAAAGTGAAACTTGGGTATTCTGAACTTTTAGACTAATATCCACTTATCAGTGAGTACATACCCTGTACATTCTTTTGTGACTGAGTTACCTTGTTCAGGATGACATTTTCAAGTTCCATTCATTTGTCTACGAATTTCATGAAGTCATTGTTTTTAATAGCTGAGTAGTACTCCATTGTGTAAATGTACCACATTTTCTGTATCCATTCTTCTGATGAGGGACATCTGGGTTGTTTCCAGCTTCTGGATATTATAAATATGGCGGCTATGAACATATTGGAGCATGTGTCTTTATTACATGTTAGAGTATCTATTGGGTATATGCCCAGGAGTGGTATAACTGGGTCCTCAGATAGTATTATGTCCATTTTTCTGAGGGTCCTCCAAACTGATTTCCAAAGTGGTTGTACCAGCTTGCAATCCCACCAACAGTGGAGGAGTGTTCCTCTTTCTCCACATCCTGTCCAGCATCTGCTATCACCTGAGTTTTTGATCTTAGCCATTGTGACTTGTGTGAGGATGAATCTCAAGGTTGTTTTGATTTGCATTTTCCTGATGACTAAGGATGTTGAACATTTCTTTAGGTGTTTCTCAGCCCTATGAATTTCCTCAGCTGAGTATTCTCTGTTTAACTCTGTTCTTCATTTTTTGATAGGGTTATTTGGTTCTCTGGAGTCTAACTTCTTAAGTTCTTTGTATACATTGGATGTACTGGCTAGTTTTTTGTGTCAACTTGACACAAGCTGAAGTTATCACAGAGAAAGGAGTTTCAGTTGAGAAAATGCCTCCATGAGATCCAGTGGTAAGGCATTTTCTCAATTAGTGATCAAGGGGGGAGGCCCCTTGTGGGTGGTACCATCTGTGGGCTGGTAGTCTTGGGTTCTATGAGAAAGCAGGCTGAGCAAGCCAGGAGAAGCAAGCCAGTAAGCAGTATCCCTCCTTGGCCTCTGCTTCAGCTCCTGCTTCCTGCCCTGCTTGACTTCCAGTCCTGACTTCCTTGGGTGATGAACAGCAGCATGGAAGTGTAAGTTCTATAAAACCTTTCCTCCCCAACTCGTATCTTGGTCGTGATGTTTGTGCAGGAATAGAATCCTTGACTAAGACATTGGATGTTAGCCCTCTATCTGATGTAGGAGTGGTAAAGATCTTTTCCCAATCTGTTGGCTGCCATTTTGTCCTATTGACAGTGTCCTTTGCCTTACAGAAGCTTTGCAATTTCATAAAGTCCCATTTGTCGATTCTTGATCTTAGAGCATAAGCCATTGGTGTTCTGTTCAGGAACTTTTCCCATGTGCCCATGTGTTCCAGACTTTCCCCCATTTTCTCTTCTATTAGATTCAGTGTGTCTGGTTTTATGTGGAGATCCTTGATCCACTTGGACTTGAGCTTTGTACAGGGAGATAGGAATGGATCAATTTGCATTCTTCTTCATGTAGACTGCCAGTTAGCACCGTATGTTGAAAATGCTGTCTTTTATCCACTGGATGGTTTTATCTCCTTTGTCCAAAATCAAGTGTCCATAGGTGTGTGAGTTCATTTCTGGGTCTTCAATTCTATTCCATTGATCTACCTGCCTGTCACTGTACCAATATCATGCAGTTTTTATCACTACTGCTCTGTAGTACAGCTTGAGGTCAGGGATGCTGATTCCCCCAGAAGTTCTTTTCTTGTTGAGAATAGTTTTTGCTATCCTGATTTTTTTGTTATTCCAAATGAATTTGAGAATTGCTCTTTCTAAGTCTATGAAGAATTGAGTTGGAATTTTGATGGGGATTGCATTGAATCTGTAGATTGCTTTTAGCAGGATGGCCATTTTTACTATATTAATCCTGCCAATCCATGAGCATGGGAGATCTTTCCATCTTCTGAGGTCTTCTTCGATTTCTTTCTTCAGAGACTTGAAGTTCTTGTCATACAGATTTTTACTTGTTTGGTTAGAGTCACGCCAAGATATTTATATTGTTTGTGACAGTTTTGATTTCCGTAATTCCTTTCTCAGCCTGTTTATCCTTCGAGTATAGGAAGGCTACTGATTTGTTTGAGTTAATTTTATATCCAGCCACTTTGCTGAAGTTGTTTATTAGCTGCAGGAGTTCTCTGGTGGAGTTTTTTGGGTCACTTAAGTATAAGATCATATTATCTGCAAATAGCTATATTTTGATTTCTACCTTTCCAGTTTGTATCTCTTTGACATCCTTTTGTTGTATAATTGCTCTAGCTAGAACTTCAAGTACTATATTAAATAGATATGGAGAGAGAGGGCAGCTTTGTCTAGTCCCTGATTTTAGTGGGATTGCTTCAAGTTCCTCTCCATTTAGTTTTATGTTGGCTACTTGTTTGCTGTACATTGCTTTTACTATGTTTAGGTATGGGCCTTGAATTCCTGATCTTTCCAAGACTTTTATCATAAAGGAATTTGGGATTATGTCAAATGCTTTTCAACATCTAATGAAATGACCATGTGGGTTTTTTCTTTGAGTTTGTTTATGTAGTGGATTACATAGATGGATTTCCAGGTATTGAACCATCCATGCATCCCTGGGATGAAGCCAACTTGATCATGATGAATGATTGTTTTGATGTGTTCTTGGATTTGGTTTGCGAGAATTTTATTGAGTATTTTTTTTTCATCGATATTCATAAAGGAAATTGTTCTGAAGTTTTCTTTCTTTGTTGGGTCTTTGTGAGGTTTTGGTATCAGTGTAACTGTGGCCTCATAGAAGGAACTGGGTAGTGTTCCTACTGTTTCTGTTTTGTGGAATAGTTTGAAGAGTATTGGTATTAGGTCTTCTTTGAAAGTCTGTTAGAATTGTGCACTGAATCCATCTGGTCCTGGGCTTTTTTTGGTTGGGAGACTTTTAATGACTGCTTCTATTTCTTTAGGCATTATGGGACTGTGTAGATGGTTTTTTTGATCCTGACTTAACTTTGGTATTTGGTACCTGTCTAGGAAATTGTCCATTTCATCCAGATTTTCCAGTTAGGCTTTTGTACTAGGATCTGATGATTTTTTTAATTTGCTCAGAATCTGTTATGTCTCCCTTTTCATTTCTAATTTTGTTAATTTGGATACAGTCTCTGTGCCCTCTAGTTAGTCTGGCCAAGTGTTTATCTATCTTGTTGATTTTCTCAAAGAACCAACTCCTGGTTTTGTTGATTCTTTGTATAGTGCTTTTTGTTTTACTTGGTTGTTTTCAGCCCTGAGTTTGATTTTCTGCCTTCTACTCCTCTTGGGTTTATTAGCTTCTTTTTGTTCTAGAGCTTTCAGGTGTGCTGTTAAGCTGCTAGTGTATGTTCTCTCCAGTTTCTTTTTGGAGGCACTCAAAAAGCTATGAGTTTTCCTCTTAACACTGCTTTCATTGTGTCCCATAAGTTCGGATATGTTGTACTTTCATTTTCATTAAATTCTAGGAAGTCTTTAGTTTCTTTTTCTTTCTTTCTTCCTTGACCAAGTTATCATTGAGTAGAGCATTGTTCAGCTTCCATGTGTATGTGGCCTTTCTATTGTTGTTGATGCCATTGAAGAGCAGTCTTAATCCGTAGTGATCTGATAGGAGGCATGGGATTATTTCAGTCTTCTTATATCTTTTGGAGTTCGTTTTGTGACCGATTATATGGTCAGTTTTGGAGAAGGTAGCATAAGGTGCTGAGATGAAGGTATATTCTTTTGATTTAGGATGAAATGTTCTATAGATATCTGTTAAATACATTTGGTTCATAACATGTTAGTTTCACTCTGTGTTTATTTTGTGATTCCAAGAGTTGTCCATTGATGATAATGGAGTGTTGAAGTCTCCTACTATTTTTGAGTGAGGTGCAATGTGTGCTTTGAGCTTTAGTAAAGTTTCTTTTATGAATGTGGGTGCCCTTGCATTTGGAGCACAGATGTTCAGAATTGAGAGTTCTTCTTGGTAAATCTTTCCTTTGATGAGTATGAAATGTCCTTCCTTATCTTTTTTGATGACTTTTGGGTGAAAGTCGATTTTATCTGATATTAGAATGGCTACTCCAGCCCATTTCTTTGGACCATTTGCCTGGAAAATTGTTTTCCAGCTCTTTACTCTGAGGTAGTGTTTGTCTTTATCACAGAGGTGCGTTTCCTGAATGCAGCAAAATGTTGGGTCCTCTTTATGGATCCAGTCTGTCAGTCTATGTCTTTTTATTGGGGTAATTGAGTCCATTGAAGTTAAGAGATATTAAGCAATAGTGATTGTTGGTTCCTGTTATTTTCGATTTTATTTTTTTGTTTGTGTGGCTATCTTCTTCGGAGTTTGTTGAAAGATTACTTTTTCTTGCTTTTTCCAGGCTGTAGTTTCCCTCCTTGAGTTGAAGTTTTCCATCTATTATCTTATGTAGTGCTGGGTTTGTGGAAAGATATTGTATAACTTTGGTTTTGTCATAGATTATTTTGGTTTCACCATCTATGGTAATTGAGAGTTTTGATGGATATAGCCGCCTGGACTGGCATTTGTGTTCTCCGAGGGTCTGTATGAGTTCTGTCCAGGATTGTCTAGCTTTCATAGTCTCTGGTGAGAAGTCTGGTGTAATTCTGATAGGTCTGCCTTAATATGTTACTTGACCTTTTTCCCTTACTGCTTTTAATATTCTTTCCTTTTTTTTTTTTTTTTTGTATTTGGTGTTTTCACTATAGTGACAGGAGGAATTCCTTTTCTGGTCCAATTTATTTGGAGTTTGGTAGGCTTCTTGTATATTTATGTTCATCTCTTTCTTTAGATTAGGGAATTTTTCTTCTATAATTTTGTTGAAGATATTTACTGATCCTTTAAGTTTGGAATCTTCACTCTCTTTTTCGCCTATTATCCTTAGGTTCTGTCTTCTTATTGTGTCCTGGATTTCATGGATGTTTTGGGTTAGGAGCTTTTTGCATTTTGTATTTTCTTTGACTGTTGTATCAATGTTTTCTATGGTATCTTCTGCACCTGAGATTCTCTCTTCTATCTCTTGTATTCTGTTGGTGATGCTTGCATCAATGGCTTCTGATCTCTTTCCTGGGTTTTCTAACTCCAGGGTTGTCTCCCTTTGTGATGTCTTTGTTTCTATTTCTATTTTTAGCTCCTGGATAGTTTTGTTCATTTCCTTTTTCTGTTTGATTGTGTTTTCCTGTAATTCTGCCTATTTGATTGTTTTCCTGTAATTCGTTAATGGATTTTTGTGTTTCCTCTTTAAAGGCTTCTAGTTGTTTATCTCTGTTTTCTTGTATTTCTTTAAGGGTGTTATTCATTTCTTTCTTAATGTCTTCTATCATCAACATGAGAAATTATTTTAAATGTTAGTCTTGCTTTTCTGGTGTGTTGGGGTATCCAGGGCTTGCTGTGGTGGGAAACCTGGGTTCTGATGATGCCAAGTATCCTTGGTTTCTGTTCCTTATGTTCTTGCCCTTGCCTTTCGCCATCTGGTTAACTCTGGTGTTAGCTGATCTTACTCTCTCTGGCTGTGGTTTGTCCCTCCTGCAAGCCTCTGTGTCAATACTCCTTGAAGCCCAGCTCTCTGTGAGAGGAATTTGGTTTTGGGCAGCTGTGACACTGGGTCAGCTCTGGGGTGCAGACAGAAACCAGAAGGATCTTGTCCCCAGCTGTCCCTTGGTTCCTGTGTCCTGATGGCTCTGCAAGGGTCCCTCTTGTTCCAGTGAATTTGAATAAAAGTGGTGGTCTTGCCTGTGCTTGAAAGTGTGTCAGCACTCCTGGAATACCAGCTCTCTCCTGGCACTATTTGACTATGGAGCCCTGTGTCACAGGATCAGCTCCCTGGCTGCCAAAAGAAACCAGAAGACCACTCCTTAGTCACTGTGTACTGGGATTCCATGTGGGTCCCTCTGAGCAGACAGGCTTGTTCACACTCCTGGGAGTCTAGCTTTCTCCTGGCACTATTTGGCTATTGAGCCCTGTGGCACAGGCTGACATCCCCTACCACAGATGAAAACCAGAAGGCTCCTGTCCCAGGCTTTTCCTCAGTCCCTGTGTCCCAAGGGCCTCGGAGGCTAGTTTTCTCCTGGGGCTATTTGGCTATGGAGCCCTGGTGGCCCAGGCAGAGGTGTCCTGCTACATATGGAAACCGAAAGGCTCTTGTCCCTCGCTTTTCCTCAGTCCCTGTGTCCCGAGAATTCTGTGTGGGTCCCGCTGAGCAGTGGTACTCATCTTAACCCCACTCACAGCTTTTCCACACTCCTGGGAAGGTAGCTTTCTCCTGGCGCTATTTGGTTATGGAGCCCTGGTGGCTCAGGCAGAGGTCTCCCGCCACAGACCCTAAGCTTTTCTTTACCTGAAATTTGTTATATACAAAGCTGGCCTTGAAATCTTCTTGCCTATGTCTCTTGGGATAAAAGGAGTGTCTGTACTCCGGCTGAATCACACAGACCTAGAAGGTCTTTGGATGTTATCCCTCGCTTGATTTAAATTCCTGTGTACATGGAGAAAGCATTTTTCTTGAAATTGCATCATACATATTATTTGTTTTTACATCTGTCATAATGTTTTATAGTATGAATTGATCTCATATTTATTTGAAGTATAACATTGAGTGTACTGAAATTTAGTTGTCAGTTTAATACTATATCCATTTACTTAAGATTTTTTACAATTATAAACATACTTATTCTGGATAAAATGTAGTATATTGAAACTTAGGGTTTAATTTAGTATAAATCTCATTTAGCAGAATAGCAGTGTAACCACTGGCTTTCTACCCAGCCTATTTTTTCCGAGACATAATGAATGTGAGACTTCTTATATATGAATAAATGCCTAGGCCAATAGCTTTGGCTCATTATCTGATGAGCTCATAACTTAATTACCAGTTTGTTATCATGGAAGACCTGCCACGTACTTGGTTATCTCCCCTCAGTTTCATTGGACATCTCCTTCAGAGTTCTGGACAAATCTCTCCATGCCTGACTCTATCCCAGAAATCCTCTCTCTATAGTGTATCCCACCTTTTATTCCTGCTTCAGCTCATTGATCATAGACGTTTTCTTGGCAGTTTATGCTTCCATTCAGTACCAGAGTTCTCTTTATATAGTAGTCATCAATTGTTCACAAGGGGAAATATGTTAGCTAGTTATAGCTATTTTCCAAAAATATGAGTACTAGCCATGAGTTCCATCTTTTGAAGTGGGCCTTTATTAAGTCTCACAGTAAATGTTTACTGTAATAATGTGAATGCAACTATTGTACCAGTAGACCTATTTTGCCCTGTCATCGGTTGTTTTATCTCAGTGTTCAGAACTGGATACAGCATGGTTACTTTTCTCCTTCAGTAGCAAGCATAGGACCTTGTGTTATCAGAGCAGAAAGTTAGCCAGTATATATGATAGTTTAAGGCCTATACCAGCTTGATTTCTCCATATTTCATGGTTTAAGAACATGTTTCAGCAACTGGATCTTATTTTTATATTCTTAAATCGTGTAACAATGACAATATACTGAAATATTTGGATGCCTTTTATTTCTCAATAATTAAAAAATAAAATTATGTAATCCCTAACTAGAACTGGACATTTGGCATGATAGTCCACGGTGTCTAGGAAAAATATTTTCCTCCCATTATAGGGCATCTCAATTAAAATTCTCTTAGGCATTTAAATATCTCTGTATACTTTCAGAAGTTAAAATTCTCTTAGGTGTCTAAATATCTCCATATATTTTCAGAAGTGTCTACTGAGATATGTTTCAATATTTCATTTTGAAAAGACGTATTGTCAGATACCCATCCATTTATTCTATCTTTTACCCTAGATTTAAACACTCTACTCCATTTAACTATTACTGTTCCATTATTTCCTTCCCTTTATACTACTTGTATTGGGCCAGCCCAGTATTGTGGTTGATATACCCAATGTAACTTCATTAAGAAAACTGATCTTCGCTCTCCAAGAAGCTGTCAATTGCAAATAGTTTCTTGACCAAAGGTGGAACCATAATCTGTCTCAGGGCAAGCATTTGAAATTACATCTGCAAATAGCTTTGAGAATCAAAGCCTTGAATAGTCACCACCTCCATTCTCTCTATTTTCTTGTGTTCCTTTCTTTTCTAAAGATACAGAAACTGGTTAGACATTCAATTTTATAACAACCTTGTATTTCATTTCTCTTGTTATATAGAGGCATTTGATATATCTGATCTAAACATTGTTCTGGCAATATATATTTTCCATTATTTGTTTTTATTTTAGAAAGAAGAAAACTAAACATGTTATCAAGGAAACATGGAGCTTAATAATAGTCAGATAAAATAATCTATGTTTCTAAAAGTGCATTTATTGAAAACTAGATGATTCCCATTGCTTAATGTAAATTACCATAAACAGTTGTGACAGATTTTACAAGTCTCTCTTGCCTTTCTTTTGCTTACTCAGGAGTAAGGTGCATCTGGCAGCTCATTTAAGTTGATGACATTTCTTAATAACTTTCCATTATTTCAGTCATGATGCCTGGAGTTTTTATACTTATGAGCCTTCAACAATATCTAAAACGGATGTTTCTGCTTTCCCAATTTAAAGATGCTGACAAAGACCTTTCCTAGAGAAATTACCACCTGTGATCAGTGACATGCTCTAGATTACTTCATATTTCTCAGAGAGAGTGTTGAAATGTGTTCGTATGTCACATGCTACATGTTGATTACAATGCCATCCAGCATACCTGATTCTGCTGCTTATGAATACAGCCCTTATATGGATACTATATAAGAGAACAAAATTCTGCACTTCATTCTCCTTGATATTTAAATTATAAGGAGACAATTAACTAAATATACCTTGGTCAAAAAGCATTACAATATCCAAATATATACAGGTAACACAAAAGTGTGCATACATACACATTTCTACAAATATTTTAATTACTTTTAAAAATTAAAATTCTATAATTACTCTTTCCCCTTTCCTCTCTCCAACTCCTCATATACATATACTAGTATTGTATAAACAGTTAAGGGGCTCACCCATGGGAAAAACTATTTCTCTGAGATCCTTCATTCCTTAGTTGCCTGCAGTAATTTGTTAATAGGTGGGGCCCTGTGAGATTCCTTCTTCTGTGTTACCATGGTCATTGGTGTTATACTTCTTCAAACCATTTCTATGAAACAATATTTTTGTGGCATCATATATGAATTATTCCTGTAAATTCTTAAAGACATCCTCACAATTGATTTTCTGGTTATCAAACTCTACAGTCTTTCTTTCTCATTTAATATGATATTGCCTGAGCCTTTGGAATACGATGTGTCTTGCATTTGCATCAGTTACTTTTTGGAACAACATGAAATCTTTGAATTATGACTAGTTCTTGTTTTTTGTAATGTTCTCCTTTCCAGGAAAGTGAACACTCTTTGATTGGTGGTGCGAACCAAACTTATCTGTGAATAAAATGATCAGTGTTTAAAATGCAGATCTAAATTATGTTGGTGTAATAAAGTAATACTGTGAATTTTCACTCCAATATCCATGGCCTCACTAGGCCTGTGTATTTGACAAAGGTTCCAGTGCCAGATATGTCTTCCTTCCTGTTGAATGTGTTCTAAGTCCAACCACAGATCTCTTGGTTACTTCCAAGATCTGAATATCACCAGTGTTCCCTTAGAGTTGCCCTGTCACGCTGGACTTCATTGATTTTCATAGGCATCACAGATGGGGAGGGGTATTGGTTGCTTTCTTTCTCCGTAAACTTGATTGGAAACATCTGCTGTTATGAAAGTTGGTTCTTAAGGAGAAGACTCTTAAGTCAAAGCAGCTCCAGTCCTGTAGGTCTTGGTTCTAAAGTGCTTAGTATCCTCAACATTAGGAACTTACTTTCAACTTAAGGGAGAGAAAGAAGAGTAATAATGATGAACTATATTGTTTAGGGATCTCTTAAACTTCATTTATTAACAACTTGAAAGGAGACTTTTCATAATTGGTTGGGAATTTTGTTTGTTAGTTTGTCTAAGGCTCTTGGGGGGAGCATTATCAGGACCAGTAGGATAATTTCATTATATATAACTTCAAGATATATATATATATATATTTGTATTTGTAGTATCAAAGATAATCCTGTAATTATTTGGCAAGGCTGTTAAAAATACCTCTCCAACCACTGAACCTTGTTAACAAGTTTTCCTAAATAGTTCAGCCAACACTACTCACTTACAATGGATTGAATGTAGAAACAGATGAGAATTAGTCATTTTCTATATTTGAATATATATATATATATATATATATATATATATATATATATATGTATATCATATTGTTGTTATATGCAATTTTATTGTTTAGTGGTTAAGAGGACTGGCTACTCTTCTAGGAAACTAGGTTATATTTCCAGTAGCTGTATGACAACTCACAACCATCTGATGCCAGAGTATCTGTTGCCATCTTCTGAGCTCTATGAGTACCAGGGATGTACCTGCCACACATATATCTACACAAAACATCTATATACATAAAATAAATAGATTTACTTATAAGATTTATTATTACCATCTTTTTCAGAATGATTCTACTAAGCAAATATTTACTACTTCATAATCAAATATTTTAAAATTGTAGTTCAAATTATTAAAATATTTTCATATATGTACAGGTGCTTGATTTGGGAACTACATAGATATCTGCATATTTTGAAACTATTCAAACTTTATAGACAAAATTTATTCTGATTTTATATATTAAACTTCAATAAAGTCTTTTCAGTTTCTCATTTTTTAAAATAAACACTAGTGCCTTAATGCATGGATAGGGGGTTCTGAGGAAGGAGTGTCTTGGAGTGGCAGAAGAAACAACTCAAAGTCAATCATGGGTACAAGCTGAAAGCTCTGTGTTCTGCTTAAGCTGGCTCTGCAGACAATTGTGTAGACAGTTCAACTCTTGAAGACCAAAACCCATTCTTTTATCAATATATCAATTCAATCATTACCCACAAATCAGAATCAGCATTTTATGACCTTAGCCTCTTGATTCTTAGAAAGAAACAGCAAGTATATTTTTTTAACACAACAAATGTACTCAGCTGCCATACTCTCCCACATTGGGGGAAGCGCAGGCACGGGCGGGTCCCCTGGCTCGGTGTTTGGTCCATGTGCCCTAGGCTTCAAGGCTCACTGCAGCGGCCCTCCTTGACGCGGCATAGCGTCTGCGGGGCCTGAGGCCGTGGGGGTGAGATGCTGGGGTCGAGCAGCCCCGGCCCTGATGCAAGGGCGTCCACCGACTTGGTGCCCAAGCCGCGGCTGCCATTTGGCCGCAGTGTAGGGAGGAGGCACGGATAGAGACCAGCTGCGAGCACTCTCGCCCCATGCCAAGGCTTGACTGTAGCACACTTCCCGCGGTGCCTGGTGCCCGCCGCCATTACGAGTGCTCCACTCGCTGTAGAGCCAGTCTCCTCGAGAACCCAAGAATCACAGCTCCCTTAGACAAAAGTTCTCCGACGCCAAAATAGTTTTTATCTTTATTCGTTCTGGATGGCAGGCAGCACTCCGGGGCAGGCGGGTGGATAAGGAGGGGAGAGAGAGCTACTCGGGTGAATGTGTTCTATTTATAGTTCTGAGAGGAGACAGGGGTTTGGTGGCAGACACTTTCCATTGGCCAGCTTGGGGGCCCTATTGCTGCCTCATTTGCTTTGCCTGAGACTCAGGGTTGCTTTCTACGTGACACAAGTTTCACATGCCAGGTCTCTCTCTATACATGGGTCGTGAGAGCTTTGGGGAATCTCCCGGGAGCATTGGCCAAAGCATGAATTCTGGTCCCTTGTGTAGGTTCCACTATTTGTGGAATTTTCCACTGGGTCTCCCAGGGCTTCTAGCCTATGCTCAACTAGCGTTAGACTGCCCGACATAGATCACTGCCCCACAGCCCCCCCTTTTTCTTTTATAAAAGGGAGGTGTCATCAGAATAACTGTCTCCCATATTGGGAACAGTTTGATATTGAACCAAGACCTGATTGGCGGTGAACTTTGCAATGCTACTCATCTGTTGCTTTAGAAACTGGATGAGGCAAGGTGCTAACAGAAGCAAGGTTAAGCCAGGCTACCAAGGGGGAGGGGTGTTTGGAGTATAAGCCAGAGGGTAAGGAGGGTTAAGTGTGGGGGTTTGGGGAGGCAAAGGATCATTGAATCAATTAATTGTTCTATGGATGGTACAGTTTGAGGGTAATAACATCAGTTTAAAGCAACATTTGATTAATCTAGATAGACATCATGGTTTCCTTACTATCATATAGCTTCCCCAAAGTTCAATAGCCATTTGGCTTTGGCAGGAGAGTTTGTCTATAGCTGGAAAGTCTCGTGTCTGTCCTCTGTGGGGCTGAGCATGTGTCTCCGGATCTCAGCGAGTCTCTCGGGAGTCTTCTGTTTGGAGGAAGGCAGCTCTAGTCCCAGGCAGGTCCCAGGAGATGGCACTGTCTCTACTGGATCTGTGGCAGCAAGCTTTTGTGGGGATAAGCCTGTAGGAAAATCACAGAGGAGCAGAATCCCAGCAGGGGGATGCCTGTATAGGGTGAATAGCATGTTAAGCCTGTAATGGTTTGCTTGGGAGCACATCATGGTCCTGGAAGGCATCTTTTAAGTCTGCTTTGGATGGCTGAGGAAGAAAAGTTTTGAGATTGGCAGTAGCTGTCTATAAAAGGAAACTGGTTGTTAATTAAGGATTGAAGAAGAACCGGTGATTTGAATAGTTGATTTGACCTGTGGGAGTAGATTAGGTGACTTTTGAACCTTAAAAGAAATCTTAAACAAGTTGGAAAATTTTTTGGACATATATCAGGAATGCTAGGGAGAAAAATAAACATTTTAAATAAAGAAGCAAGAAAAATTTGAGTTGAGAAGCACAGAACACCATTTCAGGTATTCCTGTTAGGAGGAAACAAGGCTTGGTTTTCTTTTTTCTGCCTCTGATCTGTCAGGGAGAGGCAGGCCATCTTTTTGGTTGGTGGGGCGATGTCGGACATTTCTGGCAGGAATCCAGATAGGCTTAGACTGATCCTGTGGAAAAACACAAGCAAAGCCCCCCCCCTAGTTGTAAGGAGGGGGTCTGGTCCCTTCTAAATTTTATCCAAAGGATCTCGCCATCATATGTCTGATGAGGCAGTTTGGTCAGCAAGTGCATTTTTCTCAGATATAGGGCCTGGTTAAGGACTGTGGGATCGGACATGTTGTGTCCCGACCCCTCGGCCAACGAGGAGAAAAAACGCTACTACTGAGATCTTCTTCAAGCAGTTTATTACGGTACAAGCTTCTTTCTTATTACTTACCTCCCTCTTACTTTTTTCTTTCCCCTACCACGGCTTTTATCTACTTGTGCCAAGCAATCAAACTGAGCCACGTAGACTCTGCAGATTGGCTACTCTAAATTGGAAGCTATGTAATTCACCACCCACAGCCATAAAGAAAATGTTTACCACCTGCAGCCAAAATGTTTACCACCTGCAGGGTGGCATCAGGCAGGAAACCGGCGCCATCTTTAAGGCGCGGCAGCAGCTCCCTACAATGTTGGATGTAGATGGGGGAGTCTCTAAGTTTCTCCCTTGATAGAGGCCACTGTGGAACCTAGATGGCTTCATTGGAGAGCCAATCAAGGCAGGGAGTATTAAATTTAACAGTGGCCCCTAGAATTGGGGGTGATTTGGAGGAGGATATTTATGATCTCCTTGGATATTATTTTCTTTATGGGTAATATCCCCCATTGTAATGTGGTCTCTTTCTGGTTGGGTTGCAAGCACCACCTCCAGGGCCTGTAAGATATCTCTCCCTAGAAGATTGGTGGTCACCTGAGCCACTAGGGGGCATATGAGGCCAGTAGCCCCATCTGGATCTTCCCACCTGTAGGCCTCTTTGGTGATAAATGCGTGGGAGGTGCCTCCTATGCCTAGAAGCTGAGGCCCAGGGATTAGTTGCCAGTCACTTGGGATTTCTTGCTGTCTTAAAATTGTCCTGTCTGCTCCCATATCAGTAAGACATTTGAATGGTTTATTATCTATCTTAATAGTTAGTTTTGGATGGGAGTCTTTGGAAATGCTGGACACCCAAAAGGCTTCTATGGTGGCATCTGTCTCTCTTATTGTTGGGGCTGAGAGCTGTCCCATTTGAAGTTTTAAAGGTTTTAGTGGCCTGTCATCTTTATCATGCATGGCAGTACAATGCCTTTTCCAGTGGAAACCTTTTCTGCAGCAGGGGCAGATATACTTAGGTGAGCTAGAACCTGTTATGGGGTGGGAGTTTTGTGGGCACTCATTCCTCCAATGCCCTGCCTCTCCACAATTGAAGCAGATTCCTTCTGTTTTTACTGCTGCTATAAATGCCTGAGCCATAGATGCTGTCTGGTGTGATGCTGTCCCTATATCTCAAGTAGCCACAATCCACCTATCGTGATGTTCTTCCTGGAGACCTTGGCAAGCCAGTCTGGATTCAGAAGTCATACCTTCCCAGACAATTGTTTTAAGAAGGAGATCTCAGACTGTCCTGTTATGGATTTTTCTTTCTAAACTCATTTTAGTTCTAAGAATAAAATCAGATAAAGATTCTCCCGGTTTTTGATGGAGAGAGAGCAGGGAGGAGGCAGGATCTTGTGACCCTGAGGGTGGGGTCAGTCTGTCCCATGCTGTCGTCACACATAATTTAACTTGTTCGTAATAACCTGGAGGCTGATTGGCTAGCTTAGCCCCAGTAGAGAACTCTTCCTAGCCAAAGAGCTCATTAAAACCTCATGGGGTATCGCCTCTGTCTTGGTTCTGTCTCACTTGTTGACAGCATTCGTCTCTAAATAAGGCTTCCCACTCTAAAAACATTGGGCCAGGAAGGGAAGACCAGCAAATATCCCTCCAGTCTTGGGGGTGTTTAAGTTGGCGACATGGCTCTGTAGGAGTGGTTTGGTCCAGGGTACATGGATGCCCTCTTCCTTTACTGCCTGTCTGAGTTCTTTTAAGTCTGAGGCTTGGAGTGGGTACCAATTGAGTGGTTTAGTTCTACTGGGGTTGATATTAACCGGGAATGCTTGAGCATTATGGATTTCTAGCTCCTTATCAGACTGCTGAGTAACAAGGGGGCGTGGCTAGCTTTTGAAAGAGAGTCTCAGGCATTACAAAGTTATTGGATGGTGGAAGGTGGGGGATAAGAGGCTGCTAGTTTTACAGATCTCTGCCTTGGAGAAGGGGGAAGAGAGAAATCCCTCTCAGGTTGGATGGGAGGAGGTGCCATAGGGGGAGAGGTGGGCAGAAGCTCCTCTGTTTTGTTAATGGAGCCTTGCCCTAGAGTCTGAGTGGGAGGGGCTGGAGGGACTAGAGGAGCAGAAGGTTTGTTTAGTGTTTCCTCCAGGGCAAAAGGGGTAAGGGGTGGGTAAATGGATTTTATCTCCCTTATTAATTGGGTAAGGGCTGTTAGATCTGAGATAGGGTTGGTCTTATGTCCTTGGCTTTGGGTTTCATCTGATTGAAGAGACTCACCGCTTGGCTGCAGTGTAGGGAGGAGGCACGGATAGAGACCAGCCGTGAGCACTCTCGCCCCATGCCAAGGCTTGACTGTAGCACACTGCCCGTGGTGCTCTGTGCCCGCCGCTGTTAAGAGCACTCCGACACCAAAATAGTTTTTATCTTTATTTGTTCTGGATGGCAGGCAGCGCTCCTGGGGCAGGTGGGTGGAGAAGGAGGGGAGAGAGAGAGCTACTCGGGTCAATGTGTACTCTTTATAGTTCTGAGAGGAGACAGGGGTTTGGTGGCCGACACTTTCCATTGGCCAGCTTGGGGGCCCTATTGGTGCCTCATTTGCTTTGCCTGAGACTCAGGGTTGCTTTCTACGTGACACAAGTTTCACATGCCAGGCCTCTCTATACAGGGGTCGTGAGAGCTATGGGAAATCTCCCGGGAGCGTTGGCCAGAAGCATGAATTCTGGTCCCTTGTGAGGGTTCCACTATTCATGGAATTTTCCACTGGGTCTCCCAGGGCTTCTAGCCTATGCTCAACCGGGCGTTAGACTGCCTGACATAGATCACAGCCCCACACTCAGCTATCTGCCTGCCTTTGTAAGCACAAACAATAAGTTCAGCTGGGTGGGATCCCATCCTGAGATTATGAATTCCCACCACACCTGGACTTACACTGGATCTGTCCAGGCTGACTTTGAACTCCGGAATCTGCCTGCTTTTGTAAACACAAACAATAAACTTTGCTGGGTGGGATCTTGCTCTGAGATCACCACTCACTAAATCTCTTTATTTCTTTCCTTAGTATCTTTTTGAGAAGCTGGCTTATTAATGCAGCTGCCTCTGTTCTTTTGGTTTCAGAAAGCCCCTCATCCAATTTGTATTGCATCCTTTTATTTTGCATAGTTGAGAAATTATATATTCTTGAACTCATGTTTTTACAGATTTTCCCCACAGCCTTAAGGGATGTCCTGGAAGCCATAGTGTTTAACATTTTGCTGAGGACACATCTTTACCCCCTGTACTCATGCTGTTTCTAATTATCATGGAGTCATTAACATTAATAGGAATAGCATTCCCTGAAGGAGAAGCATGGAAATTTGTACATTATTGTATACACAAGCCTTAAGCCTAACATATGTCAACACTTGTGAAGGCCCACACATTGCTGGCTCTGCTCCAGTGGTGGGAACTCTGTTATGCTGTCTCTTCCACAGCCATGCTGAACTCAACACCTTAAATATCTCAACACAGTTCAATTGTTTAAAAATATGCACGGTTTAAAAATATCTCTTGAAATTTCAAAATAACCAGTGGTAGAATATGATTTGAGAAATAGCTTTTATTATATTCAGGAGTTATATCACGTCTAGAAATTCTACTAAAATATTATATATCATTGAGTCATTCTGCTTTTAATCAGCATTCAAAACAGTATGCTAAGAAAACATGAAAGTACATTTTCCAAGGAATATGTAAATATATGTTCATATCTGACATGCTTAGAAATTATACAACACATCAAGACATCGAAAACATTTTAATGAAAATGTAAAATATTCTTGAAAACCTTCTAAATTCAGTAATTTTCTTTCATTGTTCTCTAAAATTATTAACCTTTACAAAATAGTACAAAATATATCAGTATTACCAAGCATGTTGCATTAAAATAAGGAATATACAAAATTCCTGGCTTATCTTCATTATGTTTAAAATTTTTAAAAATAAGTATACTAATTAATGATTGAAGTAACAATTTAACTCAAATCTTTATTTCATAATTTTGCCCAAACTCATTCACATAGTTTTCAATCCTTCTGAATTTATATATATATCATATATAACATCATATATAATTTATAGGCAAAATATTCTCAGAAATATTTTAAATTCACTAATACAGTTTCATAGTTATTTCATTTTAAAAAATAATTTTTCATAATTTAATTTATTATATTTTATGATATTATATCCAATTTCCCAAATCCTCATAGATCCTCTCCCTTCAATACTAACACTACTCTTTGTTTTTTTTCTCTTTTAAATAAAAAAACAAAAACAAAAACAAAAACAAAAACAAAAGAAAATGCCACTAAAATACACAACAATAATCAACCAAGAAAATGTACCACAGGCTTGGTCACAGGCCAATCTGCTAAGGTCATGTTTTTCTTTCTGTTTTTCCTTTTTTCTTTTTTATTAATCATTTTATTTGTTTACACTTCAAATGATACCCCCCTCTCCAGGTACCCCTCCACAATCTCCCATCCCATTCCCCCTCTCCCTCTCCCTTTTGCCCCTATGAGAGTTCTTCTCTACCCACTCAATCACTCATGCCTCACCCCTCTTGCATCCCCTTGCACTGGAGCATCAAGCCTCCCTCCCCTCTCATTGATGTCAGATAAGGTCATCCACTGCTACATATAACACATATCTGGAGTCTTGGTTCCCTCCATGTATACTTTTTGGTGGTTTAGGCCCTGGGAGCTCTGGATGGTCCAGGTAGTTGATATTCTTCTTATGAGGATAAATTCCCCTTCAGCTCCTTTAGTCCTTCCCCTAGCTCTTCCATTGGGGTCCCTGGGCTCACTCTGATGGTTGGCTTTGAGTATCTGCGTCTGTATTGGTCAGATGCTGGTAGAATCTCTCAGGGAACAGTCATATCAGGGTCCTATCAGCAAGCATTTCTTGGCATCACAATAATGTGGGGGTTTGTTGTCGACAGAAGAGATGGATCCCTAGGTCGGGAGGTCTCTGAATGGCTTTACCTTCAGTCTCTGTTCCATTTTTGTGTCTGTCTTTCCTTTGGATAGGAACATTTCTGGGTGAAAAATTTTGAGCTGCATGGGTGACCCCATCACTCAACTGAGGGCTGTGCCCTATCTACGGTAGGTAGTTTCTATTGGTTGTATCTCCCCTTTGTTGGGTATTTTGGGTAAAGTTGTCATCACCATTGAGTACTGGGAGCCTCTGACTTCCCTGGAGTCTGGGACTTTCTAGTGTCTATCCCTAGTTCCCCATCCCTCATTGCTACTTGTTTTTATTCAATTTTCTGATGCTCTATACTTCTCTCCTGTTCCTTTCAATACTTGTTCCTGCCCTGCTTTATTTTCCCTCCCCCTCCTCTTACCCTCCCAAGTCCCTCCCTCCCTCTACCTCCTGTGATTATTTTGTATCCCTGTTCCATGTAAGATTGAAGCATCTACACTTTGTTCTTCCTTCTTCCTAAGCTCCATATGGCTTTTGGGTATTCTGAAATTTTGGGTTAATATCTACTTATCAGTGAGTACATATCATGTGTGTTCTTTTGTGTCTGGGTTACCATTTGGCTATAGCTTATGTCAAGTTGAGATAAGAACTAGCCAGCTGAGTAATCAACCACTTTCTGGTTGTATTTAAGGGAAAAAATGTCTGCTACCATTAACTGGGCCAAAAATATATGTCTGAGTCATAGGAGCTATAGGATAACCTAGTATTATTAATATGCTAAATGGATACAATAATACATTTTCTACATTGTCTTGAGACCTATGGATTAATTCATCTGTTAATTCTCATTTCAGACATTTCCTTCTCCTATACTTAGTGTTTGATAAAGACCCATAATTTGTGAATTTAGTGTATTAAAGACTGAAGTACTCAGTTCTTAATGGAATATTCTATCACATACCACCCAAGGTTCCAGGCTTATGTTTGGAAACAGGTAGAAAATTTGTAAGAGCAAGGGGTATGGATGTATGCAGTTAAAAAGTATTTTCCAGACACAAGAGTAGAGTTGAACATATGAACTCATAGTTTCTGACACTGCATGCCAAGTACTTGTTCAAGATCAAGCTTGTCAAAAATTCCAGCAGGGACATGGGAGGGGCTCGTGATGTTCTACACTTCTCTGAGAATATGGTGGAACTTGATGGCTAATGGGAGAGAGTTCTTTGTGTAGTGATTCAGATATTTAAAGGATACCCATGCTCCAATATATAGTCTCATATCCATACACACATGGACACATTTAATAGCCTCAGTGGGTGCTAAATTTAAAGAGAGAAAAAGAGTGAACCCATGAGCTTGAGAACAACAGTGGAAAATAGAGGATGAATTGGATGGTAGTTAGTGAGATTTGTATTAGTTCCAAATATATTGTGTGTATGTTGAGTGTTAAATAGAATAATTAAAAATTAAATTATACATCTTTAATAGGCAATCATTCAAAACAAAACTCAGGTCTATGGCTTATCAAATATGTGAAAGACCTAAAACATTGAAGAGAAATCTAATTGACTGGAACTAATACAAGATAATTTATTATTTTCATTGATTAAAAAGTTAAGACATATAACAAGGTACTTATAAAATTCACCAAAATGTACAAAATGAAGATGTAATATTTAATTCAAAATATATGGGACATCTTTATAGTTCTCACAAAAAGACCAACAATCAAAACTATTATATCTCAGAAAGATGATAATTACAAAAACTTTTCCCAATATTTATCCTTATAAAATAATTTGAATTTTTTGTGTTGCACTAAACTTATGGGAATGAATTTTTAATTCAAACCTATAATTAAGGGCCTATGATTAAATACAAGGCTATTGTTATGTATTTGCCATATTAATTAACAATATTTTTCACACTCATATCCTATACCTGGCCCATGAGACTGGTGATTTCTAAATATGTAATAGTTCCCTTTGATACCTAGATAACTGTAATGTGTGTAAGAAAATGTATTCTTTAATTATCTATACATTTTAAGAGTATTTTCTTCCTGTGATGAACAGAAAAAATGGTGTTCTCTATTTTATGCCTTTATTTTTTGAGAGCATCATTAATGAGTAGCACATCTCCATTAGTTTTACTCCCACCTTTCTCTCCTCAAACTTCCTGTTATTTACTCCTCTTAAATTCATAACCTCATTTATTTTAATTTTAATGCATATGTAAATACATATGTATGTACAGAGATGTATAAATAACTGTTGTATTTATTTAGCATTGCCCATATGTATATCGCCAGGGCTGATCATTTGCAACTGGAAAACCTATGTAAGGATTACTTGATGTGATTTCTGGTTTTTTTAATAATTCAGTTTTATCATTTGACATTTTCCTGGGAGCTGTCTTGTGAGAGGACATGTGATGTTTTGCTGAAAACACACACTCGAGAGGGTACATGACAGAAAGAATATAAACGAAACCTCACAAATAGTGAGAGGACAGACTTGGATTTCTCTGCTGTGCAACACTTTCTTTCTTCTCTGGTCTTGCTTCTTTGCTGGTCCTCACTTCATAGAAAGAAAAGTGTAAAACAATTTCTCATGGTGTTCCAGCTAATTCTGGCTACTTCTGTCAGACTTGTGCTGATTTGGCAGAGCCTTGCTGTTTCTGCTGGACCATGTTTGGTATTTGCTATTGAACTGGACTGTTGATATCCTGACAATGAAGAGTGGAATCTTCCCAAAGTACTAAATGATAAGTTATTTCTTTGCTAGTGAAATGAGCCAATTCAAGACAGATTAGATTATATGAAAGGCAGGTTTATTGGGAAGCTGCTGTTGGGTGAGTCCACTTGCCCCAAGGATTGAGGTCGGGGAAGTTGCCATAGGGAAAGAGGAAGCAGGAGAGGGAAGGAGAAAGAGAGAAAGGACATGCACATAGAGAAAGAAGAGAAGAGAAGAGAGAGACAGCAAAATGTCTGGATTATATAGAGAAGAGCCTCTAGGGGAAGAGCATCCCAGCCCCTGGGCTGAATAGTCCAGGGTTGGGGTCAGGGTATGGTAGGTAGGGACTGAGTGATGCTGGGCAAACCTGGAGGCCAGACCAGCTTTGATATGTAAATTATGTATCTCAGTCCCTTGTCCAGGGTCTGAAAAAGAACACTAAACATGTCCACAACGCCCTTTTCCTATTAACCTTCTTTCTCCCCTACTTTTGGTTGGCGGGCTAGAAGGGAGGTTGAAGTGTTTAAGAACCCTAAATAAAGTAGGTTTAGAAAATTCTAAACATACATGTGAGCATGGAGGAGGCTTATTGTCTCCCTCTCTCATCATACAAAGATCACTTGCAATCTAGGTTTTGGGACTATGTGAAATTTCTCTCATCTTCAGTGCCACACCAATTGGTATTCTCATTATATTTATCTTGTTTAGTAATCCTGCTTTTGAGAGCTTATGAGTCTAGCTGTTCTGTCATACACACACACGCACACACACACACACACACACACACACACATTCTGCTAATATATATTGTGTACACACACACACACACACACACACACACACACACACATCAATATATCATAATATCCCTAAAGGGAGATGAAGTTTACCCTTATGCACTGATTTTTAGATAGAGATAATTTAGAACACACTTATAAATTATAGTTTTCTTTTCTTAAGGGAAATATCTATAGATGATTCTTCTCTCTGGTCTATGATCTATCTAGCCACAGAGAGTTGGTTATGATTATAGAATCAACCATTAGTTCCTCCATGTTGAATGGGTCTAATCTGGCGAATATTCGTGGCACTACAATGAAAGCATCACTATTGGAGCATTGTGGATATCTTGTGTCCATTAGTTGTTATTGTTCAAAGGATTTACCTATTGATCTATTTATCAGCTTACATAACATCTTGTTATGAGGCAGTGTTTTAGAACTTTGTAATCCAAGGTGTTTGAAATTTGTTGTTTTGGTCAAACAGTTACAATAATTACTTGTGGCTTAACTATGTAGTATATTGTCTTTTTTATCGTTCACAAATTTGTTTATGAAAAAGAATAAATTATTTACTTTATCATGAATTTCATAATGTTTTCTTAATCTTGCATTCAGCTACAGCAGATGATAATTAGATGTTAATATGTTAGCTATAATTGTCCCTATATATTTTCTTGACATAATCCTAATCACTCATAATAACAAATTTGAATTTATGGAACATTAATCAGGTAATTATCTTTCAGAGGGAAAGATACAATGTGAGCATTGGAGATGTAAGAAAATATTGCTTCATGATGTCAGTCATAGGCGTGTCAATTCATTTATTTCAAATAATGTTTTAAGAGGTCAGAAAAATGGAATGGGAGATGGCCCCAGGGAGTCTATAGTGGTGATTCTGAGACTCCTAGAAGTGAGAGATACAGAGCCTGAAGTGGTAGCATTCCCATAAGGACAGCAACCTACCCACAAAACCTTGTACCTGAAATGTGTCCTGCCTACAAAATGTACAGGGACAAAGATGCAAAGATGCGGGGGGAGGGGGGGAGAATATGAATGGCCAGCCAATGACTGGCACAACTTGAGACTCATCCTATGGGCAGGAACCAATCTGTGACACTATTAATGACAACTCTGCTATACTTACAGACAGGATCCAAGTATAAATGTCATCTCAGAAGCTCAATCAAGCAGCCAAGGGAAACACACACAAAGACCCCCAGCCAAGCACTACATGGGAAGAGAGACTTGTCGAGAATTGGGGGAAGAACTGAGGAACCCTAAGAGGACAGGTACTCCACAAGAATACCAACAGAGTCAACCAACCTAGACCCTGGGTGCTCCCCGAGACTGAACCATCAACTAAAGAGCGAGCATGGGTAGGATCTAGTGCTCTCACCTATCCTGCATATATGTAGCAGATGTATACCTTGGATTTCATGTGGGTCTTCCAGGAACAGGAAGTACCTGACTCTGAGCTCTCTGTAAATACCATTGTATAACTGGGGTGCCTTGGCTGGCCTCTGTAGGAGAGAATGTACATAGTCCTGCAGTGACTTTATGTGCCAAGGTGGGGTGATACATCAGGGTTTGTCTCTCACTTTTCAAAGAAGGAGGGGTAGAAATAGTAGGAGAAGCTTTGTGAGGAGGAACTTGGAGGAGAGGGTAGGGTGATATTGGGGTGTAAAGTGAATAAACAAATAAATTAGTGGAAAAATATATTTTAATATTTTATAGTTTTACTTTTATCAGTTTTTAATTTCTTTAAAACTTAAATTATTGTTCAACAGATGCATGCCCTTGGTTCAACCAAATTTGTATGCTTTACTAGGAGTAAAGAATCTTAAAAATAAACAAATGTTTTTACAGAAGAAAGATATGTTCTCCTCCCTATTTATGGGATGTTGATACATATTGATTAGCTTCAACTAATTTTATTAAAAATCTATTTTACAGATCTTTCTTCCTGAGATTATCAAGTTCTTGTGCTTGTCTTTATACATCTAACATGACTCCTGTGTAAGAAACTATTTTATAATACCTTTTCATGTTTCTTGATCTTTTTGTCCTGTATTCAGATTGTTTAATATGTGCATAAATAGAAACACAGTGAAAACACGAGGAGCTATTGGACAAACCAACCCAGATACATGTACTTGCTCTATTAGAAGAGAAAGTTGGCTGAACAAAGAAACCCAGGTAACTCATGGTTAAAATATCCCAAAAAATTCTTTGTATTCAACACCAAGAGAACCTGATCTTTGAGTAGAAAGTACTAGAAAAATGAAAACTATTTCCTGCATGACAGTGACCTACTAGAGAAGAACTTGTGTCATTAAAAATTTGGTCCATTTCCTTACAGTGGAGTCAGGGATCAACTCTGTTTTCAAGATTTTTCCAATTCCCCTCATGTATATTTTGAAAGCCTATTTACTTTTTTCTTTTCTTTTGAAAAAATTGATGAATAAAACAATGAATATCTTTTTCCTAATCATACACAAATCACTGATCACTGGTAAGTAGAACTGTATGCTCTTGAGATGTGTGATTTTGTGATTTGCCTGTTTACTTTTTTAGGAAATTTTTATCATTTATTTATTTATTTACACTCCAGATTTTATTCCCCTCCTGATACACTATCTGTTCCACATCCCATACCTTCTCCCCACGCCCCTGTCTCCATGAGGATGTCCCCACCACCCACCACCCACCACCCCCCACCCACCCCACCAGACCTCTAAACTCCCTGGGGTCTCTGGTGTCTTAAGGGTTAGGTACATCTTCTCTGACTAAACCCAGACAGGGCAGTCCTCTGCTGTATGTATTTGCGGCCTCATATCAGCTGGTGTATGCTGCCTGGATGGTGGTCCAGTGTCTAAGAGATCTTGGGAGTCCAGGTTAATTGAGACTGCTGTTCCTCCTACTGGGTCACCCTCCTCCTCAGCTTCTTTCAGCTTTTCCCTAATTCAACCACAGGGGTCAGCAGCTTCAGCTGCTTGTTGGGTCTTTTGGAGGGCAGTCATGCTAGGTCCCTTTTTGTGAGCGCTCCACAGCCTCAGTAATAGTGTCAGGTCTTAGGGCCTCCCCTTGGGCTGGATCCCACTTTGGACCTGTCACTGGACCTTCTTTTCCTCAGGCTCCTCTCCATTTTTGTCCCTGCAGTTCTTTCAGACAGGAGCAATTGTGAGTCAGAGATTTTTGTTTTGTTTTGTTTTGTTTTATTTTGTGTGTGTGTGTGTGTGTGTGTGTGTGTGTGTGTGTGTGTGTTTCTTCATCTATTTCTTTTTTTTTTTCTGATACTTTATTTACATTTCCAATGTTTCCCCCTTTCCAGGTCTCTTCTTTGGAAACCCCCTTTCTCCTCCCCCCTCCCCCGCTTCTATGAGGGTATTCCCTCTCCCACCCACCCGCCCACCCACTCCCATCTTCCCTCCTTGACATTCCCCTTTACTGGGGCCTCTAACACCCTCCGGCCCAAGAACCTCTCCTTGAATTGATGGCCAACAAGGCCCTCCTCTGCCATATGTGTGATCCGAGTCATGGGTCCTTCGATGTCACCCCATCCCTCCACTTGATGCTGTCTTTCTACTGGAAGTGGACTCTACAAGCTACCTCTCCCACTGTAGGGCATTTCATCAAAGGTCTTTCCCTTTGATTCCTAAGAGTCTTTCACCTCCCAGCGCTCTGGTACACTCTGGACGGTCCTCCCAACATCCTACCTCCCAAGGTTGCCTGTTTCCATTCTTTCTGTTGGCCCTTCAGCAGAAAGAGCTTCAGTCCTTTTCCCCCACCCAATCCCACATCATGTTCTCCTCTTCCCTCCCCTTCATTTTCCCTTCCAGGTCCCTCCCTTCCTTCCCCTTTATGATTGTTTCCTTCTTCTACCCAAGCGGGACTGAAGTATCCTCACTTGGGCCCTTCTGCTTGTTGACCTTTTTGAATTCTGTGGACTATACCTTGTGTATTCTGTACTTCTCTGGAATTCAATCTGGAGGTTCCTCAGAAAATTGGAAATAGATCTACCTGAAGACCCAACAATGCTACTCTTGGGAATACACCCAAAAGATGCCCCACCATGCCACAGGTGCATGTGTTCCACGATGCTCACAGAGGCCTTGTTTGTGATAGCCAGAAGCTAGAAACAACTCAGATGTCCCACTATACAAGAATGCATACAGAAAATGTGGTCCCTTTACACAGTGGAATACTACTTAGCTATTAGGAGCGAGGACATCCTGAGTTTTGCAGGCAAATGAATGGAACTAGAAAATATCATCCTAAGTGAGGTAACTCAGACCCAAAAGGACATGCAGGTATGTACTCACTAATAAGTAAATATTAGCCAAAAAATGTACAGAATGCCCAAGATACAGTCCACAGAACTCAAAAAGTTTATTTTTAAGTGACAGAGAAGGAACCTTGCTTAAGTATTCCAATTGTTAGTTTCAGGTTACCTTAATACATATAGTTGTGGCATACACTGTAAAGAGTTACCATTTAGGAGATAAACCATATAAAAATTCATCTACACTAAATAGAAATGTTGAGTGCACACAGAGAAAAGAGTACTTTTCTTTAGAAGGAGGAGGAAAAGGAGGAGGAGGAGGAAGAAGAAGAAGAGGAGGAGAAGGAGGAGGAGAGGAGGAGACCCTATCCACATACTGAAAGTGCCTTTAGTCCTACTAAGTCACCACAGTGTTTATTCTATCCTTCTAAAAGGAAGTTTTATTTTTACAACAGATCCTCACAGTTGGTGTCCTAATGTTGGTCATGAGCAATTATTTAGTTTTGATTTTGTGGTATTTAAAAACAAAACTAAAGGAAAACCTAGTTTCAGGAAGAAAAGTGAACATGCCACAAAACAAATTAACTGTTACTTATGTTTGCTAGTCATTTGCACAGAAACCTTGTTAGGAACAGGTAAGCTGAAAATCTATTATGTCTCGGACAGAAAATTATATTTTATAAATTAATGAACCACAATACTTTGATTACCCAAACTGCAAACACCTGTGAAAATATGATGCTCAGTGAATCGAGGCCACTGCAAGACCGCACAGAAAAGAACAGAAATCATGGATGCATAATGCTGCTTCCCACAGACATAGATATTAAATGAAAATATCTGCGCAGGTACACGTTACATGCCTACATGTTATTTGTTATGGAGGACTCCAAAACAACACAGGCTATTTCCACTTTTTAGTAGCCTGTTATAACCAGATATTCACTGTCTATTGTTGACAACAGTACACACTTGGGTTGTAAGACCTAGAGTCTTGAACTGACCAGAGATCCCTCCCCCTTATGGATATCTTGCATAATGCTGTTACAGAGGGTGGTATTCACTCTTCTTGGGGGTAGCCTTAATGGTATTACTCAGAGCTGGACTTTGAATGCTATTATAATTAATTACTAGGTAATTTGTTCCAACTTGTGCAATAATAGCAAGGTGTTTATGTTGGTTACCAACCACTACCTTTATTGGGTTTAAATTCTGGTCGACTGAAAGAAATCTATGC
This sequence comes from Uromys caudimaculatus, assembly GCA_028551405.1. NCBI lineage: Eukaryota > Metazoa > Chordata > Mammalia > Rodentia > Muridae > Uromys > Uromys caudimaculatus. The sequence continues at coordinate 68,877,378 of CM052713.1, read as the reverse complement.
TTGATTCAACACTAATAGCAATTAAAAATTATAAATAAGTAGCATACATCTATAATGTATATTTTCATATGTAATTACAAATATATTGTATTGTAAATATATACTACATATGTTAATATATCCATACCTATCTATCTATCTATGAATATATAAACACAAAGTTAGGAATGAGATTGGTTATATATTGAGGGCACACAGAGCTGGAGAAAAATGTTGGAGGTGCATGTGACAATGTTACATTATACGTGTGTGGAATTTAAAATAAAAAATAACGTAAACATTAGTGTCTGGTGCGTTGTTTGGTTTTGTCAGTAAGAACTCACGTGGACATATGGATCTTTTTGTAGCAATGTGTTTATTGTATGATGAAAAGAGGAAGACTCCGGGGCCCTAAAATGGCGTTGTTTATATAGCCCTGAGGCAGTGTGTCCTCTATTGGTTGGTGCGCCCCGGGAGTAGGCGGTGATTAGTCATGTATACCCATAATGTGTAAGTGTTTTGGGCGAGTCATCTTGTGCTATCTATAAGTTTCTTCAGAGTGACAGCGGAAGTCAGTGTCATCTTGTAATGGCGAATATTCTAATTGTTCCTTACATTTCCCCCCATTCTTTCAAGTAAGAAGGAGAGGGGGGTCAGCTGGGTTAAATAGGCCATATCTCTCTATAGTGGTAACAAAACATAGAACCAGGCTCGATCAAGCGAATTTCGTCATGAGTGAATAGGCGATCAAGGGCCAATATTTTGAGAGCATTTCATCTTTTTCCTTTTAGGTGTAATGGTATAAGACCCCTGGGTGTAAGGGCTAAAGAGGCTATGTTATGAGTAATATCCATCTTTGTGTAATGGAGCATATCTCCTAGGGGTGTAAGGGCTGTTAACCCATAAATGAAAACCATGTTTGAGGGGAGGGGGCGAAACGCAGTGACCCAGATAGAATAGAGAACGGATCTCACTTTTTGAGCATGGATAGCTAGAAGTTAGGGGAAGCTCTTTGTTCTAAAGTTGTAAGCGCTTGGGTGACAATGATCTTATCATGAATCTGTTAAGCTTTGAGCTTGTAGACCAACCATAGGAGGAACACCATATTGTCATATAGGAGTATATCAAACATCGTCATTCCCGCCCATTCCTTAAGGAAAGAGAAAGAAGAAAAAATTTAGGAAAAGAGCCCCTTCGTCAGGGATAGGCCCATTGAGGGCTGGAATCAGCATCTGGAGAATCTATGTGGGGTTTATCTCCTGGTATTAGGACTCTACGTGTCAGTCGTTTTGGTAGCTAAAATGGATTATCTTCTCCCTGAGGAAAAACATAGATAGTTCCCCTGGATCTTATTAATATTGGATTTGGGCCTTTTCATTTTCTGGTTAAAACATCCTTTTATTTTATCATTTTTTTTGATCTTTGTGGCTCTGAACTGTGGCGATCGGCCGTAGTCTGGCTTTGACTGTCAAGGTTTAGGAAATTTAGAGTAAGGAGTGTCAGTGAAACAGATGTCCTTGGTGTAGAGGTCAAAACCTCCTCATATCTATCCTTTTGTTTAAGTAAATAGGATTTGATGGTTTGATGGGTTCGTTCCATAATGTCTTGTCCCTGAGGGTTATAGGGAAGGCCCGTCAGGTGTATAATCGCCATTTGGCGGCAGAATTGTTGAAATTTTTGAGATGTATAAGCAGGTCTATTATTTGTTTTAACAAGTATTGGTTTGTCCCATGTATTCTAAGCTTTAAGGCAGAGTTGGATAACATGTAAGGTTTTTTCTTTTGTTAAAGGTGTAGCATGAATGATTCCTGAGCATGTATTAATGGAAACATGAACATACTGAAGCTTCTCAAAGGAAGGGATGTGGGTAACATCTATCTGTCAGACTTGAAGAGGTCTAATTCCTCGTGGATTGATGTCCTTATGGGGCGCAGGCAAGAACTGGCAACAATTTTGACATTGTAAAACTATTTCTCTGGCTTCCTTATGAGTCAATTTAAATCGTTGACGTAAGGTCTCAGCCGTGACATGAAATCTCTGATGAAATTCTCTTGTCTTATCTATTTTGAGGATTGTATTGACGTAATCAATCTTGTTGTTTTATTTGTCATATCGTTTTTATGGGACATTGGACCGGGAAGACCCGAATGTGCCCTTATGTGTGTTATAAAAATAGGAGAATCTCTGTTTAAAAGAGCAGCTTGAATATCTTTAAAAATGTCTGCAAGTTTGTTGGAAGAACTTATAATCTCTGTAGCTTCAAGAGCTTTAATTGTATTCATTACATAAGAGGAATCTGAAACAATATTTATTGGGCCAGGGAAAGTCTCAAGAACATCAAGCATCACCAAACATTTTATAATTTGAGGTGAAGTCTCTTTATAATGTTTTGTAGTTACCACACCATCAAGCATATAAGCATTTATATTAGTTTTGGAACCATCTGTGTATATCATCAGGCCATCCACCAAGGGTTCTTGGGATATGATTTGTGGGAACATTATAGGTTGTCTCATTGTAAAATGTAATATTGGATGTTTAGGATAATGATTATCAATTTGTCCGCTAAAGGAAGTAACCAAGACTGCCCATATATTAGAGGTTGTATTCAAAATCTGAATCTGGTCAGCCGTATATGGGACAAAAAGCATCTCAGGCTCTCTTCCAAAATATGTTATGGTTGTTTTTAGACCATGAAGTGTAAGCTGGGCAATTGTATTGGGATACCAATCTATATTTTTTATGGGGGAGACATTCGGATGAATCCATAGCAAAGGTCCATCTTGCCATAGGACCGCTGTAGGTAAATGTCGAGTGTTAAAAACACACAAATTAAAGGGTTTTGTCTCGTCCATGCGTTGTAATTGTGTATCCCGTAAGGCATGTTCTACTATCTGTAAAGCTTGGTTCGCTTCTGCCGTCAAAGTCTTTGGGGACGAAATATGAGGATCCCCTTCTAATATATCAAACAACGGTTTTAATTTAGCAGAAGGAATTTTTAAAAATGGTCTCACCCAATTTATATCTCCTAATAATTTCTGAAAATCATTTAAGGTATGTAAATGATCTTTATGAATCTCCACCTTTTGAGGAATTATTTTATCAAGATAAATAATTGACCCCAAAAACATGTCCATCTCTGATATTTGGACCTTATCATTGGCAATCTGTAGGCCCCAATGGCCCAAAGCTTTAAGTAAAACAGGATAAGCCCTTTGTAGGATCATTAATTCTTTATGACATAAAAGAATGTCATCTATGTAGTGTACCAAAAGTATGGATGGAAATTGTTGTCTCACCGGCTCAAGGGCCAATTGTACATACAACTGACATATGGTGGGACTATTAGCCATACCTTGGGGTAAAACTCTCCATTGAAATCTCTTATCGGGTTTAAAATGATTAATTGTCGGCAAGGTGAATGTAAATCTTTGCCTATCTTCTGGGCTTAAAGGAATGGAGAAAAAACAATCTTTAATATCTATAATAATTATCCTCTATTGCTTTGGCAGGGCCGAGAGTAATGGCAAGCCTCGCTGAACTGGGCCAAAAACGCGCATTTACGCATTAATAGTCCTTAGATCATGGAGGAGCCTCCATTTTCTTGATTTCTTTTTTATCATAAAAATGGAGGTATTCTAAGATGAGGTGGAAATCTCTAAATGTCTTAAATGTAATTGTTCATTAACTAATTCAGTGGCAGCTTTTAATTTTTCAGAGGATAGAGGCCATTGAGGAACCCATATCGCTTCTTTTGTGCGTCATGGTATAGGCCTTATGTCCTCAATAGCCCCTAGAAAAAACCCAGGCTTTGTTTCCCTCTTACCCCTTCTAATGGGATTGGTTTTATTCTTCCTTGTTCCTCCTTGTCTAACCCTTTTTCTTCTTTATAGCCCATTCTTTTTATAATTTCCATTGTCTTTGGAGAATATTTATTGGTAAGCCTCAAATTCAATTTTTGTAATATATCTCTTCCCCAAAGATTAATTGGGAGAGGAAGAACATAAGGGGTAAATCGCCCAGATCGACCTTTTGGGGCCTGCCATGTCAAAGAATGTGAGTTGACAGCCGGGCTGGCCTCATAACCTAACCCTTGTAAGGCATGTGATGATTTTGTAATGGGCCATCTTTTGGGCCACCAATTAGAGGAAATGATATTTCTGTCAGCCCCAGTATCTAAAATACCTGTAAAGGTTTTATTTTTTATCATCAAGTCTAAAGTGGGTCTGGAATCAAGGTCTATCATTAAATGAGCTTGATCGGTTCTAGAGGAACCGGATCTCTTAGGGTCTCTAATTACCTCAGGAGATGGGCAAGAATTATAATTATATAAATTGGGGAAGATTACCATTTGAGCAATTTTATCATCTGGAGAAATGGAATAAACACCTTGGGGGCAGGAGCAAAGGACTTGGAGTTCTCCTTTATAAGCTTGATCAATTATTCTGGGATGAATAATAAGTCCTTTTGAGGTTTGTAAGGCTCGACCTAATAAAAGGCCGATACTCCCTCCCACTAATGGACCCTTGAAGTCCGTGGGAACGGGCTGGGCACCCATCTGTGGAACTAATATGAATTGGGTGGTGGCGCAGAGGTCTCGTCCTCTTGAGCCCTCTGTGAGTCTATGGGCTGTATCTGTTGACAAGTCTGTGGTCCATACTTCTTTGGGCCCTGGGACTTGGGGCCTGGATATCCGTTTTTTGGGGGGTCATCCTGTTTTTCCCTCGGGGAGGATTCATGTTGAATTAAATGACCTTTTATGTTCCTCATTGAACGGCATTCATTGGCCCAATGATAATCTTTTCCGCACTTGGTGTCGAGCCTTGGCCCTCTTTTTCTAACTATCTTTTGACAGTCTTTTTTTAAATGTCCAGGTTTGCCACAATTATAGTAGACCTTACGGTTGTCCGTGTTGGGGCGTCTTTGACTTTGTAAGATGGCTGCCGCAAGACCAGTATTGGTAAGTGGACCTCTAAGTTCTCTATAGGTCTTTAGTCAATCTTGTAATCTTTTACCCCTCCTGGGAGCAATGGCAGCCCTGCATTCTTGGGTGGCCTGTTTATAGACCAGCCTTTCTATTAGAGGCATCGCCGATTTAGGGTCTCCAAAGATTCTCTTCGCAGCCTCTGTCATTCTGGCTACAAAGCTGGAGAATGGTTCTTGGGGGGCCTGTACAATCTTTGTTAAATGCCCTCTAGCCTCTCCTTTAGTCAGCATCTTTTATGCCCTAAAAGTGGCTGCGGCTATTTGTGTATAGGCCTCCCATGGATAAGCTATTTGATTGTTAGCATGAGGACCTTGTCCAGTCAGAAGGTCAAATGTGAAAAGCTTCTGGTTTCCCTCGGCATTAGTATTAATTTTCGCCTGTGTTTGAGAGGCATCATGTCATAATGTTTTTTATTCTAAATATTGTCCCATGTTGGGGAGCACCGCCTTTACGACTGTCTGTCAGTCCCCTGGGGTCATAGCTGTAGTGGTAAGTCTCTCAACTAGAGAGACAGTAAAGTTGGCATTAATCCCATAATTACGGACTGACTTTGTAAGTTCTTTTATCTGATTAAATTCCATTGGAGCATGGACATGGCTTCCTCTGGCATCTTCGAATACCAGAAATGCCTGCCAGATCTTTCTTTGTTCCTCTTTTGTGAAAAAGGAATCTGAGTTACGCCCCTCCGCGTACGGAGGTGGCGTGCTGGGAGCCACAGGCCCAGAGATTATATGGCCCTTCCCCTTCTCTTTTATTTGTCCATTTCTATAGTGGTTATCTGGATGGTATCTCTCCTCTTCATAGTTAACTGTCTGATTTTCTAGGTCTTCCTCTTTGGGAGGACTAAATTCGTCCCTAGAGCTAGTAAGACTCAGAGCCTCTAACTCCTTTACCGGATAGAGACGTCTTTTCCCCTCCTTTCTCTTTTTCTCTCCCAGGCCCTCTTGGCCTCTCTTTCTCTCTCCCAGGGCGTTCTTTCCCTTTTCTCTCGTTTCTTTGGACTCGAGGTCCTCAGAAAGGTCTTTTTGTTTAGGCATGCCTTTTCCTTTCCTTTTGTCTCGCTCTGTTTCTGACATGCTGTCTTGTAAATCCTCTAAACATGATTTTATCAGCTTCTATAAAGACATGGTCCCCATAAAGAGGGCGAGTGCGGCCGATACCATAAGGATAGCTTCTATCATGTCAGCCGATTGTGGAAGAAAGTGGGGGAAAAGGTCGTGGACAGACATACCTCTCAGAGCTTGTCTTTAGTCCTGTAGTTTTGAATCCACTCTGCAGAAGCGGAGGGTCTCCTCCGGCGCCGGCGATGATGAAGTCGCTACGTTCCCGGGTTTCGGCACCAGTTGTCCGGTGCGCTGTTTGGTCTTGCCAGCAAGAACCCACGCGGACATACGGATCTTTTTGTAGCAATGTGTTTATTGTATGATGAAAAGAGGAAGACCCCGGGGCCCTAAAATGGTGCTGTTTATATAGCCCTGAGGCAGCGTGTCCTCCACTGGTTGGCACGCCCCAGGAGTGGGCGGTGATTAGTCATGTATACCCATAATGCGTAAGCGCTTCGGGCGAGCCATCTTGCGCTATCCATAAGTTTCCTCAGAGTGACAGCGGAAGTCAGTGTCATCTTGTAATGGTGAATATTCTAACCGCTCCTTACACATTAGTATAGATCTAAGTAATACTTTTGGTGTTCAACTCTTTGCCTTGTATACACATAATAGAACAGTGGAATCCACAGTTGTCATATCTATTAATTAGGAGGCAATTCCTATAATGTCACAGTAGATATTTTCATATTAATGTATTAAATGTGAATATAATGTTTCCCAAGGATTCCATTTGACCAATTGGAATATTATATAGTTATTATGGTGCCATCTGCTTTTCTATTTTGTATAAATAAGGCTACAGTTTTAATGATTGAATTATAATTGTCCATTAGAAGATACAGTAGAGGTTTGCCTGAGTATAGTCATGGTCAAGTCCTGTGTTTCCATTATTGTCTTATCCTACCATGTACTTCACATGTGGGTGTATTAACCTTCATGACAACTCGTTTGAATGTCACATCCTGTAGTAGGTCTGAGCTAAACTTAGTTTTGGTAAAAGAGTATAATTTGCAATGTAGCCAAGTTCTTGCTAATTCCTTGCCATACACTATGTGTTTCCTCTTTTTCACACTGTTAAGACAATCTGAGATTTTAGAGTGGGGTGTTAAAGAAGCACACAGTCCAAATATTATCAAGACCCTATAAATAGCCATTGAAAACATACTTGATATATGATATATTATGTTTGAAATAAAATTTTAATTTTCAGACACTATACATTAGGGGCATTTCTTATAATTCATAGTAATAGCTATATAACTTTATATCTATATATGTATCTATATTAATATCTATATCTATCTGTATAATAAACAAACTACAGTGGAGTGACTTTTTATATTGGTATGGATTAGTGATAAACATTTCAATTAAAACTGCTCTCTTGCATTTACTATTTTCTCTCCAGTAATAGTTAGCAAATAGCACATATCTGGTAAACATCACTCACTCAATATGTTTTGAGTGAATTCATTAAAATTCCTTCTTAATTTATTATCCAGTATTCATTCTTCCCAAAGACAAAAATTGTGCCCAGAGAAGTTTTATAATCTCTACTTGGTGTCAGAAATTAAATGTTTCCTATACTTTTAGCAAAATGTGAATATACGGTCCAAATTGGCATCATAGAGCTTAAATGGATTAGTGTTCAATCGAGCAATTTCAAAATAAATTATTCTGAACTTGTTATTTGTTCTTTAGTAAATGCAAAGCTATGCTATTGACTAGCATGTGCCTGTACTTCAAGGATTCAGTCTCTATCACCTGCCATGTCAGTAGCAATAGAAACTTTTTTTGTTATTTTTTTGTTTTGTTTTGTTTTTTGTTTTATCGAGACAGGGTTTGCAAGAGAAACTATTAATTAAAATCAGAGATAACTTTGGGGTTTGCTTTCAGGAGGATGTTATTAGATAAATTAATATTTGGCTCTCTATTCAAAGTATTTCACCGTCTTCTACAGAAAGCCAGATTGTATATTTAGCAATCAGCCACTTCGTGCTCTAATGCAGATTTCATACCATAGTGGACAAAGTCTTAGATTTTGAAAACATTTTATAATTAACAATCACTTTTTTCAAATTAAGTTATGTTAAATTATATGATTATAAAAGTACCACAAATGAGTACAATATCAGAGCATAGTATTGCTATAAAATAATATATAGTTATAACTAGCACACACAAAATATTTATACTATTTTGCATAACCTATAAGATATTATAGAGCAAGGATAATTCAAATAATATCAAATTAGTATTCATTTCATTTTAATTTTGTAACTTTTTTCTGTTCTAGAGTTCGATGCTGTGACCTTAAAAATCTCAGGCAACAGCTGTAGCCACTGAGGTAAATACTCTTTCTAAAGTCTTATTTTTAAATATTAATTTGGTCAACTTAACTGAATAAAAAGTATTTGGTTGCTCTTACTCAATGAAGTATGTATGAACATTATTAGCATAAAAGCAAAGAGGAAGACAAATTAAAAATTAAAGATAAAGATGCCCTCTTTGGTAGGTTTTAGTGGTAGGTTTGGTTTTGGTGGATTCTCACAGTAGAATGACCCAGGCCATCATTAATGGAGGATCTGAATATATGGTCAATGTCTTTAAGACCACAGTTTCTACATTTTTGCAGCCAGTTACAATGGGCTGACAAGGATCCAGGTATACCATTGTATGAATTCCAGATGTTTCATATTTGTGGAAAATAAATACTATCCAATATCTCTAAGTAAATGAAAATTTTCTCTTTAATATGGCAATTTTATCGGCCATAAAAAATAGACTACTAGCTCAGTGCATTGCCATATTTCTTTGTCAATAATGATCTCCATTCCTGGAATCTCAGGGATAGGAAGCACAAACACTCTTCCTAACAGAGATTCATGGATAATCTCTCTGTAGCTCCTTGGATCTCAGATTTTAACTTTCTTCATGTGAGGCCAGCATGTGATGGAATATTGCAGGCTTTCTATCTCTTCTTTGGAATTTTATTCTGCATAGTCTTTACTTCTACAGCCTGTTGTTGTTGTTGTTGCTGTTGATGATGATGATGATGATGATGATGATGATGATGATGATGATGATGACGATGATGACCTTTGGCATTTATCTTCATTTTCACTTCACCTGTTGCATGATTGTACTGTCACCTTTCTATTTCATGTAAAAACAGAAATTTCTTGATGCTGATTTATTTACATAGCAGTTTTAATCTTAAAAAACAGTTAAAGAAATTAGCAAAGCTTTGGGGAGATAGAAAACTCAACATTAATATTATTCTTGTTTAATTAGATTTACTTTAAAATTTTTGTTTATGTATATATGTGTCTGTACATGTAACTTGTATGCACATATGTGTAGAGGCCCCAAGGCATTGAATCCTCTAGAGCCAGATTCAAAGGCACTTACATGCTGCCTGATACAGTTCTGGGAATGAAAATATCTTTTGCAACAAGCAACAGGCATTCTTAACCATTGAACCATCTATCCATCATCTAAATTATTTAATCTTACTTTTACTGCTGAAAAGTTTTGCTTTTATCATTCATTAATACTTTGTTTTTTGAATTTCAGTGATACAAGATGTTTTAATTCTTTAACATTTGTTTTTGTCCTTTTTCGCTTCCTTCCTTCCTTCCCTCCTTCCTCCTTCCTTCCAGTTTTTCCCTTCTTCTTTTCTTTCTTTCTCCCTTTTCCTTTTCTTTTCTTCTCCCTCTTAACAGAATTGAATTCACTTTGCTTCAAGGATATCTGCTATGCTCATCTAGATAATGTATACATAAGGGATTAAATAAATGATATACAGTGGTTCATTTCAAACTGATGGCAGGAAGCAAGATGAATCACATAATGTACATAGTCTGTAGAGGATGCAGAAGCAGTGAGAAAGTTTAGTGCCAAGTGGATCTTCTATAACTATTCCACATAGTTTAATAGCTCTGTAGTAATGAAGCCACAATGTACATGAGAATATATATCTGTTCATATATCCTAATGGAAAGGTTTCATGTTTATTCATAAAATTTCAGAACGTTTTGCATCTAGAAAGATGAATCATAGTAAACATGAAATAGCTTGGCTAGTCTTCTGAAAAATGGCAACACGACATAGTTATAACCGAAACACTAGTTACTTTGCCTTACAGGAGCTTTTCAGTTTCATGAGGTCCCCTCTCTTAATTGTTGATCTTAATGCCTGCACTATCAGTGTTCTGTTTTCAAAACTATTTCTAGTGCTGCTCTGTTCAAGGCTATTCCCTAACTTCTCTTCTGTCAGGCTCGATGTATCACAGAAAGAAGCAGAGCTCATGGGGATCATAGACTGGACTGGTGACCTTGAAGCCTTGGTTGGTCTTCAGCAAGCAGTCTGCACCTGTGCTCTGGTTCCTTAGCTTGGGGTTTCCATTGAACTTCTAACAATCAGAATTGGGGTATTTCTAACTCTTCTGCCTGCTTTTGGGAACTTTTACTTCCTACTGGGTTGCCTTTGATCTGTTTTGATATGAAGGTCTTATTGCATGTTGTTATACCAAATTCACTTGATATTACTTAAAGAACTTTTTCCTGAAAGTAAACTGCAGAGCAGTGGATCTGAGGGAAAGGGAAATTGGGTAGGGGACTAGGAGGAGGGGAGGGAGGGAAGGCTCTTGTCAGGATGTATTGTATGAGAGAAGAATAAAGAATAAACAAATAATTACATCCTATTTAAAACACAATACTAAGAGGGAGAAATATGCAGTGAATACATCTAGACAATTACCTCTTCTTTGTATTATTCTCTTCATTAATTCACTTTCTAGGTTGACTGTTTGAATCATTACCCCTATTTATGGTGTTTTGTTTCTTTGATTATAAGGAAACAAAAAGTCAAACAAGGACCAATTTATTCCAAAGTTTATAAAATCATAGTTATCAGAATAACATATTTTATGAGTAACGAAGTTTAATAAAACTATCCCAATGTTTATATTGAAACTCAATATGCTAAATATTATAGATAGAATGATAACTTGAAAACTTTTTTAATTTTTTTGGTGGGGACAGGGTGATATACCTGCAATGATAAATTTAGATAAATACAAAACAATGAACAATGAAGCCAAAACTTCCAGTTGGACCTAGACTTGTGGTGCTCAGCATTCCTAGTGCTGGAAGGAGATATTCAGGAGATTGAGGAGAAAAGTTATCGGCAATCTCAGCTTCAAATGCTGTATACTGCTATAATGACATGTCAATTAAAACACGCTCTGTCAGGAAAACTAAACACTTACTGATTGGGATATTTACTTGACTCACTCTAAGTCTAAGAGGACACTGCAGAAAGGGCTAGCAGAACTGATGTAGCCGGACGGTGGCCACTGCAAATGATGAACACATAGAATCCATGGGACCACATAGGCCTTGTACAAACACAAAAACAGAGAGTAAGTGCAGTCTTAATTGGGAAGAAGCAGTTAATAGGTGTGTGGCAGAATAAGAGAAAGTAATAAGAGAGCTGAATATGATCACTAAATATTGTATATATTATAAACTGATAAGTATTTTTAAATGTAAAATTAAAAAATCAAAATAATTTAATTTCAGTTATAGTTGTTATTTTTATTAATTATATCCCAAATGTTGCCCCCTTTCTCAGTCCCCCTTTGCAGAATTCTTTCCTACATCCACTCTCCCCGTCGACTCTGAGAATATGCCTCCATGCTCCACAGGTATCCCCACACCCTGGAGTATCAAGACTATACAGGATTAGGCGCATCCTCTCCCATTGAGGCCAGATAAAGCAGCCCTCTGTTGCATATGTCCTGGGGCCTCAGACCAGCCTCTGTATTCTCTTAGGTTGGTGGCTCATTCTCTGGGAGCTCCCAGGAGCCCAGGTTAGCTGACAGTGTTAGTCTTCCTATGGGGTTACCATCCCTTTTAGCTCCTTTAACCCTTCCCCTAACTCTTTCAATAGGGGTCCCTAAACTCAGTCCAATGCTGGGCTGTGAGTATCTACATCTGTCTCAGTCAGCTACTGGTAGAGGCTCTCAGAGACAGCCATGCAACGTTCTTGTCTGCAAGCACAACATAGCATTAGTAATAGTTCAGGGATTGGTGCCTGCTCATGGGATGGATTCCCCAAAATCCATTCATATCATTATTCATAGCAAGAGCATCCATTTACATTTAAGAAAAACCTTTAGAAAGAATATTATTTGGTAAATCTAATGAATGACTTTTAAGAGACTCATATTCTTAATGAACTTTCAAAATTCATCACCATACAAGATTTTTAAAAATTGAGTACTAATAAGATATATGCATTTGCATAAAATTATTTTAAGTTGCAAAATAGAGGTCACATGTACTTTGCTCTTATAAAACATAAACTATGCTTTGTCGTATTTAAGGAAAAATATGTGAAGCGGTAGATGGCAGTAGGATGACATCAAGCCATTTCTCATCTTTATCCTTCATCTAGCAGATTTTATTACTTTCTACAGTTTTATAGGTCAACGCGGGAAGATATTATAATGTTAATTTGAAGTTTTTTTAAAAAAAATGTTGAGTTTTGATTTGCATTTCTTCATGAATAAAGATTTTTTCCTTGGAGTCGTTGGGGTCCAGATAATAGAATGTTCATCTATTTTTTATATTTGGTCTATGTCACCAGAGCAAAAGGTCAAGGGATTCTAAAATAGGCACCATGAGTTTCTACAGATATACCTGTTCTTTCTCTTGGTTTACTTTGTTCTCAGCAGGCTTTAAAACATACATTTTACAATATCTATTGAGCCTTTAAAAATCTCTTTGTTTCTTATATATTTCTTGACACTGGGTTAAATGTGAACTATCTGTTTCTTCACGTACTTGTTCTTTACCATGCTGTAGGCATTTTAAGGAGAATTTTTCAAAAAAAAAAAAAAAAAAAAAAAAAAAAAAAAAAAACTAGAAGCTGTAAAGGAGAGGAAAATGAAGTGTTCATATTTCAAATAGTACCAAGATGGCGATCGTAGGAAACATGTTAAGAAGCATTCCAGTAAAGAGGCAACAGATATGGAATCTGAGCACTGGGGGAAAGGAACACAAAGCAGGGAGTAGTGGGCCCTTCAGTTAAATTAGTACACATGCTTTTGGGGGTGAATGGAGCTACTGAATCAAATGTAATCATCTGATCCTTCGGCTGTATCAAGAGTATGCTTTATACCAATACAGAAAAAAGGACCCAATGCATCACAGGGGAGTTTAACTATGTGTGTGTTGTTTTTCAAGCACATATTACTTCTCAGCAAACAAAAAATAAGTGAGTACCAAATTTAAATGTTATTTAATAATAACTCTATTAGGTATTGCTATGACCTGGCCAATCTCCCCAGATAACCAAGGCAGAGTCCTATGGATTTATTTAATCAGCTTAGAACAATTACTGTGGCATTACCCCTAATCTCTTTCCCCACACCAGATCCTCATCTCAGCTCTTCTCTTCATTCCTTTTACACCCAGTTTCATCTCTCCATCCAATTCTGATGTCTGTATTATTTCCCCCTCTGAGAGAGATTCATACATCCTCTCTTAGTACCTTTTTATTACTTAGTTTCTTTTGGTCTGTGGATTCCTGCATTGTTGTCCTGGACTTTTTGCTAATTTCCACTTACAAGTGAGGACATATCAGTGTCTTTCCAGCTCTGGGTTACCTCACTCAGGATGATCCACCCATTTGTTTGCTTATTTCATGATGTCTCTCTTTTTTTAATAGCTAAATAGGTTCATATATTAGAATACATGATCCCCAATTTATGAAATGGTTTTGGGATGATTAGAAAATATTTACATGATAGAAGACATGTGTCATTGGGGATGGTTCTAAGAACTCAAAAGACACATTGTTCAAATTGTGCCTCTTTCTCTTTCTCTCTGACACCTACTTGTCAATCAAGATGTGAGCCTTCAATTGTTCCTGGTACCATGTCTTTGTTCCAAAACCATAAACCCTTGAAAATGTAAGCCCAATTAATCTCTTTCTTGTGTAAGTTGCCTTGATAATGTTTTGTTAAGGAAAAGTAAGTAATAAGGGAGTTGGGTATTAATTAGTTAGCAACTTATTGTTGTGTTAGGTATGACAATGTGGCTTTTAATCCTTTTCTTTTCTTTTCCCTTTTCTTTTTCATCCTTCCTTCTTTTCTTTCTTTTCTCTTTCTTTTTCTTTCTTTTTTTATGAATGTGGGAGACTTTGGGACTTGGGACTAGAAAAGTAGTTGAACTTATAAGGAGGACTTAGTGGGTCATCTAGAAGGAGCTTGTAGCAGAGCAGAACTTAGAGTTATATGTTAGAGCTTAAAGTCATATATGCTAATAAAGCTAGCACCTGGGTTAGTGATCATTTTGATGATAATGTGGCAAAAGAATATTGCTTCCTTCAACCTTTCTCCTAAGAACTGTCCTACAGCTAATTTGAAAAGCAATGTTATAATTTATTAGTCTGTGGAGATTTCATAGCAGACTAAAATTGTCTCTGTTACATGGTTATTAGTACTCAATCATGCATTTTTATACTAAAAAATGGAGAGGAAATAGATATACAAAGTGAACACTTTGAAGAAACATGAAGAATATAAAATTTAGTGTTTGCCCAAGGCTTGTGCTCATAGAGACCAAGAAAGGATACCAAGATAATACCTGGTTCTCATTCCGGTAGGAGGAGAATAGCCTTTAGTGAAACATCCTAGCCAGTTAATTCTAAATATTGTGAAAGGAAAAAAATTAAGGAATTTTTCTGCTCCTAAAAAGCAACCTGAAGTCAAAGATGTTGCAAATGTGATTCAAGTGGGCCAGAGACCTCTCAAAGTTGCTTGTCAATCTTGGGAATGTCACGAGTGTAGTTCTGGTTTAAGGGTTGTGGAGGATACTTGGAAAGTGGTTGTCAAATTTTCCTTTTCAGGTAAGACCTGCTTAGGTCAGTTGTGTGCTAAGGGAGACACTTTATAGAGACTTTGAAAGGCTTTGTGTGACAGTATAAAAATGAAGTCAGAGTTGCATTGGAAACCCCACTATGTTAGAGGTGAAATAGTCATAGGATTTATTTTAAGGAGAGCTGCATGCAGGTAGTTGAAACAGCTCAAGATAGAGAAGAATGTTGCAGTTAACAATGCCAAATGGGAAGAAGCATCTAAGTCTCTTGACATTAGGTATGGTGCTAAAGTATTTGAATATTTCCCTGCTAGGTTTAGGTCTGGCTTTGTTTGTTCCAGCATTTAATCACTATAGCTTATCATTGCCTTTTGGAATGGTAATATAGATTCTGTGTTACTGTATATTAAAAGCCCTCATTTGCCTTTTGAATTCATAGGTGATTGGAATTAAGGGATTGCCTTGAGTCTCTGAAGAGACTTGGACTTTTCATTCTTAAACACCGTTGAGTCTGTGGAAGACTATGGGCAAGTCATCAAGCTTATCTAAGTGCTTCTGCATAAGTAAGGGTGGGAATCTAAGGGCTAGAGGCTGTGGCAGCTAGAATGAGAATGGGCAATATAGCTAATATATTTGAATACTTGGTTCACTCTTGGTGGAACTTTTGGCAAAATTAAAATGTATGGCTTTGTTAAAGGAGATTTGTTACTAGGAGTGGGCTTTGAGGTTTGAAGACTGGCACGATTCTGAGCATGTCTTTTCTTTGCCCACTACTTGGGAATCAAAATCTGAGCTCTCATATATTCCTGTTGTGATGGCTTTGCTCCCTTATTCTGTACTCTGACTCTCTGAAGCCATAATCCCAATTAAATGCTTTATTTTATAAGTTGTTTTGGTCATGATATTTTGTAAATTGCAATGCAAACATTGCTAAGACAGTAGGTTTAGCATATTTTTATGACTTTTACTATGATTTATTTATTTTGATAATGATAGGATATCTGAATCTTTTTTCCCATTCTCTCTTAATTTTGCACTTATTATTACTAAAATATTCATTTTCATGTGCTTTGTATTCTTATAAAGTAGTATTATGGCATTTTTAAAAATATCTTTTTCTCTAAACAATTTTTCTCGTTACATATTATAGTGCTATGTACCACTATCCCTGAGAAGATAAGAATAATATACTAATCTCAAATAAGTAACTAATTAAAGACCAAAGTAAGTATGCCATGAAAGTCCAAATTTACTTGGATTGATTACAGGATTGTATATGAGGGGTTAATTACATCAACAGAAAAGACAGAAAGACATGTCACCAAAAATTTATCCCAGCATGGGTAAATAGCACATCAAAGCCGGAAATATTGAAGACACTGAGCACCTTTCAGATAACTTGATAAGTTGAAGAATCTCTCTTTATGACAGGTGGGTAGTCTATATCTCTTCCAGATACCTAATCTGGTCTCTTTTCTAGTCAGCTTAGGTGCTTCCTGGTTCTTCCAGGATGCTTATCTTATGTGCGAGTATTCTTCATCAATCCTTGTTATGTGCACATGCTTAAGGAGCAGGGATGGAAGAGGGAAGCTGAGCGGTGTATTCGACTTCATGAAGCCACTGAGTTTTATATTTTCTAAGTTCAATGAGCTTCCCTGCATGACAGACTATTTAAAAAACCTCACTTAGAACAAGCATCCTATCATACCCTTTAACATCCTCTCTTCTAAAAAGTGTGATGTTTTACTTCATCTTTTCTATCTTGCATCCTTAGAAGCCTCTTTCCAAGACAGAAGGCTACAATCTCAGAAGAAACTCTTTCCCATCTTATAGAGAAGTACTATTTTTGACTTGATATATCTTGTACTGTGAATTTGGTAAGCCTTGCTTTAACTTATTTCATTGATTTCAATGCTATCAGCCCTTCCTTTTAAGAAAAAATCTCTTTTATATACTCCTATTGTTTTAATGGCTTACCATGAATGATGCAACATTGGTTTATGTTCCTGGGAAGAAAATGTCTGAGGCTAAAGAGGATAGTAAGCTAGGGTTGGATAGTCTGACAGTATTTTTCTGTAACTGCAATAGTCATAGAAAAAAATTGTTTCAGGAGATCCTTGTCTAAACTGTTATATCAGGAGCAGGCTATTAAATTCAAAAGGAAACTTCCACAAAAATATCAATCAATCTATCTATCTATCTATCTATCTATCTATCTATCTATCTATCATCTATTGATTGTTATATCTATAAATATTTTCCCATTTAGCAAAATTGTACTATCATGACAACTATATTCCTTTTGGTTACATGCAATCAAAAACTCAGTTGATAATGTATTTGAGAATTCTTTACAACAATACTGAGGGGGCACATTTTTACCCAATAGTCGTTTTCTTAACTAACTTAAAATCACCATGAAGTAAAACAGAGACAAGTATGAGATGTTCATAATTATACACACAAATGGTTCGCTAGGTTTTCTGTTGACAACACAGCATTTGTGCCTACATTTCTCCTTGATGTGCTTACATTTCTCATTCACACTTGTTTGCTTTAATAAAATGGAGATGATTCTATCACCTCAATGAGGTTATTAAACAAAAGTTACATGGATTTGGTTGGTGTTTGAATGCAGGCAATTTTCTTTTCAAACTCATGGTCTTGATAAGTATAATATGCTACTAATGTACTTACAGTATTTTACCTTCATAGATATAATTAAACATTTCAACTCATCACTATCACATGTTATGCTTTCTTGAACAAAAAAAACCTGATATTCTTAATATTTAAAGATCTATACAAAAATTAAGTAGCTGTTATGTGGGAAAACAGTTTTATCCTGACATATCAAGTTTTTCCTTTCCAGTCTCTTATAGTTCCAGATTGAAGGTTATAGAAGAATATAGAGTCCCAAATCACAGTGAAACTTTCACAAACCAGTTCTTAAAATGAGAGACAGAGGTTCTACACAACCATTCACTCACAAGAGATAAAATATCACTGATTGGAGGAAAAGTAGGAAGAGTAATGCATTTTTATCCTTAAGGGTTAGAAGACAAATGGAACTTTCAGCTTTGTAAGTGAGCACAACAAGCAATCCAAAAGTATTATTTTTGCAAGGCAGTTTGTAGAATCTGTTTCATTTATCACTGGGAGTAGTCGTCAAGGCTTAGAAAAATTTGAGCTATAGCTGAGGCCTGAGATCTGTGGCCACATGTTAAGAGGTTTAAAGGTGATTCACTTCTTCCAAAGTACTCAGGAGAATCATGCCTTCGACATTATCTGTTCTCCCACTTGCATGGTGGGTTGAAGGGAGACAGAAATTAACAAGCAGTGGAGAAGAAACAAAATTACACAAACTATTTTCTCCAATGCAATAATAAATGATGTTGTGGCTAAATATCTCAAGCTCAAGAAATTTTAATGTATAATTAGATGTGACTATGGAAGATAATGAATGTCTTTTATTTGAATTTTATCAAGTTTTAGGTACAGAATGACTCAGCAACTAATTTCAAAATAGAAAAGAAAAGATAAAGGGCACATGCATATTTATTATGTATCTACAATTATTTTATAAAAACTTCATATATATAGGAGTCATCAAAGTAGAGTTATTTTTAAACATTATAGATTTTCAAAGACTGTTAACATTAAGCATACATGGTGTCTCTAAGCTCTTAAACTGCCCATGTATTATTAGATATTGTTCAATGTCAATTTAGTTCTTAGGTTTGGCCAATAACCAACAGAAAATATGAAATTCCTTATGCTTGCCTAATGTATTAAGTGGAGGTATTCTGAAAAGGTGAAAAAGGTGGGATTCTTAGAGGGAATAGTCTTCCCAAAGAATTATGGGAGAACATTTTGAGCCTGAAGCCTTTCTTGATAGAAACCCCTGTTTCTGAATTTTCGTTATTCTGGAACCTAAGTTCACGATAGGCTTTATTACAGCTTTATAATCTCCTGGAATCCATCCCTCTGATGTATTGCTTGGCCTGACCATATCTGTGTAGCCTTGTTGAAAATGTCCATCCTGCATGCCTTCAGAATCCGGATTTCATCAAGCTCTGATTTGTAGTCTGAGATTGCATTTAACCACAGGTGTGACTTCACAACTGAACATGTAAACACAGTTACCTAGAAAGCCACCTTTGTATGAAGAGTCTGGATAGCTCTCCCTTTACAGAACTTTTTCTTTGAAATACATTTGCACAGGTATACCACAGAGCATCTAATGATGTAATCTTTCTCAAAAGTACTTTTCATATTGTTATTGCAAAGTCCAATTTTTCCTCAATTATAATCTCTGCCTTCTATTCTTTGTTCTAAATTTTCTTGTCATGCCCCACTCCTCATCAAATTATATATTATCTCAACTATTTCACTTTACTATTTTTATGTAAAAGTAACTAAGATTAGAGAAGAGCAACAGTGTCCTAACCTGAATGATATACAGGTTTGACATTTTCTCTGTCATTAAAAAATTAATAATCCTTTATATTTAAAGTTGACATCATTTAAACTTTTCAGGTAATAGGCATTATATCATCAGATGGTTTGTCAATATTACTTAAAGAACCTCAAGTCCATGTCCTGATAGAGTATTATCGTCTAAAAAACTATAACAACAGCATTTCAGCCCACATTTGTGTTGGCATCTGGTCGACTGAACTTCCAAAATGTATCATTAAGTTCAGTTGGTAGTATTCTAGGAATTTACTCCCCTAGAGCTCTAAATTCTTCCATAGTTCTACCTCAAACTAGTTTGAAAGTCCTATAAACAATATAGTTAGGCTCATCTCACAAAATGCTACATTCCTGGCACCAATTTTCTGCAGAACAGCAGTGATCAAATTCTTGACACTATACACTTAAAAGAGGAAGGGCTTGGCTCATGGTTTTAGAGTATAGTAGCTGAGGACCAAGTTTGCAAATACACAAGCCTGTTGTGGAGCTTTCACATTCAAAGCATGACAAGACAATATTATTCATTTTGAAACATAGTTTCATGAAGATTCAGTCCACATAGCATAATGATGTTCCAGAGAAGCTTACAACATGACAAAAGGAAGATGAAAATGAAATATGAAGGGTTTATGGGCATTTATTCCATGGGACTGCCACCTAATAAACTACTACCTAGAATTATGCTGTAACTCTCAAAGATTCATCACACCCCTAAACAACGCCAATATCTGAAGACAATATGCTTAATATCTAAACCTGTGTATAATGATTTAGTACTTGGTCATAAAACTATAAAGACATAAATATAAATATTATTAATTTATTTAAATAAAATATTTTTAATTTAACTGTCTAAAATATTACTCAAGTCATTTGTTCCTTATTAGTATACATTAATAGCATATGTACATATATAGACAAACATTGCTTTGTGATTGTTTTATTCCTTAATGTTTACATTCATAACATTAACCCAAAATTCAAATTTTTGGCTGCCATAAGAATAAAAATATCAGTTTTTAATGTGTATTAGCAGCCAATATTAGGAATCATATTTCTATCCTATTTGTATCAACTTCTGTTACATTTTAGACTGAAAGGAGGTATTGAAGGTCTTTAAATTTCACAACTAAAAATAGTGAACTGGAATTTAATGAGAAACACAAATTTAAATAATTTAAATGATATTTATTCCTTTATTTCACTGGTTTCTTTGAAAACACAATCTAGTTTTAACATGATTTTTTTTTTCAAAAAAAAAAAAAAAAAAAAGCTTCAGACAATGACCAATTATTAGAAGAGTTTAGAAAGCTACCAAATCTTACTTGTCATTTGAACATTTGGGTCTATTCTTCACATAATTCCTACTCAGTTTATATATTCTTTCAAAGAGTCATAATTTTTAAAATATATGTATTTTAATAGGTTCTATTAATCAGTCTCTGCGATAAAGAAAATTTCCCAGCAAAAGAAATCACTAGCAGTTTGCAGAGTAAGACTGTATGTTAAAAGCAGTTTTATTCCAGATATTCATCCACGAGATAATTAACTTGAAGAGAATGGAAGGCACTAAAAATATTCAGCATATTTAGATAGTGTAGCAGAAAACGAAATTCCATTTCATCCCATCATAACAGCTGTTCTGAAATAGTGAAAGAGGGGCTGGAGAAATGGCTCAGTATGTAAAATCCCTGACTGCTCTTCCAGATGGCTCTTGTTCGATTTCCTATACTCACAGTGCAGCTTGTAACTTTCTATGACTCCAGTCTCAGGAGATTAGATGACCTCTTTTGGCTTTCACAGTACCAATCATATGCTGAAAAACATGCAGACAAAAGACTCTGATGATTAAAAATAAGTATATTTTAAATAAAATATATAAATATCAAATTGTGATACAGATTCAAAGTCAAAGAAAGCCTTACACACAATATTGCTTGTTGAAATACAACTTAGTCTATCCACTACATAATGAACCTATACCACATGAAGAAGCATGTAACTGTACTTGTAATTTATTAAGAATTTAATCATTGGGAATCACGTCTACTATGTTATTTTGATTTTTTCATAAGTACATTTTTAAATGTATTTATTCACTTTACATCCCAGTGTCAGTCCTCTCCTTCCAGTACACTCTCACACACTTCCTCCTACCCTTTCTCTCTCCCCTTCTTCTCTGAGAAAGAAGAGTCTCTCCTCGGATTTATACCCCACCCCCAATCCCACAGAGCATATCTTTCTTTCCCCTTCTAACTATGCATAGGCTTAGGTCAAGAAGCCTCGAGCCTCCATATCATCTAATCATCTGCAAGCCTGGACCTTGAAGGCTTCAGCTTCCAGCCTCCATCTGCTAACCTAGGCCTAGAATGTTTAAGTATCAGAGACTGAATGAACTCCCTCTTTCTTGCTTTTTGGGAACTCTGCCTGACTGGTTCAACTCAGCTGTTCTGGCTCAAACTCATCTACAAACTGACTGATTGGCTTCACTTGGCTTCTGACTGAATTGCTCTGCTTGAAAAGAGTGCCTCTGAATTCTACAAACTGAACTGCCCAGAACTGAACTGAACTTAGTTTTTCTGTCCTCCACTCACTGCTCTTTTAGAAGCTTTTCTTTCCTGTTTGCTCTCATGAGAGTTGGACATATCCTATCTTTGAATCATTCTGTCAAAATTTTCTCTGATCCTTCACTTTTTCTTCCCCTGAGTTAGAAGTCCTTATTTGGGATTAAAGGTACATATTAAAGGCCTTTCAGTATTTTAGCCAGTGGTTTTGAAGGTTTGTACTAAAGGCATGTGTGTATTCCAGCCAGAAGTTCAAAGGTGTGTACTAAGGACATGTCTGTATTACAGCAAAAACATGTCTTTGGATGTGATCTTGTGCCAGAGCAGCCATGTGGCTGGATTAAAATTCCAGGTGGAGATGGGAACAAGAGAGATATGGTAGGAAGGGTGAATGGAAGGAGAAAATACTGGGAGAGACAGCTGGGATTGGAGAGACCAGGGAAATCCATCGAGCAACTGATGAGAGCAGACGTAGAGTGCCCATAGCAAAACAGGTAAAACTAGAGGAGTCCTGCAGGCGTTGGGGAGGAAGGTTGGAGGATCCTGAGGGATCAAGAAAACCAGAAGAACAGAACCCGCAGAATCAGCTGATCAGCCCTCAAGAGGGCTAACAGAGATCAGCGAGCCTGTATGGGTCTGATCTAGGTCCTCTGCATATATGCTATAGTTATGTATCTTGAGGTTCTTGTAGAATTACTAACAGTGGATGCTAGTGGTGCTACCTCTGACTCTTTTGCCTGACTTTGGGACTCTTTCCTCCTACTGCATTGCCTCATCTATCCTTGATATGAGTGTATGTGCCTGGTCTTACTGTAGCTTGTTATGCCAGGTTAGATTGATGTCCCTGGGAAGCCTGCTCTTTTCTGAGGGAAAGTAATGGGGGGGGGGGGGTTCCAATGGAAAGGTGAGGTTGAGAGGAAAAACTGGGAGAAAGAGAGGGAGTGGAAACAGCCATTGGAGTATAATATATGAGAGAAGAATAAATAAAAAGAAAAATTGCTCATAAAGTTGTTTAAATAAATTTAATGAGCTAAATAATTTTAACTGCCTTAAATAAACCATGTATCTAACTGTGCTGCATGAAATATAAAAGTATTTCTATTGGATAAAGATTAGGAAAAGTAGAATGCTGCCCACATGTACTAGCTGGCATTGTATGTTAGGTTAACACAAGCTAGAGTCATCAGACGGAAAGGAACCTCAGTTGATTAAATGTCTTCATGAGATCCAGCCTTAGGGCATTTTCTCAATTATTGGTCAATGCAGGAGAATCCAGCCCATTATGGGTAGTGAAGTCCCTGGCTTGGTAACTCTGGGTTCTATAAGAAGGCTGGCTAAGCAAGCCAGCATAAGTAGGCAGGTAAGCAATATTCCTCCATGGCCTCTGCATCAGCTTGTGCCTCCAGGTTCCAGCCCTGCTAGAGTTCCTGTCCTGACTTTATCCAATGATAGATTTTGATTTTGAAGTGTAATCCAAATAAACCCTTTCCTCTCCAACTTGCTTATTGGTTCCAGTGTTTTGTTGCATCAATAGAAACCTTATATAACAGTTATATACAAACAGTTGTTTGTTTATTTATTCTTCATTAATTTAAAACATGCACCCCAATCTGACCCATCTCCCCATCTCTTCATATCTTCCCTCCACCCTTGCAGGTTCCTACCAAAATTAAAGCAAAACAAAACATAACAAAATAAGCCAAATATCATCATGGAAACTGCATTTTGCCACAGTTTGTCTACAGTTTTAAATGAAATAAATTAATTATTTTTCTTACTGTTGTTCGGTTGCTTTTAAGCTTTCTAAAATATTTTGGGAAGTGTTATGGAGATTTTAAGATAATACTGTGGCCATTTATCTTGCCTGGAAATTATTTGCAACTATGTATTTCCTAACAATAAAAAAGCTAGCACAATAAAATTTTAGTGGTAATTTACATTGTGGTAAATGTGTTCAGCTCTTCCAATATTCTTGATATGGTGAACATCTTGTAAATATCAGACATATTGAATTGTGTTAATCTACTGCTTCAATCTAATTGAAACAATACTATGCACATTGTGTTGTAGAATATGTTTTAAAACCCAGTAAAAATATTTTGCTTAGTTTCTTTCACTTTTATAAGTAACAGACATTACCACTCTATAATACCACAGCATGGATGGCTTGGGTAATAGAAATCTATTGATTCACAGATCTAGGTAATGAAAATCAAAGATCAAAGTGCTAGCCTAAGTGGTTTCTCCTATGAATCTCTCCCCATAGTTGGCACTTGATGGTTTTTTCACTTCTCTACAAAGCTTTTCTCATCTGTATATATCTTTCATCTTCTTATAAAGATATGAATCATTTCTCAGCCAAAGCAATTGATTATGACCTTAGTTAACCTTAAAAATCTATTTCAAGATCTCTTTTGCATTAAAAACTACAATAAATTTAGTATGGACAAAACAGTATCTTTTGCAAATATAGAAACATTAAGGACCATAGTTTAAGCAGAATAATTTGGGGAAGGAACCAAAATTCAATCCAAGCATATTTTGCATCAATAACGATAAAGCTATTCCTCTTGTCCAGAAATACATGATCAAGTATATAAAAAGCTGATTAGATAATTATGGGTCTAAGTAATTTATATTTAAACTCCTCTAATTGATTTTACTTTAACTGCTTTCATGGGATTGAAAACAAAAGAAAATTCTACCTTAAATCATTAGCAACTCATTGTTAAGATTTATAACGGTCTTCTGTATGTTGATTGGTAATTTCAGTTTTGCTGTTTTAAAGAGCAATTAATGTTAATGTTCCAAAACCTTGATCACTTCAGTTTACCAACTTGCTAATAATCCACTAATTCCACAAATATGCACAATGTCTCTTCTAGCGCCCTTGTAATATCTCCCATAATCTGGTTTTGTGGGTTAGATCATTCCTTCTAAAAATGTTTTGAGTTCCAATATACTTTAGAGGAAAAAAATGCAAATGCTGTATTAGATGCAGATTATACTGGCTGATTTTGTGTGTCAACTTGACACAAGCTGGAGTTATCATAAAGGAAGGAGCCTCCCTTGAGGAAATGCCTCCATGAGTGGGTTCCAGTCCTGACTTCTTTGGTAATGAACAGCAATGTGGAAGTGGAAGCTGAATAAACCCTTTCCTCTCCAACTTGCTTCTTGGTCATGATGTCTTGTGCAGGAATAGAAACCTTGACTGGGACTAAGATAATTTTCTTGAAGTAGCATTTTAATTATTACACAGACACACAGACATACACACACACACACACACACACACACACACACACACACACACAACCTGTGTGCTTATTTGATTTGAATCTTAGAAATAAAGATACCTAATTCTGACAGTGTATTCCATGAAAGTAAGTTAATGGTGCTGGATATAGTGGTTTACTTCTTTAATTCTAGCACTCTGGAGGCAGAGACAGAGACAGGTGGATCACTATGATTTAGAAGTCATCCTGTCCTATGTAGTGAGTTCCAGGATAGCAATGGCTACAAAGTGAGACCCTGTTAAACAACAACATCAACATCAGCAAGAACAATGGCAACAAAAACATACTAAGAACAAATAAAATTTAAATATCGCTTTCATATTCTCATCTGATTTATATAAACAAAACAAAATGCATTTAATATGTATATATGTCACTATTCAATTCTGTATATTTTATACAATATGCTCACTTAAATATTTTCATAAAGTAAATATGTTAGTTCTACTGCTATGAAATGACACCACAAGACCACAACAACTCTTATAAAGGAAAGCATTTAATTGGGGTTTGTTTATAATTTCAGAGATTTTACCCGTTATTATCATGGTGGGAAGCAGGGCAGCACATAGGCAGACATGATACTAAAGAAGTAGCTGAGAGTTCTACAATCAGGTCCACAGGCAGCAGGAAGAGAGAAACACTGGGCCTAGATTTAAATTGATTTATTACTATATCTATCTATTAATTAGAACCTTAATTTATAGATCTAATACTTTATATCCCAGCCTTTTTTTTTCATGATAAATCATATCTTCCATGAGTACTGGGCATGTATTAAACATTTTTGAATTATGTAAAATTGATTTCAATGAAAATTTATTTACACATTTATTATAAGCAGTCTTTTGTTATTCATTTTAGCAGTTAGAAAAATTATTTGGAATCTGACAATTTGAATCCCTAAACAGCAGCTGCTGGACTTCCTCTTGTTGCTTAACATGATTTGAGCAAAAGAAGAATCCATCTGTAAAGCGTCCAGGTTACCCTTTTCCATAAACAGTCATCTGAAGCACGCCATCAGCACCTTCAAATACCGATGCCAAAGAATTCAGCAGATTGACTTGGCTCATGAAGGCAGAGTCCCAGGTAACTGTTTCAAAAGGAGTTCCTACAAGACTTTTGGAAATCATAAATCTTACTGAACCATTTCTAGCCTGGTTAGAAGGGAAATATTACACCACATGATATGCTATTATGATCGGTTTTAAGGGCCTAACTGAAATTCAAGTCTTAATATGTGTTACTAGTCTAAAATAAATGGTTGTGGATAGCCAAACAGATGACTATAATTTTTCTAAATATTCCATATATATATATATATATATATATATATATATATATATATATATATATATATATATATATATATATATATATACTTAGGCTCACTCTGTGAGTTGAGTTGATTTATTCCCCTGTGGTACCTTCCCTTGAACTGCAACATCAGGTTCAAGGAAAGCTCTTAGGTAGCCTTCCTTGACTCCTTTCAGTAGTACACAATGACTTGAAACCACATTGAAAGACCAGTAGAGGATGCAGGCAGCAGTGGCAACAGGGCACTGTACAGATGGTAGGGTCAGCAACTCAACATACTCTAGCTTGGTCAGCAGCACTGACCTTGAACAGAGGCTTGTAACTACAAGCGGAGGGTCCTGTAAACACCACACAATATACTGACACAGTGCAAGAATTAAAGATTATATGGGCAGTGTTGCAGAGACACTCTACCACTTGACTATGAATCCTAAGGTCTGGCTTTCCAGCCTAATGCACTGGCAAATTATGCTTGATGGGAAAAGAAACAGTCTCCAGTTGAGACTAAGGAATATCCACAGGCATTTGGTTAGGAGAATTATACAGAAATCAGGCACCTGAATTCCCTGTTGATTGCATATTTAGAGATCCTGTTCCTCTAGGTACAGGGATGCCAGAAAGGTATGTGCCTGAGCAATACAAGCTGTTGTCATTGTTCATATTAGTAAATATCTTTCTGTAAAAACATATACCTCTCATACACTGTCCCAATAGAAACAATTACCTAGATTCACTTGGCAGTGTCCACTTAATAATTCAAGGGATATTGGAACAGGTCCAAAGAGGCCAGCACAGGAAGAAAACATTAAACTGAAAATGAAATATAATATTAAAGTAGGCCATGAGGAATCAGAAAAGAAAACATTTATGATCTGATTGAAAGCAGAATTCTAAAGGACTGTTGAATCTTCATGACCCCAGAATGAGTGCTTTAATACCTGCCTCTGAAAAGAGCCAAGGGTTATAATTTCATGTCATCATAGAAACTGTTAATGCTATAGGGCTGAGGACCCTAATTGTCCTCAAAGGTACTGTAACTTGTCTCTGTTGCTACCTGCCAGACTGCTGCTGTTGACTACTTCAAAAATGAAGGGAAATAAAGTTCTTAGAAGCATTTTAAAACCTTTTTACCTACTTATATCTGTCAGGTACAGCAAACCAACCTTCAGGGAATAAGTGTATGTTGAGAGCCCAGTTCTAAACAGAACATTGATATCACCTTCCCAAAAACATAGTGAACATTGCAGAAAATGGGGAATAAAGAATATAAGAGTTCCATGGTGGATAGAAGGCTTTTTATATCTTGGAATAACATAGCCACTGCAATCATGAACTCATAGTAGCTATAGCTGCCTACAATTTTGAGTGAGCCTGTCAACATTCTAGCCCATCAAGGGACTCAGGGAGTTCTGCTGTTTCTGGGGTACTATTTGATACTGGCTTATATTAGCTACTATTGTAAAACATGACATCTTGAATAATCATTTTAAGATTAGTAAAAAATATAATATATAATATTTTATCATGTAGAAAATATATCATTCTTGTAATAAAAATATGTATACTATGTTCAATTTGCTTGTCAGTGCTCCAATAAAACAGAACTTGATTAAAGCCGCAAAGAATATATCACTTTACCATCCAATTCTAAGCACCTTGGAGAAAATTAGTGTAAGCAAGAATAGGATGTAATGGAGGTGGCAATGTGTTGATTACAAGGGAATGATGATAATAAACAAAGCCAGGTTAAATAGTATAAGAAAATGGCATGTGACTATTTGGGGAAACCTTTAGTAGATGGAAAAAAATCAAATGCAAATTGATTACTAGCAGACCTGAGGTATGTCAAGAACCATTGAAGCAGAATTGATAAAGTTTGAATTAGAGTTGAGTTTCCATAAGGATAACACAGCACAGTTGGATTACCACTTAATTACTCATTTTTACACTGTTAGTCTTATGAGTTAGACGAATGACATTTGGAGTTTAATGAAACAAATGCAGCTCTTCACACATAGTCAGCACTTATCCTATAAGGAATATATTTATTGAGAAGCAAATATTAAAGATAAGTTCTATATCGGTCAGTCATATAACCCGATCAGCAGAGGGGTATCTAGGGAATGTTCAAATGAATGAGATACCCAAGCTATTACCAAAAAAAAAACAAAAAAAAAAAAAACAAAAAAAAAGAGAGAGAGAGACTCAAACATAAAATAATGCCAACAATCCAGAACCAGAGTATGCAAACCTAAAACAATGCCAATAAGAACAGAAACTTCCTACATGACTTAGTTGCATAAACCAGCCATCAAGTCAAGGGAATACAGAAAGAATGAGGAAGAAATGGAAGCAATTGGTTGCCCAAGAAATATGAAACAATTCCAGGGAGATACAGTCAAGGTGTATTCCTCCCAAAAGGAATCCTGATTCCTTTTCACTCATACCCTGGCTCTGTCATATAAATTACTTTGTATAATGTCATTTTCAATTTGAAAACTGATACTATTGCTATCAAATACTGTATTGTCCTACGTATAGTTATATTCTATTATTTGCTTTTTCCACTTTCATACATGTGTGTGATATAATCAGATTATTCCTTTGGCTTGGGACTATCATTGGCTCCTGATGAGATTACTAGTGAGGACACAACTGACAAGGATTCACCCTTTGCTGAACCTAGGCATACGAATAAGTTGAGCAGTGATGGATAGCCTTCCACCCAGTATCTTCTCTATCCCTGCCTGAATGTTGATAGCCCACTCATGCAAGCATATCGAGTATCCCTGGAAAGACTCTAAAATCCTTTCTTTCCAGCAGCCCATGTAGACCTTTTAGGATAATGAAAGCTAACCACTACTGATGAAGCTTCTAGCTGAGTTCCTGTTAGATTTCTCTATATTATGCAAAATATGTGTAGGTATCCTCAGCAAGTTGGCCATAAAAGATTGTGGTTTTGTTTCCTCTTTGCTTATGCATTTTTCATTTTTGTACATCATTTTATT
This sequence comes from Uromys caudimaculatus, assembly GCA_028551405.1. Taxonomy (NCBI): domain Eukaryota; kingdom Metazoa; phylum Chordata; class Mammalia; order Rodentia; family Muridae; genus Uromys; species Uromys caudimaculatus. Next base: position 68,847,757 of record CM052713.1, on the reverse strand, counting down.
TTGGCTTTAATTTTTTATACAGAAGTATTTTGTATGTCTTCCCACAAATTTTCCAGTGTAATTTTGTTATAGATGTCTGTGTATTAGCAATTCTTATTAGGTTACAAGTCCCCTGCTACAAAGAACAAAATCAAAAAGTCAAACATAAGATCAAATGACTTATTGTAGTGATATTAAAAATATGACATTATTGTTATATCATTTAATCTTATTGAATTGTGTCTGCCCAAAAGTTTTTCTTTATACTAAATATGTAGTCTGTAATTTTCCCCTCATTATGAGGAGTATTTAATTTCAGTAATGTACACCATTTATAGAAACAAACTACAGTTTATACCAAATAAGAATTTTAGGAATTTATTTTATTATTATTTATCATTATAACATGCAAAACAAAGTCCCAATAAAAGTTTTCATAGCATACAATCTTAAATAATTTAATTACATCCTCTGTTGCATCAATATGTTTCTTGAGAATTCTGTTTGCTGTAACTTTTGCTTATTTAATCGATATTTAACATAAATACTAGTTCAGTTCAATAGTTCATGGAGTACTACTCAGCTATTAAAAACAATGAATTCATGAAATTCTTAGGCAAATGGATGGAATTAGAAAATAACATCCTGAGTGAGGTAACCCAATCACAAACGAACACACATGGTATGCACTCACTGATAAGTAGATATTAGCCCCAAAGCTCAGAATACCCAAGATACAATTCACAAACCACATGAAGCTCAAGAAGAAGGAAGAACAAAATCTGGGTGCTTCGGTCCTTCTTAGAAGGGGTAACAAAAGACTCATGGGAGCAAATACGGAGACAAAGTGTGGAGCAGAGACTGAAGTAAAGGCCATCCAGAGACTGTCCCACTTAGGGATTCATCCCATATACCAAACACAGACACTACTGTGAATGCCAAGAAGTGCATGCTGACAGGAGCCTGATATAGCTGTCTCCTGAGAGGCTCTGCCAGAGCCTGACAAATACAGAGGTGAATGCTTGCAGCCAACCATTGGACTGAGCACGGTGTCCCCAATGGAGGAATTAGAGTAAAGGACTGAAGGAGCTGAAGGGGTTTGCAACCCCATAGGAAAAACAATATCAACCAACCAGACCCTCGCAGAGCTCTCAGTGACTAAACCATCAACCAAGAAGTACACATGGAAGGACCCATGGCTCCAGCTGCATATGTAGCAGAGGATGGCCTTGTCAGGCATCAGTGGGAGGAGAGGCCCTTGGTCCTGTGAAGGCTTGATACCCCACTGTAGGGGAATTCGAGGGCAGGAAGGCGGGAGTGGATGGGTGGGTAGGAGAACACCGTCATAGAAGCATGGGAGGGGGGATAGGATGGGGGGTTTTCAAGGGGGAAGCAGGGAAAGGGGATAACATTTGAAATGTAAATAAAGAAAATACCCAATAAAAAAAAGGAAAAAAGAAAAAAAATAGTTGCCCTCAATCATTGGTCAATCTGAGCATTAACATCTTCATTCTTGAGTATGTTAATTCTGTTTTGATTTTCATTTGCCTGTTAGATTTTGTGAATAGTCTCCCATGATATCTTTCATACTGAAAGGGAGATCAAGAGATCATAAAGAGAGGGACAGTGAAGTAGTAATTTTAGAAGTATCTAATGTTAAGGTCTTAATTTTATTTACTGTGACTAATATTAAGACAGGAAATTATTATGGGCTAAGAGCATACTTGATAGCCAAAAGGAGTACATGGCAAATTATATTTGTTACACTGTGAGTAGTTTTTCTAGTGCATGTTTTAAAATATCTTAGTGTAATGATAGTTTAATATGTTTGTACTTGGAATTATATAAGATAAAACAGAGAATAAATAGAATGGATAAATTACACCTATAACATAGAGTAACATTTAAAAACTGAAGACAATGTGACATTATGTCTATAAACTTCCTGCTTTATTTGTGTAATCTCCTCACTACTTGTTCTCAACTCCTAGTAGGTCTTATATTCATCTTGGAAATCAATTGGCTGGTACATAAGACCCATTTACAGATTCAGAAAGGCAGTCAGTCTTTTGGTTTTGTGCACAGCTGATATGTGCTATGGGCCTCTGTCCCTCTCTTATTTCTCATGGTAAATAATGTGATGATGACAGGCAGTTTCTCCCCACTTTCTGTCCTACTAGAAAGTCTAACAGAGCTTGATTGTGTTTACATATGAAAGAAAATGCTTTAAGATTATATTAATGAATGTCTGAAGCCTGAAATGCTAAGGTCCTCAGAAGAATTGCAACAATAAGTCATTTTTCCTGACATTTTGAAATAATAAGCAATTTTTATCATCTGAATTTTATAACAGTTACAAATTGCATACAGGACCCCCATGATTTTCTGTGATCATAAAAGTTAAAGTCTAGAAAGAAACAGATGAATGGCCAGTGGCAATAATACATATTAATTGAATTATTTTCTAAGTTCTTCACAAATATGAACTTATGATGACTTACTACTGAGAACAATATTTCAATATTTTTAGGAGCTAAAATGTGGCAATTTATTAAGTACCTAAGGCTCTGTTTCTCCCATATTCTCTGAATAGGGGATTAACCAAACAAAATAATAAGAAATTCCTCAGAACTAAATGACTTACTATGGATCTTCTTCTTGAGGTGGAAGAAATATTGTTATATTAACTTATCGTTAATACATGAGCACATCCCTTCCTCTTATCATCTCACTGTAATGATAACTGAACCCAGCAAATGAATGTCTGCAGCAAAGATGTTCTTGAAATATTCAGCATACGAAAAAGCCCTTTCTCTATGCAAATAAACAATCTAGGTAAAATTTTAATTGGATACCGCAAATAAGAACAAATATATATTTAATAACCAACTTTTCACCTTTGGGAACATGCTGCTCTGTTGCCTCGGCATCATTATTTCTTTTGCTTTTTCCGGTAAGTGCTAAAATAGTAAATGGAGTATAACTACTCATATTGTTAGTCAAATGTTTCCACTGGAAATCAGAAAACCATTTTCAGTCCTCCATATTACAGTCATATTTGTCAGTGGTTAGGAGGGTCAGTGCAGAGTGGATACATTTTTCTTATTCTCCCTCAAAGGGTTATGGGTACTTTTAATATAAGATTCATATATTCTATCTTGAGGAACTTTCTGCAAGATTTACCTCTACATCTAAATAATTCTTTCACTTTGTCTTAGAGGAGAATAATGATAGCTATCCACTGACCTTTCTACCATGGTTGTTGCACAATTACCCATAATACTCCTGTACCCTAAATGCATTCTTGCATATACTGCCTAAATGTGCCTCTCTAGAAATCATACAATATTTGTGTAATTCAGTTCTTGTTGGGCAGTGATTAACACTTGCTTTGTCTTGCAGTGACAGTAATATAAAACATCTTATGCATGCATCTTTACCAATTGTCTTCCTAATGAGGACTGGCACAATATGTGAGTAGCTCAGTAGAATAATGATAAAACAGTAGTTTATTTAGATCATTACAGTTTGCTTTTAGCAATACATTTAAATAATCCCCATCTATAATGTCTTCTCAAACCCAATATATATTTTTGAAAACCTAGTTATTTCAAAGCTATTCAAATGAACTCTTGCTATTTAATTTTGGATTTTCTTTAATTTTTAATTTTTCAGCTCCATTTCTAGATTCAAATTAGGAGTAAGCATGCTTTGGATGTTATTGGCCAATGTTTCAATAGATGCTGCATTAGAGTAGTTAGAAAAGTCAAAACCAAAAATAAATCAACAACAACGACGAAACAACAAAAACCCACTGAGCTCCTCTCTCCTCTAAACGCTAACTTCTTAGAACCAATTCTTTTTGTTTCAGTGCTCTTTGAACACTGTTTTTTAATCTGACGAGGAAAACACATAAATCTTCTTCATCGATTTCATTTCATTGCATTACAATGTGTCTCAGTCACTTCATCAGTTCAGGCTGCTGTAACAAATTATCGTGGACTGGGTGGCTTAAACAATGAACATTTATTTAGTTCAAGGCTAGAGGGAGGGAAGTCCAAGAATCAAGTGTTGGCAGATGTATGTGGTATCTGACAAGGGTCTGTTCCTTGGCTTACGGGTGGTCATCTGGCTGTTTCTATTTTCTTATTGGGAAGCACAAGAAGCAGAAACAAAGCCCTCTTGGTTATCTTCTCACAAATGCACCATTCTTGTCATGACAAGTGTCACCATCAGTCTTCCTCTCTCCCTCTGGCCTTGCAACTGCTTGTATCTGTACACAAAAAGCCTGCTGTGGAACTTTAGAATGCCAACAACAATGTTCAGCCTAGTTTTTATGCCTCCATGTTTTCACTGGACTTTTCTTCCGAACAAAACTGAATTTCCCAATATATGTTTTAAAAATCTACTTAAAGAGTTTACCCTTCTATTTCTAAAAAAAATTTTAAATGCACATGATTTAATATCACTCACTCTTTATGTCACCTTTCTTCAGGATGCTACAAGCCATGCAAGGCATGGAATGCCCTGAGGTCCGAGACTCTGGAATGGACGATGATCACCTCCTTTAACCAAGTATTCCTGGACATTTAGAGTTAAAAAGTCAGTTGGCTATTTTGAAGATAATAATTTAATGCTAAATACTAAAGTAACCACATTGATTTTTACCAAATTCAGTTTTGCTTATCAATCCCTGGAATCCCTGGATACAGAGTGTTTTTATAGTATTTGAGTTATTAACCTTGTCATAGCTTTGGTATCTATAAACATTCTACATGCATTTAGCTGTTCATGCAGACAGTATCAGTTCCTAAACTGACTTCTGTTTAACAGAAGCACACATGCTGATACAAGGTGAATCTTAATATGTATTCATTTTCTTACTCCTAAGTAAGATTCTTATTAGCAAATATCTAGTAACATGTGGTTGTATCACAAGCACTCAAGTGCCTTCATCTCTTGACTTAATTTTTGAAGCTGTATGACATTTCCAAGCCCCAAGATTGCCATTCAGTATAATGTGAACTAAGGCAGCATTTGTAGTTTAAAGTTTGAACAGCAAATAGTACAAACTATTAAATGCAAAATTCTAACGTGTCTTCTGTAATAAGTGATTTCAAATTAGAGAAAATAACCACAAATCAATCATAGCCTGCCAAAAGAAGATAAATGATTTTTATCTAATGATAGAAAAAGTACATTTGAATAAACAAGGTGTGTTTCATAACTTGGTCCTAAATTACTATATATATATATATATATATATATATATATACACACACACACATACATATATATATGTGTATATATATATATATATACACACACACATATGCACTATTACTGTGTATGTGTGTGTGTGTGTGTGTGTGTGTGTGTGTGTGTGTGTGTGTGTGTGTATGGCTGACCGGTTTTTCTCTCTGTTTGAAGAACAAGGTTTGTCTTTCATATCCATTTGCCTATCATGCTTATGTAATATATGCTCTGTGAGATTTAGTTCCATTTGAAAACACTATTTAGACACTGGTGGTGATTTATTTATATAATCTAATTCACAAATTTATTGTAAGGGTTTTACTGATAAAGATCGAAGGCTTCATTATTTATTGTAATTATACACAAAACTGGCAAAATCCCCCTCACATTCACTATATGGAATGGGCTAGTCCAGTGTTTCTCAACTCTGTGTGTGTGTGTGTGTGTGTGTGTGTGTGTGTGTGTGTGTGTGCACATTTTGTGCACTTTTGGTAAAAGATTTTTTTAAATTATCTTTAATCACCTTTTAGAGTCCAGTCATTATCCCCCGCCTGGTCTGCCCTCTGACAATTCCTCATCCTGTTCCTCCTCCCTCATCTCCAAGAGGACATCCCCACCTCCCGTTCCCCCTAACCTGCCAGGCCTCCCCACTACCTGGGACCTCAAGTCTCTTGAGCATTAGGTGCATCTTCTCTCACTGAGGTCAGACCAGGCAGTCCTCTTCTGTATATGTGTGAGGAGCCTTGTGTCAGCAAGTATATGCTGCCTGGTTGGCAGCTCAGTCTGAGAGATCTCAGGGGTTCAGGTTAGTTGGAACATTTATAAGATGTAGATTCTGATCCAATTTTTTCCATTATATATACAAATATACATATAAAATTAACACTAGTTTTTCCTTTAATTGGTTGTATAGTTAGAAATAAAGTTTTAAGAACAAGGCAATTCTATTTAGTAAAGTCAGGCTATAGTATAAAAACATTGTGGCTTTGTACAAGGAGATAGGAATGGATCAATTTGCATTCTTCTACATGTAGACCGCCAGTTGAACCAGCACCACTTGTTGAAAATGCTGTCTTTTTTCCACTGAGTGGTTTTAGCTCCTTTGTCGAAAATCAAGTGACCATATGTGTGTGGGTTCATTTCTGGGTCCTCAATTCTATTCCATTGATCTACCTGCCTGTCACTGTACCAATACCATGCAGTTTTTATCACTACCGCTCTGTAGTACAGCTTGAGGTCAGGGATGCTGATTCCCCCAGAAGTTCTTTTGTTGTTAAGGATAGCTTTTGCTATCCTAGTTTTTTTGTTGCTCCAAATGAATTTGAGAATTGCTCTTTCTAAGTCTATGAAGAATTGAGTTGGAATTTTAATGGGGATTGCGTTGAATTTGTAGATTCCTTTGGCCGGATGGCCATTTTTACTATATTAATCCTGCCAATCCATGAGCATGGCAGATCTTTCCACCTTCTGAGGTCTTCTTTGATTTCTTTCTTCAGAGACTTGAAGTTCTTGTCATACAGATCTTTCACTTGCTTGGTTAGAGTCACACCAAGTTACTTTATATTGTTTGTGACAATTGTGAAAGGTGTCATTTCCCTAATTTCTTTCTCAGCCTGTTTATCCTTTGAGCATAGGAAGGCTACTGATTTGTTTGAGTTTATTTTATATCCGGCCACTTTGCCGAAGTTGTTTATCAGCTGCAGGAGTTCTCTGGTGGAGTTTTTCAGGTCACTTAAGTATACGATCATATCATCTGCAAATAGTGATAATTTGATTTCTTCCTTACCAATTTGTATCCCTTTGACCTCCTTTTGTTGTCTAATTGCTCTAGCTAGAATTTCAATTACTATATTGAATAGGTAGGGGGAGAGAGGGCAGCCTTGTTTAGTCCCAGATTTTAGTGGGATTGCTTTGAGTTTCTCTCCATTTAGTTTGATGTTGGCTACTGGTTTGCTGTATTGATCAAGGACCTCCACATAAAACCAGATACACTGAATATAATAGAAGAGAAAGTGGGGAAAACTCTCGAACACCTGGGTACAGGAGGAAAGTTCCTGAACAGAACACCAGTGGCTTATGCTCTAAGATCGAGAATAGACAAATGGGACCTCATGAAATTGCAAAGCTTCTGTAAGGCAAAGGATACTGTCAATAGGACAAAATGGCAACCAACAGATTGGGAAAAGATCTTAACCAGTCCTATGTCCGATAGAGGGCTAATATCCAATATATACAAAGAACTCAAGAAGTCAGACTCCAAAAAACCAAATAACCCCGTCAAAAAATGGGGAATAGAGCTAAACAGAGAATTCTCAACTGAGGAAATTCACAGGGCTGAGAAGCATCTAAAGAAATGCTCAACATCTCTAGTCATCAGGGAAATGCAAATCAAAATAAGTCTTAGATTCCACCTCACACCAGTCAGAATGGCCAAGATCAAAAACTCAGGTGACAGCAGATGCTGC
>CM052713.1:68825864-68839957 GCA_028551405.1 Uromys caudimaculatus | reverse complement strand
ACCCTCAGAAAAATGGACATAATACTACCTGAGGACCCAGCTATACCTCTCCTGGGCATATACCCAGAAGATGCTCCAACATGTAACAAAGACACATGCTCCACTATGGTCATAGCCGCCATATTTATAATAGCCAGAAGCTGGAAACAACCGAGATGTCCCTCATCAGAGGAATGGATACAGAAAATGTGGTACATCTACACAATGGAATACTAATCAGCTATTAAAAACAATGACTTAATGAAATTTGCAGGCAAATGGATGGAACTCAAAAATATCATCCTGAGCAATGTAACTCAGTCACAAAAGAATGAACAGGGTATGTACTCACTGATAAGTGGATATTAGCCCAAAAGTTCAGAATGCCCAACTGCTGGACTGAGAGTGAGGTCCCAGCTGGAGGAGTTGGAGAAAGGTCTGAAGGAGCTGAGGGAGTTTGTAGCCCCAAGGATGGAGCAACAATGTCAATGGGCCTGACCCCCACCTCCAGTCATCCTGGAGTTAGGACCACCAACCAAATAATACACATCTGTGGACCCATGGTTCAGACCACATATGTGGCAGAGGATGGCCTCGTTGGCCATCAGGGAGAGAAGAGAGGCCCTTGGGCCTGAGGGTGTTAGAGGCCCCAGTAAAGGGGAATGTCAAGGTGGGAATATGGGAATGGGTGGGAGGGTGGGTGGGAGGTGGAATTCCCTCATAGAGGTGGGGAGGGGAAAGGGATAGGGGATTTCCAAAGAGGAGACATTGGAAATGTAAATAAAGTATCAAAAAAAAAAGACATTGTGGCATATTAAAACATAAATTCCATAGCAGAACACCCTTGTTTGCTATTTTATAATTCATAGTTTTTATTATAAACTCTTTTATGAGACCAGAAGAATTATATTTAAACATACTAAACTTAAAAATGTTTTTTTTTTCCTTTTATGTGAGGTAATTTTTGTCAGAATTTTGTTTTGGAAAACTCTGAGTTGGGCATGGTAGCACCTGTAATTTAGAAATGTCTTAAATCCCAGCAATTGGGGGTGTGGGTAGCAGATCTCTGAGTCTGAGGTTGCCATGCTCTACAGAGCTAGCTCCAGGACATCCAAAGCTACAGAGAGAAATCAGTAATCATGGGGCAGGGGGAGCAAGCAAACAAAGAAATAACTCAGAGAGAGAGGGAGAGGGAGAGGGAGAGGGAGAGGGAGAGGGAGAGGGAGAGGGAGAGGGAGAGGGAGAGAAACAAGAAACAAAGAAACAAAGAAACAAAGAAACAAAGGAATGTAATTGTTAGTCTGTCTTACCTGAATCACACTTACATCAAGGAATGGCTTGAGAGTTTTAAAACTAAGAAATTTATTTTACTATTACATATACATTTCAATTTACATTTACCTTGACTGTAAATAACTTCAATAATATTGTTCCAAATCATAGTTTTCATTTTTGGCCTGTAAATAAGTTTGGTGGAACAGAAGTTTATGTTGATAGAATATATGTACCCTAGATATATGGATTAGAAAGAAAATGGTAGAAAAGGGTCAAATAAAAGAATGTAACATGTAATTTAGATTTGTTTTTATTTCCACATGAACTTTCAAATAGTAGAGTCTCATAAATGGGTTGATTTTCATAGAAGCATGAACAAATTATGTTAAATAGGGAAAACATCCAAGAGTTGTATATGAAGCATTCATGAGATGGTGAGATTTTATAGATAAGCACTTTATATGCATTGATTAAAAAAAAAACCCTCCAGGTTATTATTTATATCAAGGTATACAACAGCAATTTGTGTTAGTTACATTTCTGTGATACAAGAGGATTTCCCCTTCCTCTTTCAAAATGTCTTCTGATGGTGAAAATTCAGTTTCCAAATTCTGACACATCAATATCTTACATTTCTAAAACTTACAGGCATCAGGGGAAATAAAGTTGAACTTAGTAGCAGCTGTGAAAACTGGATCATTAGAAGAATCATTTCAAATATCATATTCTCAACAGAACATGATTTAAAATAAAACAGATTTTATAACTAAGTTTAAAACAAATATTCTTTAAAAGTATCATTTTTTGGAGAATGAAAAATATATGAATCATTCATCACCATTATTATCCTCTATGTTAAGTTTATGTCGTTCACAGAAGAATGGTTAAAGAAACCCAAGTGCAGGAACAATTAAAAAACTCCTTTCAGGTTGTTGGTGTGGCTAGTCAGACTGGAAGCAGTATCACGTACCACTGCATCGCCTATGCTATGATGCTTCCTTCCATTCTGAACACCCGGACACAGATCTTGAACCTGCTCTTTCTTTTCTCTAATGCCTGTGGTGAGAATGAAATCACTACTTGACACTGTAATTGATCTCCACCTGTGCGTGCAAATGCAGCCAGAATGACTGTGTGTCTTATGCAATCTGTCTTCTGCTGCAACGGAGTCTAAGGCATCACATTGCTCTGAGAAGCTTTGCTAAAGAATTTTTCTTAACCTTACATCAATATGTGTGCTTTAAGGTTTAGTATCATTCATTCTATTAAACCGCATTCATCTATGTATTTATTTTCTTAGGTATCTTGGAGTTACTCTATTAGCCTTTTCTATTTAGCTTCTCTAGAACTGCTTACAGGTGTGCTATTAATTAGCATCATCTGTATGAGCAGCACCATCGTGCGTGGTCAGTAGACGGCACTGGCATCTACCTTCTATCCTTCCTTTTATGTCAGATTTTCCTTGTTACTGTCATATGCTCTGCATGAATACTTATGATATAGAAGAATGTCATGAAACAAAGCAAAAGCTATCAGTAAGTCTAAGGCTCAAAGCCTCAAAGAAGTTTTTTAATAAAACACTTGATTAAAAGAGAATCCGATAGTATTTGTGTCTTAACATTCTTTTGTATCAGTAGGCATTGTGATGTTTGACATTATGTAATTGCAATATTTCTCTCTTCTTTTTCCTCCATCAAAACCCTCCTACGTGCCCCTCCCAATCTCCTTAAAATTCATTGCCGCTGTTTTTTTTTTAAGTTTATTTATTTTTACACTCCAGATTTTGTCTACCCCATCCACCCTCCTACTGTTCCACATCCCGCACCCCCATGTCTCCACGTGGATGTCCCCACCCTCCATCTCACCAGACTGCCTAACTCCCTGGGGCCTCCAGTCTCTTGAGGGTTAGGTGCATCATCTCTGATTGGACACAGACCCGGCAGTCCTCTGCTGTCTATGTGTTGGGGGCCTCATATCAGCTGGGGTATGCTGCCTTGTTGGTGGTCCAGTGTCTGAGAGATACTGGGAGTACGGATTAATTGAGACTGCTGGTCCTCCTACAGGGTCGCCCTCCTCCTCAGCATCTTTCAGCCTTTCCCTAATTTAACCACAGGGGTCAGCAGCTTCTGTCCATTGGTTGGGTGCAAATATGTGCATCTGACTCTTTCAGCTGCTTGTTGGGTCTTTCAGAGGGCAGTCATGCTAGGTCCCTTTTTGTGAGTGCTCCATAGCCTACAGTAATAGTGTCAGACCTTGGGACCTCCCCTTGAGCTGGATCCCACTTTGGACCTGTCACTGGACCTTCTTTTCCTCAGGATCCTCTCCATTTCCATTCTTGCAGTTCTATCAGACAGGAACAATTATGGGTCAGAGTTCTGACTGTGAGACGGCAGCCCCCTCCCTCATTTGATGCCCTGTCTTCCTGCCTGAGGTGGGCTCTACAAGTTCCCTCTCACTACTGTCAGGCATTTCATCTAAGGTCCCTCCCTTTGAGTCCTGAGAGTCTCTCACCTCCCAGGTCTCGGTGCACTCTGGGGGGGTCCCAACAACCCCCACAGACCCTCCTGAGGTTGCCTGTTTCCATTCTTCTTGCGTCCCTCAGGGCTTCAGTCCTTTTCCCTCACCCGGGACCAGACCAGGTTCCCTTCCCCCCACCCCTCTGTCCCCTTTCCCTCCCAGGCCTCTCCCTCCCTCACCACTTGTTATTGCTTTCTTCTCCCTCTCAAGTGGGACTGAGTCATTGCCTTTGTTTTTCAAACTAATCGTTACTTCATACACATATTCACATATGAATGCATATATTTCTTAATATAACCTGTTCAGTCCGTAAGATGCTTGGCAGTGGAAATACCAGTTAGTGCATTTTTCCCTGGGAAAGACTACTTTTCCTGCTTCTAGTTTTACTCAGTTGCCTACATTGCCTCAGACGCTTTCCTCAGTCCAGTTTGGCATGTTCCCTGGCGTCAGCTCGGTTCATCTCACATTTGTGCAGTCATTTTGATGAGACTTTACTCAAACAGCTTCTGCTATTACTACTAGACACAACTTCACACAATCTCCTCAATCCTATGGCTTGTCTGGTCTTTGGGGTCCTCTCACATAACGTTCCCTGAGCCTTAGATGTGGCAGAGTTTTGTAGATGTAGCCATGAGAATGTGGCTCTACAATTCAATTTTTGGGGGGGTGGTCGTAGTTTCTGTAATAGTTTTCCACCCACTGCAAAGAGAATTTTTTTTTTAAATGAGGGATGATGACTTCAGTTACCTGTGTATAACAGGACAAATGTTTGTAGACTGTGTTATGGAATATGCTGGATTAGTAAATTAATGGTTGTAAATGCTCCTCAAAAATTGTCATAATATTCCTCATGGTAAATAGTTAACTAGCATTGTAACTTCTAAAATTTTGTTTGTTTGTTTGTTTGTTTGGAGTTAAATATGTTTTCATGAGATATGGAAAATTATTGATTATTTCATGATTATAATTTTTCCTATGAAATCATATCTTGGTATTTCAACTATATTTTGCTCTTGTTTGATCATTCCTTTTTCTTATCTGTAAATCATAAAGATGCAATAGATTTCATGAACTGTATAATGTACTATAAATGACATAAAATTGTACAGGATTAATATTAAATTTGATATTGGGGAAATGGAGGTGGTATAATGTTTTACATTATAACCTATTCTTTTGAAATCATAACTTATCTTCCCACATATGAATAAATATTCTGAAAATTAGTTATTGCCTCTTTTAAAGTATATTTGTATGTGGATGAATCTTTGGTTTAAAATATCATTTGTAATACAATTCAAACAGGAAATTCCTTGTAAAACAATTATAAAGCTTAGAGAAGATTTACTTGTGACATGTATGGCTAATGATTTGATGTATTCAATTTTTTTTTTTTATTATTCCTGTTCTGAGTTTAGAACTAAAACTATCACAGGAATACTTAACTTTCCTATAAATAAGGATGAGATTCTTTGCATAATTAAAATGGCTGAAGCCTTCAAGTTTTTGAAATTAAATAATTTTCCTCAGAAATGTTTTATAGAAACTTGACTTGGTAAAGCATGACAATGGCATAATATATTGTCACTTTTATCTTCAGAGTGCAGTGTTTTACAGTGTTTGAGATAATCAATTTTTGGATCATCAATTGACACAACTTAGAAATATCAAGGACATAAACTTCTTTTTTTTTAACTTTTATTTATTTACAGACTAGCCATTGCCCCTCTCCTGATCAATCCCCCCTTCACAGCTCCTTATCCCATTACTGCACCCCCATCTCCAAGAGGATGGCCTCCTCCTGCAACAGGTCTCCCACTCCCAGGAGCCGGCCAGACCAGGCAGTTCTCTGGATACAATCCACAGAACTCAAGAAGGTTAACAAGCAGAAGGGCCCAAGTGAGGATGCTTCAATTCCACTTGGGAAGGAGAAGAAAATAATTACTGTAGGCACAGGGAAAGAGAGACCTGGATAGAGAGGAGCAGGGAAGGAAAAGAGGGGAACATGATCAGGTATTGTGGTGAGAGAGACAGGAGAGAAGCCCTGAAGGCCAGTAAAATGAATGGAAATATGCAACCTTGGGGGTTAGGAGGTGGGGGGACCCTCTAGAAAGTGTCAGACTTGGGAGATGAGAGACTCTCAGGACTCAAAGGAAGGGACCTTAGATGAAATACCCAGCAGTGGGGAGAAGGAACTTGTAGAGTCCACCTCCATTAGAAAGACAGGACATCAAGTGGAGGGGTGGGGTTGCCATTCTATAGTCAAAAGTTCTAACCCAGAACTGTTCCTGTCTAAAAGAACTGCAGGGACAAAAATGGAGATGAGACTTAGGGAAAGGCAGTCCAGCGACTAGCCCAAATTGGGACCTATCTCCAGGGGAGGGCTGACATTATTACTGATGCTATGATGTGCTTACAGACAGGAACCTAACATGGCTGTCCTCAGAGAGGCCCAACAAGCAGCTGACTGAGACAGATATAGATACTTATACCCAACCAATGGACTGAAGTCAGGCTCCCTGTGGTTGAATTAGGGAAAGTCTGGAGAAGCTAAGGAGGAAGGTGACTCCATAGGAAGACCAGCAGTCTCAACTAACCTGGACTCCTGAGATCTCTCAGACACTGAGTCACCAGTCAGGCAGCATACATAAGCTAGTGGAGGCCCCTGACAAATAAACTTCTTTTTTTAAACAGTTACTTATTTTACTTATTCTCATTCCAAATGTTGTCCTCCTCCTGATCCCCCTTTCCAAAGTTGTTCCCCCATCCCTCTCCCCTTTGCTTCTGAGAGGATGCCCATGCCTCCCAGATATCCCCTGACACTAGGGCATCAAGTCTTTACAGGATCAGGCATATCCTTTCTCACTGAGGACAGAAAAGGCAGCCCTCTGCTACATATTTGCCAGGGACGTTGGACCATTAGTGTATGCTCTTTGCTTGGTAGTTCAGTCTCTGGTGGCTACCAAAAGTCCAGGTTAGTTGACACTGTTGGCCTTCCTATGGCATTGCAATTCCTTTTGGTTCCTCCATTCCTTCCCCTAACTCTTCCATAGGGGTCCCCAGCCTCAGTCTTGGCTGTGAGTATCAGCATCTATCTCAGCTGCTGGTAGAGACCCTCTCAGAGGACAGCCATAGTAGGCTCCTGTTTGCAAGCACAACACACCATTATTAATAGTGTCAGGGATTGGTGCCTGTTCATAGGATGGATTCCCAGTTGGCCTGGTAACTAGTCAGCCATTTCTTCAGTCTCTGCTCCATTTTTGTCCCTGCATTTGTTTTAGACGAGCAATATGGAGTAGAATGTTTTATAGACCGGTTGATTTTCCCATCCTTCCACTGGAGTTCCTGTCTATCTACTGGAGGTGTTCTCTTCAGGTTCCATCTCATCACTGTTGAGTATTTTGTCTAAGGTCACCCCCATCGGGTCCTTGGATCCTCTCATAACTCAGGTCTCTGGGACTTTCTAGAGGTTCTTCCCACGTCCCAGGCCCTGAAACTGCATATTTCCATTCATTCTCCTTGCCCTCTGGGCCTCTCTCCTGTCTCTCCCCTGTCTTAGTCAGGGTTTCTATCCTGTACAAACATCATGACCAAGGAGCAAGTTGGGTAGGAAAGGATTTATTCAGCTTACACTTCCACATTGCTGTTCATCACCAAAGGAAGTCAGGACTGGAACTCACAGAGTAGGAACTTGGAGGCAGGAGTGGATGCAGAAGCCATAGAGGGGTGCTGCTTACTGGCTTGCTTCCCCTGGCTTGCTCAGCTTGCTCTCTTATAGAACCCAGGACTACCAGCCCAGGGATGGCACCACCCATAATGGGCCCTCTCCCCTTGACCACCAATGAGAAAATGCCTTCCAGCCAGATCTCATTGAGGCATTTCCTCACCTGAAGCTCCCTTCTCTGTGATAACTCTTGTATCAAGCTGACACACAAAACCAGCCAGTACACCCCCATACCTGATCTTATCCCCCTTTTCCCCTCCTGCTCCCCTCTCCCATCCAGGTCCCTTCCTCCCTCTGCCTCCCATGATGATTTTGTTCTCTTCTAAGTCTGATTGAAGCAATCTCACTTAGGTTTTCCTTCTTGTTCATTGTAGAGTCTGTGGGTCTATGATCATTACTCTGTATTTATTGGCTTATATCCACTTAATAGTAAGTACATACCATGCATGTTACCTCACTCCGCATGATATTTTCTCTTTCCATTTTCCTGAAAAATTCATAATGTTCTTGTTTTTAATCGCTGAATAGTATTCCATTGTGCAAATGAACCACATATTCTGTATCCATTCTTCAGGTGAGGGACATCTGGGATGCTTCCAGTTTCTGGCTTTTGCAAATAAAGCTGCTATGAATACAAACTTCTTGATGCTTGTGTAAGGAGAGATTTTCTAGATTAGGTTCAATGAAGTGGGAAGACCCAGCCTAAAGGGAAGGGTCAGAATTGCCTGTGCTGTGGTCCAGGATTGCATAAAAAGGAAAAAGGAACTAATCCATGGATCTGATGACTCTTCTTCTCTGACCATTGACACTCTGTGACCAGCCTACTCCGGCTGTGGCAGCCATCCCAAACACAGTGGACTGTATCCCACATAAATGTAAAGACAGACAAACAAACAAAATTCTCCTTTAGTTTGCTTTTACCAGGTAATGAATAAAATGTATTTGAGTCAAGACTGTCCTTGTAGATAGCATTTCTTCTTCAACTTCAGCAGATACCCATCCGCTAATTTCCTGCTTAGATTTTTAACAGTTCGCCCTGGCTTTGTTTCATTCATCTGAACTTCTGTGCACAGTGCACTCTTTTAGCAGTATTCATTTGTCATCAACAACATGACCAGGCTGCACTCTCACCTTTAATGAAATTCTGGCAGGCTGTCTATGCATGTCACCATTGCTAAAATGTACTACTTTCTTTAGCCTTCAGTGACAGCTATGTATATAATTATATTCACTTTACGATGAGAAAAAAAGATTCAGATTGAGTAAGGCAGTGTTAAATTGATTTATATTCTAGGAAAAGCATTATTATCACAGTCTATAATAACTGTGGTTTATGTGTATTCTGGCACAAGAGTGGAAAAACACTGATTGATAAGAGATTACCCTAAAGCATCCTTGAACTTGTTTTTCTAATATTTCATTGCCTTATCTGTTAGCCCCGAGGGAAATATTACCAGTAGAAGTGTAAAAGCTACATCGTTGTTTAATCTAAGCATGGCCGCATTCACCAATTTGTTTCCTTTTAGATAATATCTGCAGCTGTTTACATTCTATTGCTTCTTGACTATCATTATAGGGCATAGAACAGTTATTTACTTTTAAAAGTGTCAGAAATAAATCATTGAATGGAATACAAATGTGGACTTTGGAGTGGAAATAAAACCAAATCCATAAATGTTAAAGGATAACGAGATTCTAATACAGGGTATTAAAAATTGTCATTAACATTGTTGGTATTGGGAGTTATACTGGTTCTCAGGAGTTAGAGATGACTGCTTAGATGATTCAAATGTAAGACTGCCAAATTAATAGTTATATAAACTTCTACACTTTAAAAATGTTGAGGCCATATCATCTTTGACAATATGAACCACTTTCAGAGCAGAAATGACTGTTGATTAATCTAAAACTTTAGCAGTTCATTCACACATGATGATATGTACATATATTTGCACATGGGCTGCTATCTTCATAACCATTTTGTTAATCATTAATTACTACAACATATTCAGCTATATTCTAGTATCTTATTATATACAGAGCACCCTGAAGAAGGTAAATAGCCTAGTACTATGTATATGTGCAACTTAAGTCATCAGTATGGACGTGTATTATTCTTAAGGATTAGACATACATTTTACACGATAAGTTTAAATTCCAAAAACATTAAGCATTCTTGTTTTTCAACTCTCTGTCCCTGTCTGTCTGTCTCTCTTCTTCTATCTTTGTACGTCATTCTCTCTTTTGATTTCTCTTTCACACACAGACACACCTGCATGCATACATACATACATGTAGAGAAAAACAAACACAAACATACATCAGGACTTATCTACAAATTAGTACACATACCACGCACGTCAAAAATTAGAAAATATATTAGACAAGAGTGACAAAATGATAAAAATGAGGGTAAACTGATGTAAGAGCATTAAGAACTAGATTACATTTCATGTAAATTATAAGATGATATACAGAAGGGCTCTGCAGTGGATGATTCCTGAATGTGTCCTCTTCCCTTTACGGAGAGTTCTATTACCATCCTGTTTATCTATGGTAGGTTATCTGAAACTGAGTAATTAATAAATCACCCCTTTCCTATTTATGTAAGCTAATATTTATCAATGTACCTTAGATACTACATTATCTATTATTGATTATGAAATCTACTATTTTCAATCATTTTAGCATGCTAAATCAAGGCACCAGCAGATTCAGAGTCCAGCATGGGCTTTTCTTTGCTGTCCTTGTGAGTTTGTTCTGTTTGCTGAAAGGGAAAGAGAACATAAGAAAGACAAAGGGGTAGGGGCAAACTCACATCAAAGTAACTTATATAATAATAGTCATAATTCATCAAAGAGCATAGAGTCCTTGGGATCTATTCACATAAGAGTTTTGTGTGTGCATGCGTGCGTGCATGTGTGTGCGTGTGTGCGCGTGTGTAATGGGGACAGGTACACATACATAGCTATGCATGTTCATTGATAGCCAGAGGTCAACCTCAGATGTCTCTTCACAATCATATGCTTCCTTGTTTTGGAAACCCAGTAGACCAGGGTGACTAGAGATATCCCTATCTACATTTCCCAAGTGCCTAGATTGAAAGCACATTTCACAATACCTAGGGTTTGTTTTATTTCATTTTTTAAAATTGTTTCTAGCTGAAGTCTAGCTATCAAACACAGGTCCTAATGCTGTGCAGAAAACACTTTACAGATAAGACATGTAACCAACCCTTAATGACAATTATTTTTAACATGATCTTTGGAGAAGATGAACATTCAACCTAGAGCAAAAGTTTATTTTAAATTGTGTTGTCTTTTAGGTAACACATGCTCGCTCACACACACATGCACACACACAAATGCACAGATATCTCTGTTTTTAATATGCTTGTGTTTTTCATTTGCTATCTGTATACTCGATTAGTGACAACTATCTTCGAGATTAGACAAAGAGTCATTTTTGAGCATAGGCCATGGCAAGCATCTTCCCCTCCTCCATTTACTTCACTCTGTTCTGTGCTGTCTCTAAACACTCCAGCACTAATCTGTGCTTCCCTTAACATTTTCAGTATGAGCACACCATTTGTTTAAGCATTAGGTATCCTAACAAAGTTAGAAAGAAATGTTCTGTTTTACATGCTCAAGAGCTAAGCACATGCTCGTCAACATCCCTTAAGCAGCATTT
This sequence comes from Uromys caudimaculatus, assembly GCA_028551405.1. Classification (NCBI taxonomy): domain Eukaryota; kingdom Metazoa; phylum Chordata; class Mammalia; order Rodentia; family Muridae; genus Uromys; species Uromys caudimaculatus. Next base: position 68,828,772 of record CM052713.1, on the reverse strand, counting down.
TATCTAATGGTATTTTGGCTCAAGACATTGTCTTTCATTCCATTTAGTAATCTAGAATCTTAACAGCTTCTTTTATTTTGTCTCTTCCCTCATCAGTATATAAACATTTCTTGTAGAATTAGCTTGGAATTCTTAAGACCTCCTGATACCCTATTCTTTGCCATCTGTTTAATCGACTGCTTTCTCATTTCATATTCGTCCTGTTTTAAGCAGCCATCTTTATCACAACAAATACCTTTGGGTGTTTCATGTGCAATATTTTAACCTTGGGCCATCACACCCAAAAGCCCAACACAAGCTTAGCCATGCTGTGTTATTTTCATAAAGACCCATGCTATGCCAAGCCTTAAAGAGGCTGTAAAAATCTGTGTTTGAGGGAGTACAATTTTCTAATGAAATTCTGAGCTTGTCCTATGAGATACCATTATTGCCATCCTTATCGGGATGCCTCAAATGTAAGTCATTAAAAAACAGTTGCTTATATTTTCAGTCAGCTCAAGATAGAAAGCTTCAAGTTTCAGTCTTACTCAATTCTGGCTCACAACTGGCCTTCTACTAAAGTGGCTATAAGGCTATTAGAGACCAACAATCAGCCTTCTGAAAATTTTCTAGCTATGATCACACTCAGAGTTCAAAACTTAACTTTCCTACCAGCACAGCTTTGTAAGACCAGCATGATCGCTTACTGCATGCTTAACCTTCTCTTTCTATGCACAGTAAAGTGACACTACTACATCTCAAGAAAGAATCCTCTCTGTGTAGCAAATGTATAGTATCACAGAAAGCCAAAGCTGGACACAAGGAAAGAGCAACAGTTCCTGAGTAGTCCAACCTTAGAAGATATAACCACATCACAATTCCTTCTTCTGGGTTTCAAAGAATATCACACAAGAGGGAGGAAGTCTGCCACCAAACAGTTTCTCCTATACATAATGGGATTAACACAACCAGAACTATGGTAATACCAATGGACATGGTAATAGGAAAGGGAACAATTTCACAGGGTTCCACTCAGAGACAAAGAACTGCAGGAAACTAATGCTTGTTGCTGAACAAAGAATTAGTTTTACTGAAGGATCAGCTGTCTTACTGATTGTCCAATAGAGTGGTCAGTATTGAAATCACATATACACCACAAACCAAAATGGACTCAGCAGGCTGCAGTTATATATTTGTGCCCACTAATGCATATACTCATGTGAGCACATGTGTGAATACATGTATATGTATGTATGTATATGTATGTGTGTGTGTGTGTGTGTGTGTGTGTGTGTTAAACAGTAATAACCAAAGAAAAAGTGGCTATGACTTGAGAGTAGAAGGATCATAGGAAAGGCTTGAGGGAAGATGGCTGAGATGCTGGTGAAAGGAGAACAGGAAGGGAGAAATTATATAGTATTATTCCAATTAAAATATATTAAATACACAAAATACTTTTCTCTAACTAGGAATATTTTATTCAAGAATCACAATTCAAAATACAACAGAAAACATTTTATTAATCAGGTATTTTGAATGTTTCTGCCACCCAAGATTATACTATTTATATGTCTTCTTATTTAATGTTTTTTTTATTGGATATTTTCTTTTTATTTACATTTCAAATGTTATTCCCTTTCCTGGTTTCTCCCCCTCCCGAAAAGTCCCTATCCCATTCCCTTCCCCCTGCTTCTATGAGGGTGTTCCTTCACCACCACCCCCACTCCCGCTTCCCCACCCTCGAATTCCCCTACACTGGGGCATCTATCAAGCCATCATAGGACAAAGGACCTCTCCTCCCACTGATACCTGACAAGGCTATCCTCTGGTACATATGCAGTTGGAGCCATGGGTCCCTCCATGTGTACTCCTTGGTTGGTGGCTTAGTCCCTGGGAGCCCTGGGGGGTCTGGTTGGTTGATACTGTTGTTCTTCCTGTGGGGTTGCAAACCCTTCAGCTCCTCCACTGGGAACCCTGTGCTCAGTCCAATGGTTGGCTGCGAGCATTTGCCTCTGTATTTGTAAGGCTCTGGCACAGCCTCTCAGGAGACAGCAATATCAGGTTCCTTTCAGCAAGCACTTCTTGGCATCCATAATAGTGTCTGAGTTTGGTGACAGTATATGGGATGGATCCCTAAGTGGGATAGTCTCTGGATGGTCTTTTCTTCAGACTCTGCTCTACACTTTGTCTCCTTAGCTCTAGTATTTTTGTTCCCCTTCTAAGAAGAACTGAAGCATCCACACTTTAGTCTTCCTTCTTGAGCTTCATGTGGTCTGTATTGAGCTTCATGTGAATTATATCTTGGGTATTCCAAGCTTTTGGGCTAATATCCACTTATCAGTGAATGTTCTTTTGTGTGTTCTTTTGTGATTGGGTTACCTCACTCAAGATGATATTTTCTAGTTCTATCCATTTGCCTAAGAATTTCATGAATTTATTGATTTTAATAGTTGAGTAGTATATCATTGTGTAAATGTACCATATTTTCTGTATCCATTCCTTTGTTGAAGGACATCTGGGTTCTTTCCAGCTTCTGACTATTATATATGAGGTTGCTATAAACATAGTGGAGCATGTGTCCTTGTTATATGTTGGAGAATCTTTTGTGTTTATGCCCAGGAGAGGTATAGCTGGGTCCTCAGGTAGTATTATGTCCATTTTTCTGAGGGTCCGCCAAACCGATTTCCAGAGTGCTTGTACCAGCTTGCAATCCCACCAACAATGGAGGAATGTTCCTCTTTCTCCACATCCTCACCAGCATCTGCTGTCACCTGAGTTTTTGATCTTAGCCATTCTGACTGGTGTGAGGTGGAATCTCAGACTTGTTTTGATTTGCATTTCCCTGATGACTAAGGATGTTGAACATTTCTTTAGGTGCTTCTCAGCCCTGCGAATTTCCTCAGTTGAGAATTCTCTGTTTAGCTCTGTT
>CM052713.1:68798344-68825364 GCA_028551405.1 Uromys caudimaculatus | reverse complement strand
CAGGCAAATGGATGGAACTTGAAAATATCATCCTGAGCGAGGTAACTCAGTCACAAAAGAACGAACATGGTATGTACTCACTGATAAGCGGATATTAGCCCACAAGCTCAGAATGTCCAAGTTTCACTTAACAGTAACCGCTGGACTGAGAGTGAGGTACCAGATGGAGGGGTTGGAGAAAAGTCTGAAGGAGCGGTGGGAGTTTGCAGCCCCATGGAGGGAGCAAGAGCATCAATGGGCCTGACCCTCCCCCTGGTCGTCCTCTAGTTCAGACCACTAACCAAAGAATACACATCTATTGACCCATGGTTTGGACTACATATGAGGCAGAAGAATCACCTCGATGGCCATCAGGGAGAAAGGAGAGGACTTTGGGTCTGGGGGTGCTAGTGGCCCCAGTAAAAGGGAATGTCAAGGTGGGAATATGGGAATGGGTAGGCGGGTAGGTGGGAGGAGGAATTCCCTCACAGAGGCGGTGTGGGAGAGGGGACACGGGGTTTCCAAAGAAAAGGGGAATCATCGGAAATGTAAATAAAGTATCAAAAATAAAAATTAAAAAAAAAAAAAGGCTTCGTAGTGCATCTTTAGTTTTGATTAATCCACCCCACCCAACACATCTTCTCTGCCTCGTCCCTCAATTCCCACCTCTGTTAGACCTTTAATCCTCAGTTCCTTTCTTTTATTTGGAATGTGTTCTATTATCCTTCTGATTATATTTTTGTGTGGTGCCATGCAGTAGCTGAAATCAAACCTTGATCCTCTGGAAGATCATCCAGTTCTCTTAACCCGAGAGCCATTTTTCAAACCCTTTATTTCAATTCCACCTTTAATTGGACCATGAAATAGAACTTCATTTGCGTTATCATAGAGTCCTCTGTGGGTTAAGCCTACCCCAGCCTCCTGACTGCTCCCATACTGTAAGCACCTCCATGTTTGTCTTTCTCTAATATTCCACCTCCCTGACTTTCATTTTCCTTATTGTCTTCTACCACTGCCCCTTAAGATTCTCTGTGTCTTCAATATGTGCTCCAAGTTAAACTCCTTCTTATTCTTACTCTAAAAATAGAAGACCGATTTTTATTTATTATATTATTAAGAAAGTAATCTAGACATTAGTGTAGAAAATATTTTTTTGAGTACAGGATGAAAATTAAAAGTTATGTTTTTCTTAACCTGGCTACCTCCTAAATAATTAAGGCAGAGACTTAAAGATTTATTTACCAAGCTTTAAGCACAATAACTGAGCAGATACTCCTAATCCTCTATGCTATCATAACTATTTCTCAGCTACATGTCCTGAGTTACTTGGATTTAGTTTCTCCTTGGCTCACTCTGCTGAGGCTGTCTGTCCTCATGAAGAACTCCCTTGGAGATTCCTCCTCATGCCCGACCTCATGGTGACCATCTTCTTCTTCTTCGACCTCATAGCCTTTCCTTTCCTGCATCCTCACCTGCTTCATGGCAAACTCCTTTTACCTGGCTTTAGTACCTGAGACCCCTGGCTGAAATAAATCCAGACTTTTTATCTCTTCTTCCCAGTCATTGACTTTTCAGCCTTATTAATTATTCAGAGATAATTGAGGAGCATTCTTTACACCAAAATAATATAGGAGATTCTTCAGTATTTGTGACAGTGTCTACATCCAGACTGTAATTAGATCTCATGGTAAGGAAATCAACATCTGAATACACAGTGCACATGGCCAACCCCCAACATTTGAGTCCTTAGAATATAAGTCGTTTTTAGATAACAGAAAACATACCAAACGCAATAAAACTGAAATAAAATAAATCATAATTAAACATGGTATGAGCAAAACTAAAAATCATGTGTATATATAAATTTTACATTAAGCAGTTTGTTAATTCATTGGATATTTCAGATTACAGGCTTTCTAATAGAAATATGACTTAAATTTGTACTATAATTGTGTATAAATTTTTAAAAACTAATATTTCAATAATTCACCAACAGTGTTATCATTTGTTTTATGTATATGAGTGCACTGTAGCTGTCTTCAGACACACCAGAAGAGGGCATTGGATTCCATTACAGATGGTTGTGAGCTACCATGTGGTTGCTGGGAATTGAACTCAGGTTCTTTGGAAGAGCAGTCAGTGCTCTTAACCGCTGAGTCATCTCTCCAGCCTCAGTGTTATCATTTGTAAAAAGAAGACACAAATATAGAAATTTATCTTTTCTAGATTAAAGTCAAATTAAAAATTCTTCTGTTGTAAAACTTTTTTTTTATTTATTTTTTGGTTTTTCAAGACAAGGTTTCTCTGTGTAGCCCTGGCTGTTCTGGAACTCACTCTGTAGACCAGGCTGGCCCCGAACTTAGAAATCCACCTCCCTCTGCCTCCCAGTGCTGGGATTAAAGGCATGCGCCACCATTTCCCAGTGTAAAACTTTTATTTAAATATAAATTTTATTTTTTCTGTATTTTCTTTAAACACAAATTAAAATTTCCAAAGTTAGGTAATTATTTGCCATTTAATATCTGTCTGCCATTAGAGAACTATGAAATATATCTACTGATGGCCTTATGTTAGTTCTTCCTTTTTGTAGACCTGAGTGTAAATACCAGAGAATTTCTCTTTTCATAATTTCTTAAGTATTACTGATTCAGTGTGATACAATTGCCTAATTGGAAGAACTTCAAAGCTTTCCAAATGCAAGCTCTGTGATTATTCATGCAGTGAGCCTCTTAACACATTGAAATGCTTAACGTCTCTGTTGATCTAAAGATAAGCTGTGCTCAGTAATGTATCTCTATAATTATGTACAAATATACAATATTTTATTATGAATTTTATATTGCATATAAAATATTTGGTTAAGGTATATAATACATACAACAATGTATTACAGTATATATTATATAATGAATACATATTCAATATGTTATTTTATTTTTAAAATTTATTTTCACATTCATACCCTCTTTGTTTATTAATTGTTAACAACAGAGACAGACAGTTAGAAAGAAAGAATAAAAAAGAATATTTAAAAAAAAATGGGCCAAGTCACTTTTAACCATGTACTTGTACAGGGTGATCTACTAATATAAATGGTATCTTCAAGATCTTCTATTCAAAAAAAATTTATAAGTGTCCAAACAAAAGGACTTGTTTCCAAACAGATTCTCATTCATATAAACTCATTGATCTGAGATGTCTTAATGCTCTGTGATGTATATGCATTCCTCTTCAATAACACCAAGCCTCCTTATGCCAGAGAAAATCCAGGGCTCCCCCCTTCTAGTCTACATTTTAACCGCCATGCACATCAATGTTGGTATTATTATGTTTCTAAAATCCTTTCTGGACTTAGACTTGTGATAACATCCTCCTAGTAGGACAGAGCATCAGAAGACCCTTGTCTGCTTATTTTGCCACAAATATTAATATGTATATTGCAACAGTCACTTTATTGGTCATAACATCAGAAGGATAGATGTATATTTGATAGTGCATGCGTAATTGCAGCCGGATTGCATTCGGGAAATATGAACAAGCTAAACATCATGTAACCTTCAGTGTTGACCAATATGAACAGATAGTTTTCTAACAGATAAAGCTTGTAAAACAATTACAGTATATTAGCATCAATACATTTTGATTTTTCCAACACTGTGTTTCTATTTAAGGTAGTTTTCAATTCATGTTCATGAGAAGAATTAGTTTTGAGTGTGCACATTTACTTTAAGAATCATTCATGTGGAAATAAGACCAGCAGAAAGAAAACAAATCTAGCTTTAATCACACATTGAGGCAAGAACAAAAAGCACAGATCCTAATTGCTTTCCTTGACAAAGACTTTCATGCTCACTTGCATCTATCACAGGAAGTGGACAATCAGGATATGCTTTGGACTCTACGAGGGAGTTTTAGAGTAATATTCTTATATAATTTTATTAAATCACTTGTTTCAGTAAAATATAGTTTTGGATTCTGTATATTTGTTGCTGATAACACATACACACACACACACACACACACACACACACACACACACACACACACACAGAGCAAATAAAACCAAAAACTCAAGACACTCTGTTTTGTGCCCCATTCAATTATGCTGCAAATTAAAGCTATATACTATTTATAACTCTATTAATATATGTATGTAATATTTAATCTTACATAAAATCAGTTATAGGATATTAATTTTTGAAAGCATGTAACTTTGTGATCTTAAGTACACTCAAATTTTTGTGAACCTATTACTAACTTCTTTTCTCAGATTATTTATCCTCTTGAAGGAAAAAATATGTCTAGGAAGCATTAAATATTTTAAACTGCAAAAATATTTTATTTATTTATAGTTTTTGTTTATATTATTTCAACATTTGGATTTGAGGAGTTGTTACAATATCACAAAATATTTTATATTATCAATGAGTTTTTTAGCTGGGTAGTGCTGGCACATGCCTTTAGTTCTAGCACTATGGGGGCAGAGGCCAGTGTGATATACAGAGTGAGTACAAGGAGAGCCAAAGCCACTCATAGGAACCCCGTCTCACAAGCAATCATTACAAATAAAATAAATCTTTTCTGAAATGGTGTTTTTAAAATATTGAAGATTATTTTAAAATTTAACAAAATGGCCATCTACATAGTGCTCCAGGTATTAACTGGAAGTCTGGAGACTGTTACAGACTTTAAACAAAAGGCTGAAACTTCTAAAATGTTTTTATTAGTCCCTATATTATTCAAAATTCAACTGCTTTTATTTGACTATAAATTAAAATGATTTGTCAAAAGTTGTTAATATTCTAATCCTTCTAATATTCTTACCTTTAGTTATAAAGGAAAAGGGAATCTATATGACAGATAATTGATGATAAATATTTTTTCTCATTATTTATCATCTTATCACTCTTACATCTCCACCAGCAACACATGTTTGCCATTGTAAGTAAAGGCCCAGCATCACCTACATTCTCTGTGTAAATATTTTTGTGAATAAGATCCCTGGAAATAATATTGATAGAATTCAGATTCTACAAGTTCCCAGGGAAAATTATGTAAAAATATAAGAAAAATCTCAACATATCAAAATATAGTTTGAATGCTAGTCAGTAGGGATAAAGCTACAGTTTGCCTACCAACTCAACTTCTTTGAGTCTAGGGACATAAGTGTTGTCCTCAGCAATAATACCTTACTATCAGGTTGTGTACTGCATACAATAGTGTTGGCAGAAATCTATGATATCCAGGGGTAAAAGGGATTCATGCAACTCTTTTGGCGAGTGATTCAACAAGTAGTAGCCCATTCATGGCCCTGCAAGTGTTACTTGTTTAAATGGAGCACTCATTTTTATGGTAACTTCGTCTAAATTCTTTCATATATGTATATATCAGAGAGTCAAATTGAAACAAGGTAGAGTCATCCAAGAGAAGTGGGTTTCAATAGAGAAAATAATCTGATAGATAGGTTCTAGGCAAGCTTCTAGGGGATATTTTTAAATTACTTAGCCTTGAAGAATGGGCCAACCAATTGTGGATTGTGCCATTCCTGGGAGGATGGTCCCAAATTCTGTAATAAAGCAGACTGAACCAACCATGGTGGTAAGCAGGTAAGCAGCAACTCTGTATGGCTTTTGTATCAGCTCCTACCTCCAGATTCCTGCCCTGTGTGTCTGCTATGACTTCCTTCAGAGATGAGCAGTAATGTAGAAGCACAAGCCAAATAATCCCTTTTCTTCTCAAATTCCTTTTGATAATGGTGTTTCATTGTAGGTATTAAGGATAAATTTATTTTACATTCCACCTTATACCCATTAGAGTGGCTAAGATATAAACTCAAGTGACACTATATACTGGCAAGAATGTGGAGCAAGAAGAACACTCCTCCATTGTTGGTGAGAGTGCAAACTTGTATAGTCACTGTGAATATCGATTTGGTGATTTATCAGAAAATTGGGAATAGTTGTACCACAAGGCCCAGCTATACCACTACTGGGCATAGACTCAAAAGATGCCGCAGTATGCCATAAGAACACTCGCTCAACTATGTTCACAGCAGCTATATTCATAGTAGTCAGCAACTTGAAACAACCTAGATGTCCCTCCACTGAAGAATGGATAGGTGGTACAATTACAGAATGGAATATGGTTCAGCTGTTAAAAACAAAGACATTTATGGAATTTACACACAAGTGGATGGAACCAGAAAATATCATCCTGAATGTGGTAACACAGACCCAGTTAGAGACACATGGTATTTACTCACTTATAAATGGACATTTGCCAGAAATTACAGGATAACAATGCTGTAATCCACAAAGCAAAAGAAACTAAATAATAATGAGGGCACATGGGAGGAGGCTTGAATCTCATTCAATATGGAAAGGAAAATACACATCAGGGGTGGATAGACTGAGGGAACTGGGTGAGAGAGTGGGTAAGGAGGAGAACTGGAGAGGGGTCAGGTGTGAGGAGGGGGATTGGAGAAAGCTGGGAGAGAGAATAGACATCACTGGGGGGCATCTTTGGGACTAGCTTGACAGTTTTAGAACTGAGTCTTGGAGGCTCCTGGGAGTCTATAGGAGTTGCCCTTGCTGAAAAACTCCTAGCAGCTAAGATGGAGACCGTAATGGCCACCTCCTGTAGCCAGGCAGAATTTCCAGTAGAAGGAAAAGGACATCAATCCACCCACAAAATCTTCAACCTGAAATTTATCCTGCCTACAATATGTGTTGGATAAAGATGGAGCAGAGACTGAGGGAAAGGCCATCCAATGACTGTTCCACTCTGAGATCTACCCCATGAAAGAGAGCCAACTTCTGACACTATTAATGATACTCTGCTATGCTTACAGAGAGGAATCTAGCATACAAATCTCCTAAGAGGCTTTAACTGATATCAAACATCAGGTGGAACTCAGGGAGTCTTGTGGAAGAGTGCTGGATAGAATTGATAAAGCAGGACACCACAGGAAGAGCTACAGGGTCAACTAACCTGGACCCATGGGGGTTCACAGAAAACTGAACCACCAACCAAAGAGCGTGCTCCTACAATTTTGTAGCAGATGTAAAGTTTGTCCTTCATCCGGGCCACCTAACAATTGGAGTAAGGAATGACTCTGAATCTGTTGACTGCCATTGGATCCTTGTCTCCTAGCTGGCGTTCCTGATTAGGCTCAGCGGAGGAGAATGCACTTAGTACTGGTAGGCCTTGATGTCCCAAGTTTGGGTTGGTGATACTCAAGGGGGGGGGTCTTTTCCTTCACTGAGCAGAAGAGGAGGGAGTAATGAGGGGAGACATTTGTGAGAGTGGACCTAGGAGGAGAGGCGGAATGTGGGGCACTACAATGGAGATAAAAAATGAATAAATAATAACTAAAGAATAAAGAAGGAGACATACCATTGAAAGTAGATGATAAACACTATATTTCACTGGCTCATTGCATTTTCCCATGTTTTCCAAATTGTTACAATTATCCCTTGCTCTAGTAATTCGGATATAAAAAAGGAATCATTCTTTCCTGTATGTTGATATTCAAAATGTAGAATAACCTATATCTCAAGAGAAAAACTTCCCAAGCCTAAGAACAAAGACTCATATAGTTTCTGAATTATATATTATATAATTATATATATTATATAAATTTCATTATATAATGATACATTTCATAAAATAATATTGTATATTAAGGCTTCCTGAGAACAGAACTGTTAGGCAGTAGAAGCAACAAAATTAGGTCTTTGCTTCACAGACGGCCAACCTCTGTAGCAGCTACATTATACTTTGCCTTCACTTTCCCAAAGGGGCTTTGATTAAGATAGAATTTGCTTTTCAACTGAGCTTTTGCAGCTCAAAAATTCTGCTGTAATTGCTACCTTAACACTCTGCTGGGAATCTTCATTAACTGTTAACCCAGAGGAGAAATAAAAGACCAGACAATTTCAGAATTGAAGCGATGAATATCTCAGACTTTAAAATAGCCTCTGACTCTGGTGCCATTTTGATAATGTTGCAATAGAAGTATATGCATGGTAGTGAAAGAAAATGAAGGAAAAATTATCTCTATTCTATTAAGGACTTGGTACATTTTAAGTTACAAATGAGTGAGTAATTCTAATAATGGTTAATGTGCACTGAATAGTCATTATGGGCCAGACACTGCTCTGAGGGTTTTAGATATGTTAGTATATTTAATTTTATATGGTAGCTTGAGGAAGACATAGCCAACTTTTATAAATTAACTAGTTTCTAAAATATATAAATGACTAAATCTGAAAAGCTAAAACAATAGAATACAATTCACATTCTAGTAGAATGGAATTCAGTAATTTACTTAAAAACTTTCAAAAGTAATCATCCCAGAAATGCAAACCATTAATTGAATTTTTGGGACTTGAATAGTTTCTTGTAGATTTCTAATTCAGATTTTATTTTTCTGCTATAATGTATTCGAAATAAAGTGAAACAGTAATTGTCATATCATGAATCATCCTCATCTGGCAGTTCTAACACTTGTTTGGTATAGAATATTCTAGATGATAGATATAATAATATAAATATGAATTTTTCTACATGTCCTTTGTCTATCTAGTCTTGGGCTCTTGGACACCAAAGCTGTGGTACTGATGTTTGCATCTAATAGAATAGGCCTTAAGCCCAGTCAGATGGTGATTGATTTGTCCCACAAGTTTTCTGCCATTATTCCATCAATTCGTCATGTGGAATGATCACTAGTGTAGACTGAAGGGATGGTAGTTGGGTTAGTATTTACCTTTCTTCTGTGGTAGCATGCAGAGTACCTTCCAGTATCATCACCATTATGGGGTAAAGGTTCCAGGTAGGCATTGTCTTAAATTATCCGTGTTCAATGTGTTGTATAGGTATTGTCTTCAGAAATAGAGCCTTACCATCATTAGTTGAGAGTAACCAACCACCTTGACAATTGTCTGGGTTGTTTAGTAGTTCCCATTGAGCCATTTGACCAATAGTTCAATTAGATGGAACCTATTTTTTCAACTGGAGTCCTCATTTAGTGAGGAGAGATGACCAGCTAGGGTTGTTTCTGCCATAACAAAAATGACTTCTAATGACATATTTGCACTCATAAATCAGTTCCTTCCTCAGATATTATTGGAGAGACTTCCTCCTGCAGTAGATGGAAATAAATATAGACATTGGCCATAGCTGGACAATGAATACGGAGCAAGAGATCTTGGAATACTCATCCTAAGTGGGATATCTCCATCAATTTTCTCCTCTAAGGGCACATGAAACACTGTGGAAGACAAAGTAAAAAGATTAAGAGCCAGTTGGGATGCAAAATACCAAGGAAACACGGCCTCCCAGAAGTACAGCAAGACTGATGCACATCCGTACTCACAGAAACTAAGGCAGCATGCACAGTTCCTTCTCAGGTTCCTGGGCTGAGGGTACAAGAGAGCACAAGCCCACGTCCATAACTCAGATGATATCTCCAGTTTCTGTCCACTTGAAAGTGAAAATTAGTTTTCTGCAATGGTTTCTCACTGGGCATACAAACCAGTTTTAAGGCCAGGTTCCATGCCCAGCAGTAGATGGCTGACACCAAACACATTCATAATGCCTTAGCCCTCGGGTTGGTCCCTGGGGATAGGGGGTAAGTAGTCACTAAATCCAAGACACAGACTCTATGAGTCTGGTAAGGAGCAAAAGCAGACTTATTTATTGTGGGGTCAGGGTGTACTTTTACACCCTCTACCCGTGCCCCATTAGTCCATCATATCTCACTCCCTGTGGCTGATAACATCAGATGAGTTGTTCTGGTCACACACTGCGTCAGGCAGATTTCAAGGTTGCCTAATGTGAAAGGAGCATTTGTGTTTCTCAAAACAAACATTTCTGATTTTTGACAGCTGAATTTATATTATTATATAAACACTCAAACTTACTGTTTCATATTCAGATGAAAATTCACAATAAGATCGTATTATAAATTTAATTTAAAAAGAATTTTATATAATTTTATTTAAATCTTGAGTATTGTATTTTTATTCAGTGTGTGTTTGTGAGACTGTATCCCACATGTTTTCATGTGATTTCTGAAACCAAAGAGTGAGTCAGACTTCAATATAATATAGTGTTCAAGCATTGTCCATTTGTATTTTATTCTCTCACAACCCCTCTTAGTTACTTTATCATTTTTGAAATACAGTTCAGTTGATTTAGTGACATTTGCACTGTATGGATAATGGATTACCTATTCTTACTAACAAGTATAACAGGTGGTTTTTGTGAGCTTTGGTTACTGTATTACTGCAGTGACCATTTGGTGAAAAGATAATGACAGAGAGCTATTTAATATCATGGATGGAAACCAGATGGGATAGTGCACACGAATGATTCTAGCAGTAAGAAGACTGAGAGGATGAGTATAAATCAAGAACAGTCTGGGATGCATAGTTGAATACAGGCTAGACTGGGTCACGCAGTGAGACATGTATCAATAAAATTAAATAGGCAAATAAATTATACATAGAAATAAATAAATAGACAGACAGATTATAGACAGATACTTTGAAAAACACTGGGAGAAAAATATCATGACTATATGACAAACACAAATGTGTAGTAAAATCAAGTAAAGTTAAAATGTAAACAGAAAACCATATTTACCACTCTCTGAGATAACAAGTTCTAGAGTGATGAAGATCAATTTTCAACATTTTATAAGGTAGTACAATAGGCTTTCCATCTTGTTTACTTAATTATTGTATCTTTAACTACAGCAATATGTTACTAATGCCTCAGATGCTACTATGGCCATGCAACAAGAAATAAAGAGCAATGTAATTATCCATCACTTTCTTTGCCTAGGAGTTGACACTTTTGTGCCTTCCCCATAGCACAGAGGATACATTAGTTACAGCTCCTGACACAGTTAGTGACATATTTCATGCAGTCTTTTCTGTGTGTGCAATCCCCAAACTGTAATCACTGCACTGATTCACATAAACAAACAAATAATTTCTGTATTTATAGTGGTTTTCTAATCAAAGGTACTCACACTGTTGAAATTACAACTTAGAATGTATAGTGTTAGAGATTAATGTGATGTGTTATACAGATAATCTTAAATTAATAGTCTCATGAAGCATGCATATTAGTGAGAAGAAAATAGGAACAGATTTTATGTTTTCAAGTTAAAAAAAGTAAATTAACTCAATTTAATTTTGGAGGATTAGGCCAAATAGCAGATATTTGCAACAGTAGTTAAGTCCATGACCTTAGATAGACTGAGTTACATATTTAATTCTATAATAACTTCATTCAGGAGTAAGTTCATTCATTTAGTCAGGGAATAATTGAAGAGTAAATAATTTACATTTTTTCTGATTAACAGGTTATTATTGCTGTTTCCCTTTTTTTAAAGGGGTAGATTGGAAAGATTATATCATCAAAAGAACCAAGACATTAATAAAATGTCACATTCATTTTAAAGGTCATCTGCCTAAGGAAAATATTAGTAGAAATATCATGATTTATTTTCCTCTCCTATATCATTTGATGAAATAGAAATTGTGTAGAGGATATTGTCATTAATGGCTAATGATACATATCCTTAAAAATTAGATAATACAGAGGAACTATTAAAAATCTAAGAATGACTTCTAATAAGGATATTTTAATCAATGATAATGAAAGAGTAAAAATATCTAAAGAAAAAAGAAGAGACAAGCAAAATGAAGGTGGAGTAAACCTGGCATGAGGGCGGAAGAGAGGAAAACAGTAGAGTTTTCAACAGAACTTAGTGGGAATTTTTTTCAACAATTTGGAGAACTATCTTTTATGGGTTGACCTTATTGGCTTACTGCAATGACTTGATTTTGCTTCATGATAATTAAATGTTTGGTTTTGCATAGTTTTCACAGAAGCCTCAATTTGATGTCCTCGTTTAGTCAATGCTTCTAATTCTGGCACATTTAATATCTCACAAAATTTTACAGATTCTGAACTCAAGTGTTGTCTTTCAGGGGTGTCACTGCTGAATTTGTCAACAGTGCCCAGTAACTTTGTTTAGAAGAATCCCAACATCATTTTGGTCCTACAGCTTTTTCTGTAAATGTAATCTTGTGATTAAAGATTATGAAAAAAAGCTCCTTAGTCAGTTTCTTTGGGAAGATAAATTAGCACATTTAATGATGTTAGCACAGTACAGATGCTCCTTGTGGCATTTTGCTTTCTCTGAGTGCAGCAGGGAGTATTTTGATGTCTGAGGTAAATAATCACAGAAAGCAAGTGCCACCCTTTTTTGAGTTCATGGATTCAAAATTTCTGTATCTCTGTAGAAATGAATATAATGATAACAGTAGAACTATGGACAAGGAATTCTGAGATTTTATTAATCCTTGAATAATTTAACATGTACATTTTACTAATTCCTTCTTCTACTGCAGATTCAGGATAGTAAATACATTTAAGTTTTTTGTAAGCATGTGTTCTTATAAAATTAATTTTCAATAGTTGCTTAATATATGTGCCTTAATCTCTTTATATAAAAAACCATAAAAACTTTTTATGTAAAACACAAAGTACCTTAATATCTCATAAAATGTATTAAAATCTCAGGAGTTGAAATAACTGTAGGTTTTCTGGGATCATCAACTCATTCTGCAAATAGTGAGAAAGTGATAAAGATACACTTGTGTCCCACAGAGGAGAAAAGCTCGTTGTCCTCTCTCTGGTGATGTAGAAATGGTGACATGTGCCTTAATTTTACTTGTGGACCACCTTCAACATTGTTCAGAATCATGCTTGAGGTGTTAAGTATGACTTGAAAATAAGAACTTGTTGGTTAAGGAGTATGTTAATTTAGTACTAACATGGTTCTCCTGTCCCATTAGCAATTACATGGAGAAATCCAGATAAGAACAGCTTTAATATTTTGATACTTTCAAGGAGATTAAAGTAATGCATGAGGTGATCAAGTGAAAGGTCAAACCATCTCTTTCATTCCTCTTTTACCCAAAGGATTTGCTGAACGTCACTAGTTTATAATAGTCTCACTAACTCACAGCAATTAGTCACCTTTTAAGTTTGCAATTGTGGACTTCTCTTAACTAAGGGTGCTTGTTTTGTATTCTAACATTACATGAACAGTTCTTCAGGGTCCATATCCTTTCTTTTTATTTTTTACATTGCTTTAACTTATTAATATGTACCAAGTATAAGTGAATCTAAGTTTCTTCAGTCATTGCTTTCTGATTTGGTATCCCAGAAGAAGAAAAAAAATCTGTTAACTAGTTTAACAATGGCAGTCTCACACAAAAAGTGTGCTTGTTGTTTATACATCTTACTTCTGTACATGTTGTAGGGAGGGAAGTCATAGTATGTGCAATTATTTCTAGCGTCTGACTTGATTTACCACAGATGTACGTGAGGTTCAGTATATCCTATCTATAAACTTCTGCATTTTGACATGTGATCCCTTAGCAAACAATAGTACATCAGGATTCTCAATGTAAATTGCTAATAAACCTGTGAAATAAAATAAAAATTGAAATCTTCCCCTAAGCTACTGAGATAATAATTAGACCCCTTTCAGCAGAAGTCCAGAGAAGCAAGATACAAAATGAAAATATTTCCATGGAATAGAACAGTACATTCCATTAAGAGATCAACTTACTGCCTTGAAAATATAGTCTTTTTTCTCAGCAATGAACAATGTATCTCATGAAGAAATGCAGGTTATTGAGGAATACAGAACTAAATCATAAAAATAATCATTATGTTTCTAATATCTGTTTATTTACTCCAGAGAATACACAACTTTATTATGTTGTCAAAATGATAGTAAGTCTTTTGTTTACATTTTCTTATGTACTTGAGTTAAAAGTTTAAAACGTATAGATATCTGAGGTCTGCAAGGAAACCTTTTACAATGTGTGGGTGGTGACTAAAGAGGAAACAACAGCATCTTCTCTGGTTTCCAATAATCCAGGTAATAGATGGATTCCCTAAATATAGGGTCTAACCAAGAACTCGGGCAATGGATTATAAATATCCTAGAATCTGTTCAGAAATGTATCTTCATATCTCCACTAATTTGATTTAAGTCTAGGCACTCAATGTTATCTAATTCTCTGCACTTTAACCAGTTGTGAGTCTCTGATTTAACAGTACTCTTCTGCTAAAAGAAGATTCTCTGACCCAGGATATGAACAGTAGTAGGTCATTAGTATAAGTGGATTTAGGAGCCAGCCTGGTCTACATTTACAGTATATTTTGCTGCAAGACCTATGAACTCTTTAGACATCAATTTTTGACCGGGTTTACAGTAGTAAGCACATGCTTTTTTCTTGTGAAACAGGGTTCAAACTCAATGGAGAAACCATTACTAACTCTTAGAAGTTCTTGTCACTTTTACGTCAGTGATCACATCTCCTCTGGCAGGTGGCAATCACCGCAAGCAGAGTCCAAAACATAAAAATACAGCTGATGAATTTTTACCTCTAGCACCCTGCATAGCAGCTTACTTGAAAGTGAGTGGGTGGATGGGTGGGGAAATACTCTCATAGAGGTAGGGGAACGGGATGGGATAGGGGGGTTCCAAAGGGGAGACCTGGAAAGGGGGAAACATTTGAAATGTAAATAAAGTATCAAAAAAATGCTACTCAGAGGGAAGCCCCATTTTGTTCAGTTCAGCTGGATTTCCCTTTGTTTTGAATTCAGTACATATGGTGTCTTCAGCATGAAAGTCCTGCCATCTAGTTGACATGGGTAGCTGAGAGCAATGAACCATTATTTATTTAAAATATTTTATTATGGATATATATATATGGATATGGATATATATTGTATATATGGATATGGATATATATATATATATATATATATATATATATATATATTTGTTTGATCATATTAACACCCAGTTCTCCCACAACTACCTCTGACCTCCTTAGCACTTGCTCCTCCCACTTTCTCTAGTGTGTCTTCTTTTTATAGCCCAGTGATTCCAATCATAGCTGTCCTTTGGCTTTGGGGCCATCCATGGTGCATGGGCAATTTAACAGGGTCCACTTCCATGAAATAAACTTACTCTTCCTGCTCCACTATCTTGCTTGTAGTTCATGAGGTCACAGGCGCTATTATTTTCTTAGATAAGAAAGACATATCACCTTCTAAATATATATCTCTACATATATATATGTGTGTATATATGTAGATATATACAGATAGCTATGCCATGTCAGATTATATGCCTACAGATTTTTAAACGAAAGTCCTATTGCCAGATGAAAGATACCTCCATATGACATATAGGACTGAGAGATTCTGGAGTCTCCATGAACAGTATGGGATATTGACATCACTGTTGGGGATCTGTTTAATCATTATTTAAAACTGTTTCTCTTGAAACAGCTGTTATTATTGCCTTTAACATGACATGCCTTTATTAACAGGTATCAGGACTTTTTGGCAATTATTGAATTATTTGCATTTTGTTTTGCTATACATGTATTAGATGTGTGGGTTTGTTAGGAATTGAACATAGGATAGCATAGGCAAATAGGAAATATCACTCTGGTTTGATGTGAGGTGGTGTGTTGAGTGGGTTTGCGGGTGTGTAATTGTCTGGATCTCCTAGTAGGTCTGGGAAAAATAATACTAGGGTTATGAAAAATAGGGTTAGAATAAATACGCCTAGTAAGTCTTTTGTTGTATAGTATGGGTGGAATGGAATTTTGTCTGTGTCTGAGTTTAGGCCTGTTGGGTTGTTAGAGCCTGTTTCGTGGAGGAAGAGGAGATGGACAATTGCTAGGGCTGTGATAATGAATGGGAGAATAAAATGGAAGGCAGAGAATCGTGTTAAAGTGGCTTTGTCTACTGAGAATCCACCCCAAATTCATTCTACTAGTGTGGTTCCAATATATGGAATGGCTGAGAGTAGATTAGTGATGACGGTTGCTCCTGAGAATGACATCTGTCCTCATGGGAGGACATAGCCTATGAATGCGGTAGCTATGACGGCAAATAGTAAAATTACTCTGATATTTCATGTTTCAATGAAGGTGTAGGATCCATAATATATTCCTCGTCCTACGTGGAGAAATAAGCAGATGAAAAATATTGAGGCTCCATTTGCGTGTATACATCGGATTAGTCATCCGTAGTTTTCGTCTCGGCAGATATGTGTAACTGATGAGAACGCTGTTGTTGTGTCTGACATGTAGTGTATAGCTTTATGAATAAGGAATACTATGTTTGCTCTTCTGCTATTTTGAAGATGGCAAATGGCCAAGTTTATACCTCAGTCCTTACTTTGCCTATTATCTCTGGGCTGGCCTCTCCCCTGGCATGTGTGCATGCTTTTCCTATTTGTGTTACATTGTAGCATTATTGATAATCTCCATGCATACTTCATATTCTTTATTTCATTGAATAGACATAGAGTGATATAAACCTAACCCACTATTAATTCTATTGGAGGAAATAAGGTTCATTATACTTTTCAATGAGTAATAGTAATTCATTGGATATTAAAAATATGAAATACACGAATAATTATATGTACTCATTGAATTACAAAGACTATGAAAAAAGATAATAGATTCTTTTATCATTAGTTTGCTGCCAAAAGATGTACTGATTGTTTTTTGTTTTTTGGTTTTTTTTGTAGTGGTAGATGTAGTGTAGGAATAACCATGAGATCTTTGTGTGACATATAGAGAGAAAAGCCGTATTCTTATGTTCATTTCCACTTGCTACGGCCAGTGATGAGAGAGGATGCTGCTCTATTATTAGTGAGTACAAATGGATAAGGGACATAAAAGGTTGTTTTCATGCCTTTGAAAAAATTACTTTCTGATAATAGAACAATATTGGTCAATTAATATCACCAGTAAATATTTCAGTCAACGTTCATAAGTAGAGTATAAATCAGAGATAATGTCATACCACTTTAATATATTATATTACAGTAAAGCAGATGAGGTTATATATTCATTAATACTTCTTAGTCTTAATCTATTAAAGCAATTTTTATAGCATCCCCATGTTTATGAACAATACAAATCTAAGATTTTAATTCAAGAATGTTCACAGACACACCAGAGAAAACATTAATATAACTTTAGAATCCAGGTAGTAAATTTTGGAAACACATCGCCATGAAGAATATCTCAAAAACTTGAATCCACTTTTCTGCTTCACACTTTTATTGCATAGGTCTTGTTGCTAAATGGTGTGTTTATATTTCTTAAAGAAAAACCGTTCAAAGATATAAATAATAACAAAATAGCAAAATAATCATAGTCAATAAATTACAGATATCTTCAAAGAACCATAGGTATTTTATTTATTACTACTATTTTGATATCTGTTATATAATATTTTACATATGGAAAAATTTGCTTAATAGTGGTATTTTCAAACAACCAAAAATAATCATGATAAGCAAGTTAAAAACATACCTATGACAAGTTACTTTGAAATAATGAATTCAGAGCCATTATTCTTTATGCTTAGGTAAAACAAAAGATACAAACAAATGGTTTTTTCTTTGTTAATTTTGTCTTGCACATTTTCATAGAGATATGCAGAATACCCCACTTCCCTAAAATTTAACTTTAATTGATCAAAAGAGGGCAGTGTATCATTACAAATATACAAAAATCATAAAAATCTTCCCAACAGTTTTCATAGTATAATAGCTTGGGAATATTGAATAAAAATAGCTTTCACTAGCAGAAACACCATAGGAAGATATCACTTAGGGTCCTTTAAAGACTGTCACTACTTTTTTCTTAATTTGTCTTAAATCATGTATAGGTAAATTCATAAGCATGAATATGATACTACACTGTAGACTGTGATGCAATGTTAAACACTAAAGCAAATAATAAGAATCTATGTAAAATTTTACAAAACCATGGATAACTATTTTTTTAGGTTTCAATGTACCTCACTTAAGACATTGGGTTAATTTTAAATGAAGTCTTTGGTACATTTACACAATGGAGTAAACTACTCAGCTATTAAAAGCAATGATTTAATGAAATTTGCAGACAAATGGATGGAACTTGAAAATATCATCCTGAGCGAGGTAACTCAGTCACAAAAGAACGAACATGGTATGTATTCACTGATAAGCGGATATTAGCCCACAAGTTCAGAATATCTAAGTTTCACTTTACAGTAACTGCTGGACTGAGAGTGAGGTCCCAGATAGAGGAGTTGGAGAAGGGACTGAAGGAGCTGAGGGAGTCTGCAGCCCCATGGAGGGAGCAACAGTGTCAACTGGCCTGACCTCCCCCCCCCCCCCCCCCCGCCCTCCGGTCCTCATGGAGGCTGGACCGCCAACCAAAGAATACACACGGAGGGACCCATGGTTCGAACCACATATGTGGCAGAGGAGGGCCTTGTTGGCCATCAGGGGGAGGAGAGGCTCTTGGGCCTGAAGGCGTTAGAGGCCCCAGTAAAGGGGAATGTCAAGGTGGGAATACGGGAGTGGACGGGCGGGTGGGTAGGAGGTGGAATTCCCTCATAGAGGTGGGACAGGGGGAGGGGATAGGAGACCTAGAAAAGGGGAAACATTGGAAATGTAAATAATCAAAAATAAAAAAAATTTAAAAAAAAATAAATGAAGTCTTGAGACATCTTTTACATCTCTTGACCTTTTATCACTATTATTAACGTTAAAATCTGTGAATTAAGAGAAAATGAATCTTTCATAAAATGCTATAAGTAACTTCAGAAAAAAATTCCTATGATGAATTCAGTGTTTAGAATAATATAAGCATCCTCTAATACTGACCTGTAGTTAGTTAACTCTGTTCTTTTTGTATTATATACAGGATTCAGTGACAAGATAATGAAGTAAAGAAATTTACTGGATTTCTGAGTTCGAGGCCAGCCTGGTCTACAGAGTGAGTTCCAGGACAGCCAGGGCTACACAGAGAAACCCTGTCTCAAAAAACAAAAACAAAAACAAAAACAAAAACAAAAACAAAAACAAAAATAACCAAAAACAAAAAAAAAAACCAAAAAAAGAAATTTATATGTAGAAACATTTAACTATCTTTTTAAAAGATTTTATATTTGAATGGGAGAGTCATGACTGTATCCAAAGACTATTAAAAAGAGTTGCCTAGCTTGCCAACTTCACAAAGGAGATTGACTCTTGTACAACTGATTCTTTGATAAACCTTCCCAGATGTGATTTTTGTATTGATGTACTTATATACGCCTCTTGTACAAAGACCTGAGATGCAGTGAAGAACACAGTTCTTAAGCAACCATGCTCAAGGAAATGCATGGATTTCCATCCTGCCCAAAACCCCAGGTTCTCTCTTCTTGCTCGTGCTTGCTCTTCTGATTTCTAATATAAAGTTTATATTATATTAGTGCTTTTTGTATTCTTCCATAGTTTAAAGATATAAATTCTTTCCAAGTACATTTAAGTTGTATCTCACAAGTTTTGTTAAGTTTTGTCTCATGTAGTATCATATATTTTAAATTTTGTTTTATTGATATGTTTTTACTTGATCTATGTAATATTTTGAAACGTCACACATGTGTAATCTAACCCAATCTTTGGTATTTATTATAAAATATGAAGTGTGTCATTGTTTCCTAATTTTAGTCACTTAAGAACTGAGAACATATATCTTGTTCTCTAATATTTATATGAAATATACTCACATCCCTTCCTTTTTCCCTTTTTCCCTTTTTCCCTTCCACCTCTTTCCATGTTACTTTGCTCCAACTTCTACCATGACTCCCAGTACCTTTAAAATTGGTGGCTTATTTTGATCATTGCTGTTACATACATACACACACACACACACACACACACACACACACACACACACACGCATACAAGTGCATAAATACATAAATAAAAAATTGCTGAGGCTGTTTAGTGTGACTGGTATTTATACAACTTCTGGGCTGACCACTTGAATTGGACAACTATTGAGAGAGAATAATTCTCCTCTCAGCAGTATTGAGTGTAGCCATACAGTTCTTTGTCTATGGGTGGAGACCCTGTGTGGCTTCTGCCTTTCATGGTAGCAAGTATATTTGTGTTATACTTCTTCAGGTTATGTTTAGACAACCATATGGTTGAAGTATCATGGTTGTAGCTTCCCTATCATTTCTAAGCGAAACAATCTGGTTCTTATTATCTTTCTATACCTTTTTATTTGCAATGTTTCCTGAGCTTAGTTGCAGGGGTTGCGTTGTTGATATATCCATTGGGTCTGGGGTCCATGGAGTCTATGGATCTGCGTCATGACCTGATGTGGTTTCCTCATCACTGTTTTCATTTTCTGTAAAGAGAAGCTTTGATGAGTGGTGATGTATACTTATCTCTAGGAATAAGGATATGTTGTGCAATGCAATAAAGAATGGCAGTGATCTAATGAAATGATGATAGTGGGTTCTTTTCGGTGATCCGTGACCTCCCTAGCCATGGGGAGTTATCTAGATTTCTAGGACTAGGCATGATTTTCTTCTTTTATTAACCAGTTGCCCAATTGTTCGCTGGTGGATACTCTCAGATGTCAGTATCATTATTGTGCCTTTAGAAATATCTTTTCATGCCAGTCAATGCTATAGTGCACAGGAACCGTAGCTGGGTAGGTTTACTGACTGCTTTCCTCCATTAGGAGCTTATAAAATACTATCTGGTGCTAAGAAAGCTAGAGTATAAGAACAAGGCTTTCAGGTTAAATTCAGTTTAAATCTTCCATATTCTGATTCTGAGCATGTGGCTTCTTCAGGGATACAGACTTTTCTTTAACCACTGTGAGATAACTAAGAACAATAGCAATAACTTCTATTGTTTTGGAAATCATTTGGACTCTCCAGACTGATAACATGTTAAGAATTATAATTTCCAAGTTATCAATTATTCCCAATGGTTAATGGATTGTGTGGTTTTCCAAATATACAGAAACAAAAAAAAAAATATATCTAAGGTTAGAAAAATTCTGTCCAGTTTTCCTTTGGAGTTTATAGTTTTATCTTTTCATATTTGTGTTTAACTCTTTGTGAATTAAATTGTGTGTGGTATATACAATAGACATTTTTCTTTGTGTGCCTGTCCTAATATGTCTAGATCATTTATTAAAAATTAACTTTTCCCTATTCAATTACACTGACTTTCTAATATAGATCAAGCGGCCATATACCTATTATGTTTCATTGGCAGTAAGACGCTACCTCAACTGCTATAGGCTTAAACATTATTAACTCTGTCATGTCATATACTATGTCATATACTGTATGTGTATCAACATTTTTTCCTCATCCTTAAAAATACACTGTAGTCTTCTCTTTGACAGTGGGCACAGATACACCTTGCTGATGGCTCTGTCCTTATATCAGTCAGGGGCCTGACTTGGCATCAGTTGATGTCTTATGCTTAGGACTCATAAAAATCAAACTAAATCAAATCCAGGCAGCACAGCACTGGCAGAGGAAGAGAGAGAGAGAGAGAGAGAGAGAGAGAGAGAGAGAGAGAGAGAGAGAGAGAGAGAGAGAGAGAGGCTTACAAACCACCATGCCATTCATCTGCTTTGAGGTACAGTGGATGCAGGGGTGATGCCCTTCCAGCTCCTGCCACTTGCAACAGTCAGAACTGGCCCGGAGGTCATGAAAGTGGGCCTTTCCCTCATTGGCTACAGCACTTGTAAGAGCCTGCACTGAACCCCATCTGGACAGCACAGGAGAGCTAGCTCTGGTGACGAAGGCACTGGTGAGCCAGCCCTGAGAATGTGAGAGATGGAGAGATGTCCCAACTCCTAACAGACTGAGGCACTCAAGAGAGTGGGGCCCAACATAGTGGAGGTGGTTCTGGAGACAGGTGAGTATAAGTTGCCAGAGGTTATGAGAGCAGAAAATCTGACCCTGTCTTCTGCTGATGGTTGCATTTGGTATTCTAGTAAGAGAAGTCTAGAGAATGTGCCTTGGTAGTGTTGTTAAAAGAAACCAAGTAGGCTAAACAGCTCAGCTACTGCCCAGATCCAGGGTTTGGAGTTGGCTCACCCTCAAATCTGTATCATCTGGGAACAAAAGGGGCATTCCTACTGTTCGAAAGTGGCAGGATCTGTAGTACAGAAGGAAACAACAGAATAATGAGGAGGAAACTCAATGATCCAATATTGATGGTGCTGCAGAAGCCAGATTAATTGACATATTGCAACAAACATTTGCAAGTGAAGCTGTGTGGATATAGTATGGGGCATACTGTGATGTGCTACAGACTTCACGATGAGATGTTTTCTATGTTTTTGTTTGGTTTTTTGTGTATGTGTTTTATTTTGGGTGGAGCTTGAAAGGGTAAAGGATAGATATGAGGGGATAGGGAGATAAGGACTGGGGTGCCTTATGTGAAACTCACAAAGAATGAATAAAAAGTAAATTAAATATGACATGCTATTGTCACGCTATATTTCTGGTATATCAATATAAATTTAAAAAATTCTTTTAATTTTTACAAATAAAAATGTTGGTTCTTTGAATACAGCCCAAATACAATGTGATAAAAAACATATGGTGTCTTGTTTTGCTTCATATGACTATTCGTAGACACATTTTCTGCTTTTGCTGTATTGGCATGGAAAGTTTGGAATACCTCAATTAAATATGGTTAATCTTATTGTTCTTGAGACCAGTTTTTTTTTTTTCCATGTGATGTTGACCTTGCTTGTTCATCAAAGACTGTAAGAGAATGTGAAATCTCTATGTTAAGTTAAATTTGAAACATTGGGGAGAATATATTTATTTGCCTCCATCTTCAAATCACAGGCATAATTAAGGCAAGTCAGTTCAGGAATCAAAACAAAAATTTGAACCCAAAACTATCAAAGAATGCTTCTTGCTCATAGAGTCATGCTTATCCTGCCTGGGATAGTTCTGCCCAGAGTAGGAAAACTGCTCCTATACTAATCAGCAAACAGTCCTCCAATCAAATGTCCATGGACCTATTTATTTAGAACAATCCTTCAATTGAGACACCCTTCTTAAGTGACTCTAGAGTAAGTCAATTTGACAGTCAAAGATATATAGATGCCGAAATACACACATTTGTCTGCACAGGTATCTCATAAAAACCCAAAACAGAACTATAGCATATATGCAAAGAACCAATAAAGTCGAAAAGAAATCTCCTGGCCAAGCATTATGAAAATGGTCCTGCTTTGTTTAGATGGTCTTGGTTCTTTGGTGTCCTCCAACCCTCTGGCTCTAACACTCTTTCCCAGTTCTCTTCCACATGATTCCCAAGCCCTAATGGAAGGGATTTGACGGAGATATCCCATTTATGACTGAGAATTCCAAGGACTCTAACTATACATACTGTCCAAATGTCAGTCTCTGTATTATTTCTCCTATACTGCAAGAGGAAGCTTCTCTGATGACTGCATAAGATAATTGGTATATGGATATAGCAGAATGTGCTTAGGAGTTATTGAATTGTTACATTTGTTTGTTTGTTTTGTATTATTCTAGTTTTTTTATTCTATCTATTTTTATCCTATTATTATTTTTTAGTTATCTGTTTGTATCTATTAACAAAGAGAAGACAAGGTATGGTTTTGGGTAGCTTCAAAGTGAGGAGGATTTTGGAGGAGTTCGATGATGGAAAATCCTAATCAGAATATATCGTGTTTTAAAAGTCTACATTAAAATGATATCACTTAAGAAGAAAGCTAACTATGTTATCCATGGAGTCTTCTCCTTGGCCATAAGAGTTAGTATTTTAATTATAAATATCCCTTTCTCTTTCTGGAAATTCTTTGTGCTGTTAAGTCAGTTTTGTTTTATATATTTCTTGATATTTTTAATGCTTGAACAAATACTCTGTTATTATATGTAAGCCATCTCAGTCTTTGTATTAAAACAGGTTTCTGACAGATAATATAAAATAATACCTGTTTTATAAGCTCAATGTTGGATATCCATTTTATGATTGGTTTAACTGGATCATTCATAGTTAAAATAATTACTTATATAACTATTATACTACATTATATATATTATAATATATACTGCTTGTAACATTTTAATTCGTTTGCTGGTTGGCCAGTTTACCACCCACTCTCTTATTTTGTTGCTTTGAATCAAATATCTTATTTGATTATACTTTATATATTTATTAAGATACTAAATAAACTCATTTAAAATTTAGTAGTTACCCCAGAATTTTTTTTACAAATTATCTAGTTTTTTCAAATAATCGATACTCTGTCATTTAACAGTTACCATGTGACAGGATATCCCCAGGTACTCCCTCATCCCATAATATTGCACGAACTCTTTCTGCATATCTATATATTGTTTTCACTCAATAAATTATAGCAATAATTTTAAATGATACTATCATTATACAGCTTAATAATAAAAAACCTGTTTTTTCTTTATTTCTTCTCTACTGACCTACTTTTAATGCACAGCCAAGGTCCTGATGTAGATATTTTCCCTTTACCCAGGATAATTTGGTTATTACAGTGTCTGCTGTTCATGCATGACCTCTCTCTTTGGCAGGAAAATTCTTCACCTTTTTATGTTGAAAAAAAGAATAATTTAATATAAAGTTCTAGACTTTGAAGGGATCATTTTACATATTAACCTCTCTCTATTTTTGTGGGAGTGCTGTCTGATAGCTAGTCTGCCGCTACTGTCCTTGTCTTGTTCTAGATGCAATAATCTCCTCCTCACATTGCTGCCTTGACTATTTATAAAAAATAACTAAATTAATGGTGTGAATTTAAGGCACACAGTATTCTGTTTGGCAAACACACATGTGGTTACCTAAATAAAACCCAGAGACAGCATCTGTATGTTTCTAGTTTTTCTTAGGAGCCATTGCACTGAACTTAAAAAGAAAGCTAATTATCTATAGTATTATAATATCATAATTGCAGCTATTTTTCCATGGTTACACCAAAGTGTTATGCTTTATATTTCTTTTTCAATAGATTCTTTAAAGTTGACTTCTTGTAAATTATAAAATTAATAAGACACTCAAATTAGAGTTGACTGTGTAATATACATATCTTGTGTGTGTGTGTGTGTGTGTGTGTGTGTGTGTGTGTGATATGACATATCAAAAGTAAAAAACAAAAGAATTTTAAAGTGAAAGTTATATAAAGGTGTATTCACATGAAAATCTATATCCATTGTTATTATACTGACTCTGTACTGGGCTGTTAATGTTATAAATGCTTAAGGTGGCAGAGCTAGAAGTGATTTAGTGCTTTGTCAACTTACTCTGCATGGTTCCCTGAATAGCTATACCTGCCTACCTGTTCCCTCTTGGTTAAATTAACTTATTTCCAGAACATTTATTTCCACCTCTATTGACCCTTTCAGAGTCTTCTCTCGGGATCTGAAGTTTCTTTCTAGACAATGAACTCCTGGTGCTGATATCCTTAGGGTAACATGCCAATAATGGTTTTAAACACTTATTTTGTATTCTATGACCATCTTTCTTTTCTACTACCTAGATGATGAGATGCCATTCAGGCAGGCCATCTACTGACCTAGTAGGCCCTGAACTTTTTCCTCATATTGGAAAAAACCTGCAAGTGTTGGTGAATGTTCTTGATTTGAGAGCATTACTCCATGAAGAAATAAATATGGCAAAGCACCAAACTAATCTTAACTCGACGTCCTTATTTTTCTGTAAGATAAAAATATTGGTCGGGCAGTGGTGGCTGACGCCTTTAATCCCAGCACTTGGGAGGCAGAGGCAGGCAGATTTCTGAGTTCAAGGCCAGCCTGGTCTACAGAGTGAGTTCCAGGACAGCCAGGGCTACACAGAGAAACCCTGTCTCAGAAAAAAAAAAAAAAATTGCTCCTGACCAGTCAGTTTTCACATAGCTGTAACATCTATTATTCAGGAAGCTGAAGCAAGTAAACCTTAAGTTACAGATGAGACAAGGTAATCTTGTCTTTTTTTTTTTTTTTTTTTGATACTTTATTTACATTTCCAATGTTTCCCGTTTTCTAGGTCTCCTCTTTGGAAACCCCCTATCCCCTCCCCCTCCCCGCCTCTATGAGGGAATTCCACCTCCCACCCACCCGCCCACCCATTCCCATATTCTCACCTTGACTTTCCCCTTTACTGGGGCCTCTAACACCCTCAGGCCCGAGAGCCTCTCCTCCCCCTGATGCCCAAGAGGCCCTCCTCTACCTCATATGTGGCCTTTGGTTGGTGGTCCAAACTCCAGGACGACCAGGGGAAGGGTCAGGCCCATTGACACTGGTGTTCCCTCCATGGGGCTGCAAACTCCCTCAGTTCCTTCAGGCCTTTCTCCCACTCCTCCACCTGGGACCTCACTCTCAGTCCAGCAGTTACTGTAAAGTGAAACTTGGGCATTCTGAACTTTTGGGCTAATATCCACTTATCAGTGAGTACATACCATGTTTGTTCTTTTGTGACTGAGTTTCCACGCTCAGGATGATATTTTCAAGTTCCATCCATTTGCCTGCAAATTTCATTAAGTTATTGTTTTTAATAGCTGAGTAGTACTCCATTGTGTAAATGTACCACATTTTCTGTATCCATTCCTCTGATGAGGGACATCTGGGTTGTTTCCAGCTTCTGGCTATATTATAAATATGGCTGCTATGAACGTAGTGGAGCATGAGTCTTTATTATATGCAATCCCCATCAAAATTCCAACTCAATTTTTATAGACTTAGAAAGAGCAATTCTCAAATACATTTGGAACAACAAAACACCCAGGATAGCAAAAGCTATCCTTAACAACAAAAGAACTTCTGGGGGAATCAGCATCCTTGACCTCAAGCTGTACTACAGAGCAGTAGTGATAAAAACTGTGTGGTATTGGTACAGTGACAGGCAGGTAGATCAATGGAATAGAATTGAGGACCCAGAAATGAACCCACACACATATGGTCACTTGATTTTCGACAAAGGAGCTAAAACCACTCAGTGGAAAAAAGACAGCATTTTCAACAAATGGTGCTGGTTCAACTGGCAGTCTACATGTAGAAGAATGAGAATTGATCCATTCCTATCTCCCTGTACAAAG
>CM052713.1:68750257-68792379 GCA_028551405.1 Uromys caudimaculatus | reverse complement strand
TTGCTCCCTCCTTGGGGCTGCAAACTCCCTCATCTCCTTCAGACCTTTCTCCAACTCCTCCATCTGGGACCTCACTCTCAGTCCAGCAGTTACTGTAAAGTGAAACTTGGGCATTCTGAACTTTTGGGCTAATATCCGCTTATCAGTGAGTACATACCATGTTCGTTCTTTTGTGACTGAGTTACCTCGCTCAGGATGATATTTTCAAGTTCCATCCATTTGCCTGAAAATTTCATTAAGTCATTGTTTTTAATAGCTGAGTAGTACTTCATTGTGTAAATGTACCACATTTTCTGTATCCATTCCTCTGATGAGGGACATCTGGCTTGCTCACCCTTTTCCAAGTCTACTCCGTCAGGCCCAGCTCCAGACCATGGCTCTCATAATAGCCTTGCCTGACATGGTCCACTCTAAAACCACATGCTTCAGCCTTACCCGGCCTACTCCTAGTGATGCAGCTCCTGCACACATATAGTCCCAGCCTTGGTGTAAGAAAGTCCACTGTTTCTCTTCTCAGGAGTCTTGTTTCTTCCACTAGACTGTAGACCACTGGCAATTTAACTTAATACTTGCAAGAAGAAGAAAATCCTAGGGTTGGTTTCTGTGTTTGATGCCAGGCTCTCTTCTTTCATGTGTTATTAAATGTCCCAGTTGGGCAGACTTTGAAATTCAAAAAATTGGAAATTGTCTCTTGCCTTTACTTAAAATTCTTTATGTTTTTAAAAATTGTTTTGAATCTGTCCATCTCCCAACAAAATTAAATTCCTTCCAGAATTATAATAATTTTCCATGAGAAAAAGTCAGATAATGATCTCCTTTAATTTTAAAAATAAAAACTTGAGCCTACTATAATTCATTGATTTTTGGATCCTGTAAATACCATGAATAAGTCTTTAGCCATTTGCATGAGATTTTTGTGTTACTCTTCAGAGGAATAAAATGCTTGAGGAGACTGTTTTATGAGGCCCTCTTGTAACTTTACCTATTTCTTACATTTGCTTCCTCTATTATGTTTCAGAAGGAGATCTGAAGGGAATGGTAATCTCAAGAGTTTCTGCCTGGCAGATGCTTGCTGTGGCGCTTATCTTCACATCAAAGTTGCTATCACTGTTCATAACCTTTATCTTAGTGGTATCTCTCTGATGGAACTGCTGAGATTGATTCATTTTCTTAAGAAGGAGCTCACATTTGTGAAGCTCAAAACTGAGATTAAGAGCAGTCCATTTACTGAATTGTAACAGCAAAGATCTATGAAAATAAACACATCCCTTTATGACATGAAAAATGCTATAAAATGTGTCTTCTCAGAAATTTCTTCAGGAAGGGTGTTATCAGATTTACATTATAAGTTTATGTTTTGTATTGGCATCTGGCTGCTACAAGTGCTTAACGGCTCCATCTGTAATATGAAAATGTATGTTTGAAGGAGAATTCATATTAAGATATGATGAGAAGGGTACATATTCCAAAAATCTTGATAACTCAAAAATATTGTGTGTTTAATGTCTAAGCCTTGTATTTTCATCTTGTGTTTAGACATATTGTATTGTGAATAGCTAAATTATATTTAAGGTTCTAGATGTGGACTTATCAATGTTTATTCTAGCATCTTACCCCAAATCATTCCCTAAATCTGCTATAACTCAGAAAGTTGCCATTTCTTCTAATCAAAATGATATTCATTGTTATATAAATTGCATAAGCTGCTTAGGTATTTAAAGCAAATTAATCTTCCTGGTTTCAGTAATTTGATATTTTTAATCTAACTCTATAGTGGGGATCTGTGAACTAGACCTCCCAGTGCCAAAGCATGCAAAGCAGTGGAGAGCATTGAGGTTTCTTGTGATATTTTCAGATCATCTATAGGATCCTCGAGATTTCAGTAAAGTTGAAAGGTGAGCATAAGTTATGCACCACTTCCAAACATGACTTATAAGTAATTCTATTGATTATATTTCTGTCTTTCAGAACAAAGACAACAAAATATGCCTCCGACGAGCCCTGTATGCTTTGAGGGCATAGTGTAATAAATAATTGAATCATACAAACCTGGTAGGAAACTTTTCACTTTTCTTTTAATGAATCTGTTTATTTTTACTTTCTTTGGATATTCTTTGAATGCATACATTGTTTAATTCTAAATACATTATAGGAATGACTGAGGTTCTGAACAAATGTGTTGACTGTGAGAGAGTACAAAACCTACAGTGATGTTAGGATGGTATTTCTGCTCCCTGTGTGTATGAAGGTTTCTACGATTTAAATTTGTTCTCATTTTTTAATTATCTTTATAGTAGACTATTTGATAGTTTCAATGTAATGATAGATAAATGTAAGATCATGGAACATAATGGTTTAATATAAAATTTATTTTGGATTCTTGGAAACTGCAATGAGGCAACTGTAACACTTTGATCTAAATCACTTTCTGCTTTTTCTCAAGAGAGGATCAAATAAGGGGGGGGGGGCAAAAGAAGGAAAGAGAACCAGCATGGAAGTGTGGTGATGGGCCCAAAATCCTGCCATTAGGTGAGGAGCTGTGAGCATTAATAGCTTCTGGGAGAGGGGAAGTCACCTTATCCTCTTTTAATGACATGAAACCTGAAGCTCTACACACCATGCTGCAGCGTAAAACTACTCCGAAATGTGCTTGGTCAACACAAACAGGACTCTGAGGGAAAGAAAAAAATAAATAAACTTGAAATGGAATGGGTACCAAGTTGAAAGGAGGCGAGGACAGTTAGGGGGTAGTTATGGAGGTAAATATGATCAAAATATAGTGTATGAACTCCTCAAATAATACAGATCATCCTGTAAAAAGACAACTGGGAATATGTTCTGTTGTAAGAACCTTATTTCTCAGTTTATAACCTTGAGCTTCTGAAGTTACCACCGAGTTAACCTTTTTATGAAAGAGAGGTAGTATATTCTCTGTATTTTAAGCTTGTTGAAGTAATTATCTGATTTCTTGCTTCTCAAACTACAAAAAAATATACTTCCAAATGATTGTTCATAAAAAAGTTAATGTGATGAAAATGTTAAAATACTTAAGCAATGCATGCAGGTGCTTTTTGAAATTTGACATAGGAAAAAAAAAAAGATCATTGTTGAAGTTTTCTTGAAACTCTTTAAATTTCCCTAGCCTAAGCCCTAAGAGTACTGCATAAGAGGATTCATGCATAACACATTGTAAGAGCCAGGGGGGAAAAGAGAAACATTAGATATTTTTTCATTTGATGATAACAATATTTTACAGCTGTGGTAGATTTATGTGAATATATTACCTCAAAATTTGAATGATTTAAATGTTGTTTCACAGTCATTTTTCTAAATTTATGATGGGCTTACATGTTTTGAAAAATGATATACTGCAAATTAAAGAAGAGAGCTGTTTATTTCTTCCTTATATTCTTTTTCTTCATCTTTTTGGCCTGAGGTGCAACACTGATATGCATGAAGTTACTCGAGAAAAATACACTGTCACATTATCTGCCTCTGCCAGATGCAGACAACTAGGACAGGTTTGGGTAGGCACCCTGAGGTTTTATCACTGCCCATGAAGCCTGGGCATGTGAAGGACAATTAAGCACTAGAGCAAGATCTCATACCAATTCTCGGTCACATCACTCAGACTCAATAAAGACAGTGAGCAACGGGAACACAGGCGAGATCTGTTTAGATATACTGAAAATAGGATAGCGCTGGCTGTGTCCATTAAGAATCCATTAGTCTGTAAGTAGATTTACCTGGTTTGAAGTACCCCATCAAGGATGAATACCAGGATGTATTAGCGCCATTTTAAATATAAAATGTGAAGGCACCAGCACTCATGTACTTTTATATATTTATTCAGTCTCATGGCATAAATAGTAACAATATAATTTATATTTTGTCTTATATACACATGTTATATATAATATGTGTTATATATTGTATATTGTATATGTATAATATAGCACATATACATATACACATATAATATATATATATAATTTTGCTTCCATTTATTTTATTTAATAAAATCATTTTATACTAAGGTTTTTCCTAATTTAATTCATCTTCATCCTCCCTTTATATCAGTAAAGTATAACCTCAAACAAATAAATTTTTAAAATTCTTATGGCATGATAAATGTAGATAACACAGAGACAGTACTAAATTTCACTTATAAAGGAATTAATTAATAATACTTACAATAGAAAACTAAATTGTAGTGATCGTTCATACAGGATTATTGAAGCTATATAATAAAAATGAGATGAATAATACTGCTCTCGTTAAAATTCCACATTATGCAATTAATATGCCAAAGCATATTATAGCAGAGTACTAGAGTTAGCTTCTTTGTTTGAGATGAATAGCACTAAATATAGATGAAGAATTCTAAGAAAATAGGTGGGTAGACTTTTAATGCTAAGGACACAGACTTCCAACAATAAAACTAAGCATGCATTTCTCATAATTTTTGAAACTGAAAAACAGTTTCCTTTTGGCTAACACTTCTTTTGTGGTTATAGCATGATTGAACAAAACAAAGAATAATGTGAGTTCATTATTACATTAATTTTAATATGAATTATGAAATTTTCTGTAATGCTATTTATTTTGTGTTTTTTATATTTACTAAAAATTATGTAGATCAAAAGCTTAGCCTAGACAACTTAATGAACTATATCTGTAATAGTAATTTTAACTACTTGCTCTTTAATGTCTCAACTTAAAATTTCTAATTTATCATATATCCCTATAATGTGAATATGTTTTCTTATGTTCCACTCAAATCTTTAAAATACTTATAGTATCTTTCTTCAGTGTCTATATGTTGCCTGAATTAAAACTTCCTGTCAACATTGTATACATCCAATGATATTCTTCTCTATTCCTGGTTTGCAGCAATAGGCTTCAAACAACTCCCTTGGTACAGCCACTCCTTAGTACATATGCCATGGACGGTTTTTCCCATTCATGTATCTGTTTCTTTCCTGCTCCCAGAAAGTCTTTCTCCTTGAAACACCTTACCTTCTTCACAATCTTTTCATAAATTATTGACAAACTTAATGCCAACTCTCAATAGACAGAATTCACACTGAGAGATCTTTACTTTGTGAATTCTGCACAATATCTCTTTCAATATAAACCATCTGTGGTTTTAAAATTAGTTAGTTATATAGTTAATTATGCATGTGCAGTGCTACTATGGGTCCAAACTCAAAATTGTAAGTCATAGATAACACCTGAATACAAATAGTGTCCCAAGGCCTATTATAGTCAGGGCAGAGCTCACCCGTCATGATTCTCAGAGTATAATGTCTTGGAGGTGACTTATATTGAGTTATTTTTTAACGTGTGTGAAAGAATGCCAAGTTTTAAGCAAATATACTTCAAAGAAGCTTATTGATGGAGTGAAATCATGTCCACAGCATCTCATTTAAATGGAAAGCACACATTACTCCCCTATGCTTCTCGGATACCGTGATTCACATCCTCTCTTCAACGAGTATAGGAAGCAGCAGTTTACTTTCTAGCCTAATGTGACTGCATTATAATCCAGTCTTATTGAGCAATTGAAAAAGTATGTGTAAATTCTTCATATGTTACTTTCATTACCTCTTGGTGGTATTCTCACATTCCACATAGCTGCTCATGGCAGTAATAACTTTTTCCTGCAGTTTGAAGGAGCTCATGACTATCAGTTAACATACATGTGTACGTGCCTGCACACATGTATTCATATATTTGTGCAGTCATATTAAAACATCTATTGATTCATAGTAATAGATCCTCAATAAAGGCGAAGTGAGATATATTGACTTTAATGTAAAGTTAGATTTTATTTAATAAAAGTTTCATTGATATATCAAGTAGAACAATGACTTTTGCCAATGAGTATCCAAAATTGTGATATTTGCTTTCCATAGTATACAGAAAGAGAGAACAAGTAGAAGAAGAACGGAATGTGAGCAGAAACTCAGCCATAAAAGGGACATTTCTATCAAATCAGTCCCCTTCATGCTCAAAGAATCCTGCAAAAGAAGTGGCAAAAACAATGTGAGATACAGAGGAGATTCAGCACACCATGGGACCAAGGCCTTCTATACAATATACAATATAAACTTATAGATCTGCACCAGATAGAGTCCTATAGCTGAAAGTAGAAGTGGTCACATGCCCATCCCTAACCAGAAGCTATCTCCAGTTGTTAACCACTTAAAAATGAAACAAACAAACAAAAAACAAACAAACAAACAAACAAAAAAAAACAACCCTCTTTCTCCAAGAGTGTATCAGTGGGAACAGAAAATATTCTTTATTTCCCCATCAGTAAATGGCCAACAAAAAACAAACTTAATGGCATCTTTGGAGGTTTTTTTGTCTCGGAATGTTATTTTGGGGCTTTGTTTTTATTTTGTTTTTTATATGACTTTTTTTTTTCAACCTTAGAGGTCCTTAACAACTGGAGTAGGGGCTGTCCCTGAATCTGTTGCCTGTCTGTGGATTCCATTCTTCTAATTGTGACCCCTTGCCTGGCCTCAGTGGAAGAGGATGTACCTAGTCCTGCAATGACTTGATGTGTGAGGGTGGATGATACTCTTGGGGACCTCCCCTTTCTTGGAGGAGGGAGAAAGGGGGAAGAGGGGGAGTGTTGTGTGAGGGAGTGACTGGAAGGGGAGGGGGCGACAGTGATCAGGATGTAATAAATAAATAAATTAAGGAATAAAAACAGACAATACATCTTGGCTTTTGGTTTTGTGTATTATGAGATTCTCATAGGTGTACCTTGTATGACTCTCTGTCTATAGGTGTTTTTATTTGTGTGTGTGTATGTGTGTGTGTGTGTGTGTGTGTGTGTCTGTGTGTCTGTGCGTGCGCGCGCACACTCGTACTTTTTCTTTGGTCTTTTTCCTATATTCCTTTGTTTTGTTCCATTCTGATTGGCTTGCTTTTGTTTTGTCTTATTTAATTTTATGTTAGTATGTGTTAGATATCTGTCTGTTTTCTAACAAGATGAGAGGAGAGTTGAGGAGATACTGGGAGGAGTCATGGAAAACCATAAGTAGAATATATTGTATGAAAACTTTATTTTCAACTAAACATAAAATTGAACTATTAATGGGAAAAAGAATGAAGAAAAGAGCATTAGAAAACATCAGAAGTAAAGAGTCCTATTCTCATTAAATGAGAATTAATATTTTGAAAATAACTATCATATCAAAACCATGTACAGGTTTGCTAGAATTTCAATCAAAGTTTCTTGGTATTCTTCACAGAAATAAAAAGTGTTAAATTTTATTTGGAAGCATAAAATCTCTAGATTATAACATCAACCCAGAGATGACAATGATCCTGATGATAAGTGAAGGATGAAGTTTAGCATGTGTACTTTCAGTTGTCCCATAGAACTATAATGAGGAGACTATCATGAAACTGTCAGAGCTTTGAGGATGTTGCATATGGGATTATATGCACCATGGAACCTATTACGTCGTGTGTTCACATGCAATCTTGCAGTGATACAATGTGAGGGTATGCAGATGAGGCCTTCCAGAACCTCTTTAAATTCATTGGTTTGATGTTAAATTCATTATTTGGCAATGCATGCTCAGAAATGCTTTACCATTTTCAAAGTTCTGCAACCCCCACATTCATTTTTACAGGACCAGCTAGGGTATTGAGCCATGACTTAACAAGCTATGATACTGAACTTGTCAATTGCTGTACTTGCTCCCTTATCCTGATCACTGAACTAGATCTGGAGGCTGACTCTTAGAGGAATAATGATTCTAAGGTGTCATGTTATGGCTCATAAAGTGCATTAGTGCATCAAAAAACTTAAACTTTTAAACCTCATTTTAGTATGTATGATTTACACATGCTCGGCCATATACATGATACAGAAGGAATTCAGAAGGTTTTTGTTTGTTTGTTTGTTTGCACTTGATATGTATGTATTGTGATTATTTTTGGAATGAAATAAGTACAAAAAAATCAGAAGCATGCTTTTAGATATTTTTGTGGAAAGGTTGTACAATACCAAAGTGCATTTTGATCAAGTGTATAAAGGTTAAAAAGGAAAGATACAAAATGTATGGTGCAAAGATTAAACGGGGACCAGGAAATTCAATGGAACTAAATCCTCTCTTCAAGGATATTAAATGGAATAAGGGAGGGGAGACCTAAACACAAAATCTCATCAAGCTAAGCTTATTGTTTATGGGCAAGAAGGGATAGTTGTATCACATTAGGCATTATTATGACTGGGTTATTGTTTTCCTTTGGAGATAAGTCTATACCATTTTGTGTCAAATTGAAAAGGGATGGATTGTGATGACTATTCTCAGTTGTCAACGTGACTATATCGGAAATAAACTACAATCCTTGTAAATGATAAAAATCCTTATAAATTCTACAATTCTTAACAAAATTAGAAAGATTTTTGTGAAAAATAAATCTAAAAAAAAGCCTAAGTCTAGAAACTGTGTTGCACACCATTAATCCCAGGAGACAGAAGGAAGCAAATCTGTAAGATCAAGGCCACCTTGTACAGAACAAGTTCCAGGTAAAGAAAAGCTTAGGTTCAGGTATGGCAGCAAATGCCTTTAATCCCAGAACTCAGGAGACAGAGGCAACTCTTAAATTCAAGGTCATTCTACTGAGCAAATTCCAGAACAGCCAAGAGTAGGCAGGGAAAGATGTAATAGAACAAGGGGCATGTTCAAATCCCAGCAAGCAACAGACTTTTGAAGCAACAGAATTTTGGCCATGTGGTTCCGGCTTTAGAATCAAGAATAGAAAGGATTACTGAGGAAAGTAATGCTGGTTGGGTTGAGCTAAGAAATTAGCAGTGGTTAAAAAGAGACCAACATTTGTGAGGTGAAATCTCAAGGAAATGTTTTCTAAGCACAGAGAAGTTCTGTTCCAGAGATAGATATTGTGCTCGCAGCCAGACTTGATAATATATAAGAATAACCCAGATGGTACTAGTGTTGAAGGTATGAAGCAACCATACAGATCATCTGAAGCCTTGCCTCTATGAGAGGACAGGAAAGGGCATTGGTAAAGGTGCAGCCCCAGTGTTAGTTGATGGCCCAGGCCTGAAGGGGTCATGCAAAGAAGTTGAGGCTCAGTACCATGAAGAGAGCCTACGCAAGGCTTTTGGTAAAGTCTCCTTGCAGCAGAACTCAGCATATTGGAGATGCCAATAACATGGGTGACCACCAAGAGCAGCACCGTCAGTGGAGTGTATCCACCAGAGCCTAAAGCGCTACAGAAGGCAGAGCTGGAGAAGTGACCCCATTCCTTTGTAGGGGCCGAGAAGGTCATGTGTGGATTCTAGACATTGGAACAAGAAGCTGTAAAGTTGAAGTTACCGTGGATACCCTAAGAGGTTAGAGGTTCCAGAGCTGAGGGATACCTGCCAAGAAATGCTACTAACAGAGTGGAAGTAGCCCAAGAGAAAGAAGTTTGTTTTAGTCAACAAAGATGAAAGGAGTTGTAGATCTGAAGAGTGCTTTGACATCAGGCATGGAGATGCAGTGTTTGAAGTTTGCCCAGCTGGCTAGAAAGCATTGGTCCAGTATTTCCTCACTATGATATTTTGGAATGGTAGTATATATAATGTGATGTTGAAAGTATGTGATATGCTTTTTGTTTTGGATTTTATAGGGCATTACAGTTAAGAGAGTGCATGAATCTCAAAAGAGACTTTGAACTTTTTAAACTATTTTAAACTATTGTGGAGACTGTGATAGACTAATGTATTTTGCATTATGCTATGATTAGGTTTGAACAAGCCTATTTGGGCAGGGAGTAGAATGTGGTTTGAATATGATTGGACCATGGAAAGTTGCATTATCAGGAAGTGTGGCCTTATTGGAATAGGTGGGGCCTTGTTGGAGGAAGTAAATCACAGTGCAGGCTGGCTTTGAAGTCTCCTAGTGCTCAAACTTCACCCACTGTGGAACCAATCCTCCTCCTGGCTGCCTTCATATCAAGATGTAGAACTCTCTAGTGGAGGCATGGGGTTGCCATTTCACAGTCAAAAACTCTGACCCAGGATTGTCCCTGTCTAAAAGAACTGCAGGGACAAAAATGGAAAAGAGACTGAGGGAAAGGAGATCCAGTGACCAACCCAACCTGGGATCCATCTCAACTGAAGGCTCCAAGGCTTGCCACTATTACTGATGCTATGGCATGCTTGCAGACATGAGCCTAGCATAGCTGTCCTCCAAGAGGCCCACCAACCAGCTGACTGAGTCAGAGGGAGATAGTTACACCAAACCAATGGACTGAAGTCAGGGATCCCTGTGTTGAATTAGGGAAAGGCTGGAAGAAGCTGAGAAGGAGGGTGACCCCATAGGAAGACCAACAGTCTCAATTAACCCAGACCCCTGAGATCAGTCAGACACTGAGCCACCCACTAGGCAACATACACTAGCTGGTCAGAACCCCCCACACACACACCCTCCACACACACACACAGCACAGGACTGCCTGCTCTGGCCTCAGTGAGAGAAAATGCTTCTAGCACAACCCTTGAGAGACTTGAAGACCCAGGGAGTAGGGAGGTCTGGTAGGGGTGGAGGGTGGGTGGAGAGCGGGGGTAGAGGGAGAAATGGGATGAGGAACTATGGGAGGGCAAACCAGGAGGAGGATAATGACTGGACTGTAAAAAAAATATATATAATAATAATAATAATAATAATAATAATAATAATAATAAAAGATGCACAACTCTTGTCTCCTCAGGCACTAAATCTGCCTACACAATGCCATGCTTCCCACCATGATAATAATGAACTGAACCTCTGAATCTATAAGCCAGCACCAATTAAAATGTTTGCCTTTATAAGACTTGGCTTGGTCACGTTGTCTCTTCACAGCAATAAAACCCAAACTAAGATGCTGTATCGATTATAATAAAATAAAGAAGACATCAGTTTGAGATGGAATAAGCAGGCATGGAAGAGGCTGGATAGTACGTAATATGTTGTAGGAAAGTAAAGGAAAGTGGACATGATGTAATTATATGATAGTGTGAGTCTTTTTCCAGATTTAAAAACAAACCTACATGTATTCAAGTGCTTTGAATAGTAAATCAGTAGAAATGGACTGATTTTATTTGTTGACTTTCAAGAACTTGGAAAATATTGTGTAATCACAAGTAAAAAAGAATGAGGCAATAGATGATCAGAGAGTCCTAGTAACATTGGTGTTGCTTATGTGCTTAGAGTATGAGACTTTTATTTTTGCTATTCATTGAAAAATATTCTTTTTTTTTTTTGGTTTTTTGAGACAGGGTTTCTCTGTGTAGCCTGGCTGTCCTGGAACTCACTCTGCAGACCAGGCTGGCCTCGAACTCAGAAATCCACCTGCCTCTGCCTCCCAAGTGCTGGGATTAAAGGCATGTGCCACCACTGCCTGGCGAAAAATATTCTTAATTGAATGACTAACAAGTGATTCAAAATGACAATAAATGAAACACAATCTTTTCAATAGATTTAAAAGTGCAGAAATTGGCATGTCAGTAAATATATCAAGAATAACAGAAATGTTAACAAAATAGTAATTTTATATATACATATATAATGCCTTGTTCTCTAGATATCCTTTAGAAAAATAATCATGCTTGAATGAAATTTACTTATATAATTGAGACTACACCTGTTACATATTTTTGCAAAGGCTCAATTTGTATTACATTATTAAAATCTTCTGAAATACTTTTTCTCTAGTAACCATTTGCACAGAATTAACATCTATGCCACTGGACATAAAAAAAAAAAATTATACACTGTTTATGAAGTTGATTTTTTTTTCATTATTGACTTACCCTTTCTTGAAAGGGACATTTTGCTTGGTAGTCTTTTTTATTGAGACTAGCACTGGTTGCTTTGCATTCTAACATATGCTCCAGAATATGTGTGAATGTTTTAAAATAATAAAATAAATTCCACTGTATAGGAAAGAGGAACGCATGTTCACTGTTAAAACAAAAACAAAATCTAAATTAAAGCAATCATTAGAGAAATCAGTGTAGCGTTCAGTAAAAAAGCTAAAACTAGAACTAGTGTGTGATCTAGTTTCCCTACTTCTGAGCATATTCTCAATGTACGCTTTGTCCATCTTACTTCAGAGACACTTGGTCACTCGCGTTCATTGCAACCCAAGTCATAAACACCAGAAAATAAAAAAATCAGAGATATCAATGAGCAGGTGAATTGGTAATGAAAAGGCAGTACATGTATACGGTAGAATTCTATTCAGCTTTATAAAAAGAAATTAAATTCCTTTGAGGAATGGAACATTTTATAGTATGGCCTCTAGGCTCAGAAAGATGAATGCCCCATACTCTAATATTTGTGTTATAGATTTTAATTTTTAAAACTCTGTTCCAGTTAAAAAATATCTTTCCTAGGGAAGAACATACAAATTGGTTATTAAATGTATATTTTAAGAGAAAAAATTATATATTTTGGATACTCTAAGATTTAATTTTTCCTTTCTTAAGTTTCACCAAGTACTGTAGACAGAAATTTCACACTCACATGAAGGTTAAGGCATTAGCACTTATGGATATGTTCACTTCCATCCATGTCCACCCTTTGAATTCTAGTGAGTTTTTAGATTTTTGTACTTCTCATTGCCACTGTTCATTTTAAATTCATTTCCCTTAATTTTACTCCTATAGAATGAATTCTCTGTACATATTTATTTGTCGTGATTTTGAAAACCCACATGATTCTGCACGGATCTGTCATCATTATTCTAAGAGTATAATTAAATCTTATTCTGAATATGCCTTAATCGGCTGATGAAGGAGAAGGTGCTCTTTAAATTTGTCTGTGTTTAAAGATATTATTGTTTACCAAGAAGTTTATGTTTGGTGTGCATTTTTCTAAGCAAGTAGTTTGTGAATATGTACTTTACTTCACATTTATTTGCCCTGGGTAAGTATACAAAAGAGTACATTTTTCTTCACAGAACAATTATATCAAAATAGTTTACAGTTTTTGAAAAGTAATTTTATTTTTTCATCTATACATATGCAGGAGTTCTGTTTAAAAGACTAGGCATAATTTTGTGTTGTCAGTATTTTAACTTCAGCTTCAACTACTAGTTTGTTACTATATATAGTATTATTTCATTTTGACTTTATTCCTCAGTTAGTCTTGTGACCATGGATTTCAAGCAATCAGTATATACATTACCTACTTAGTTATGTTCTTTCATAAAAAAAAACACCATTTTTTAATTTTATAATGTTTTTATTGTAAGTTTCATTTTATGTCTAAGGTTCAAACTTTTTGATATTAAATACATGATGAATAAGATTTTTTTGTTGTTGGCTTTTGTTTTTGTTTTTTGGATTTTTA
Organism: Uromys caudimaculatus; assembly: GCA_028551405.1. NCBI lineage: Eukaryota > Metazoa > Chordata > Mammalia > Rodentia > Muridae > Uromys > Uromys caudimaculatus. Next base: position 68,779,006 of record CM052713.1, on the reverse strand, counting down.
TCTGTTTCCTAATGGTCACGTGTTTTTAAATAAAAAATCACATACATAATGGGAAAAGGAACATAGAAAGATTAACAAAAATGCATTATTTTCCAGGTCTTCCCTTTAGAAACCCCTTATCCCATCCCTTCTCCCCCTGCCTCTATGAGGGTGCTCCCCTACCCACCCACTCACTTCCATCTTCCCTTCCTGGCATTCCCCTACACTATGGCATCGAACACCCTCAGGCCCAAGGGCCTCTCTTCCCACTGATGTCCAACATGAAGAATCTATTTTTAATAAAAAAAATTTTGAAAGTACTAGTAGCATATATTTTAAGGAACCAATTTTTCATGAAACAGGTGACTGATATTAGATTAAATAAAATGTTCTAGCTATTTTTAAAAATTGGGGATCAATCCCATATACAGTCATCAAACCCGGGCGATGCTGTGGATGCTGGGAAGTGCTTGCTGATGGAAGCATGATAACCCATCACCAGAGAGGCTCAGGGAGAGCCTGACAAAGACTGAGGTAAAGGCTAGCAGTCAACAGTTGGACTGAGCTTGGGGTCGTGGTTGGATGAGTTGGAGAAGGGATTCAAGGAGCTGAGGGAGTTTGCAGCCCCATGGAGGGAGCAACTGTGTCAACTGGCCAGACCTCTCAGAGCTCCTGGAAACTGGACCATCAAGCAAAGAATACACATGGAGGGACCCATGGTGCTGGCCAAGTATGTGGCAGAGGAGGGCTTTGTTGGAAATCAGTGGGAGGAGAGGCCCTTGGACCTGAGGTTGTTTAATGCCCCAGTGTAGGGAAATGCCAAGGAGGGAAGACAGGAGTGGGTGGGTGGGTGGGGGAGCACCCTCATAGAGTCAGGGGGAGGGAGTATGGGATAGGGGGTTTCCAAAGGGAAAGACATTTGAAATGTAAATAAAGTAAATATGTAAAAAGAAAGAAAGAAAGAAAGAAAGAAAGAAAGAAAGAAAGAAAGAAAGAAAGAAACAAAGAAACAAAGAAACAAAGAAAGAAACAAAGAAAGAAACAAAGAAAAAACAAAGAAACAAAGAAAAGAAAACAAAAAAAGAAAACAAAGAAAGAAAAGGAAAGAAAACAATTATTTTAAGTCTGCAGGCAGATTTGACTTTGCTACATTACTCTGCAGGTCTTCAGCACTAAGGACTAAGGTCAACATTTGCCATTGATAATTCAAAACACTTATACCAAGTGACTTTCTAACATGAGAAGATACTCTTTATTTTGGAAGTTAAGAGATCAAATTTTTTACTTATTTGTTTACTTTTGATCTCTAGGATGAATTCATAAGATGTAGACAAGAATGATAGCAAGGAAATGGATCAATAGTATGTGGCCAGTATATTTTTGAATTTTTCTTGTAATTAGCTCATATGTGCTTTGTGATTGACTTTAATCAAATGATAAGTAGATTTCTCCTATCTTTTTGATGGATTTCTTGCCGTCTTACTTCAAGTTAGCTGCTGTCAGAATGCCTGGGTCCCACAGAGATGAAAAGTTAGGAATGTTAACTTCCTTAATCATTAAAGTTCAAAAGAGAAACATACTGCTGCATTGAAACACCATCAGGAGAATTTAAAATATTAAATCAAAAAAGTTAAAGAGAAAAGTATGATAATAGGTTTCTTAAAGTGTGTTCTTACGGGCAAAGGGCAAAGGAAAAAAGAAAGAGGAGCATGTGTGGCTTTGCTGAAGGAACACAAAGGCTATTTCTGCTTAATGTTCAATTCACTCACTGCTTCACTAATCGCTTAAATTGTCTAAGACTTAACAGGTTCCAAGGCTACTTTTCCTTAACCCTCTAAATATTAATATCATGATTTTTATAAGTTTGTGAATAAGTTTTGAATAAAATAAATCTTTCATTAGAATGCCTATCACTTTTTGTAGGACTATTATCCTCTGGAATGATAAAGTGGCATAAGTCCATTGAAAAATTGCTCCAAGTCTATAGACATATTTAGGTTTAATACGTTGTTCTGTGGGCTACCAGCATGAAAGACTGAGAGCAGAACATTTGCCACTGATATTATGAAACACTCATAGCAGATGATTTTTCTAACCTGAGATGATATTCTTTACACACACACACACATACACAAACACACACATACACACACCCACAAACTACTTTTAAATATTATATATGTAAACACACCTTTATTGGTATCCATAAATGGCTTTTTCAAACATCCTTAGTGTACTTTGCTCCTCCCCGCCATTCATCTTTATTGGTTTCTCTTCCTCGTCCGCAATTAAAAAATTTACCATCCTAATTTTTTTCATTTCCCTAACATAGACTTTTTCATAAAAATTGAATTAAAAAAATCAATTCTTATCATGAAAGAGTCTTTTTGACATAGATGGTGACAAATATACTAACTTACAACTTGTCAAGATGCAATGAAGAGACTGCAGAATGCTCATTGGCATCTATGACGTACTTCCTCTTTTCAAGATCCAGGAATTATTATAGATGAGGAGGCAGAATGTATTTAAGAGTCAGAAGAGATTGATGACTGCAAGAAAACCATCTTCCAGACATAGCAGGACACTGCACATATGAACTGACAGCAATTGTGACAGCATTCACAAATCTGTGCATGCCAAATTAAATCCAACATGAATGTGGGTGCTACTTATAAAGTCCCATGCCTTAGTTTATAACTATTTATAATTGGTAAAGTAGGTGAAAGTGAGGGTCAGTTTTCTTTCAGTATATTGCCTCTAGTAAGTTGATCACGCTCCAGTAGAAGGTCACACATCAAAGAACACATGAGAAACACAAATATGTCTTGATGGATCCAGAGAGGAGTCAGTGAAAAGAACACAGTATGGGCAGGGGAGTGGAGCATTGATCTAAAAGGAATGGGAGAGTGGTGGAATCAAGCAAATCACATTGTCCAATTTCCAAAGATCCAACAAATTTATTTTAAATGACATTTTTTCCATGAATCATAGAATATCTTCAAAATTATATCACTGTGGAACAAGAGACAAAAGTTAATTTTAGTCATTTCAGAAGATAACCTTTATGCTAAAGGTTACAGTTTAATACAGAATAATACTCTAACAGTTTGTAATTATATTAATGTATTTTAACAAACATAATTGTTGTGAATAGGAGTTATAGCTGGCATTTCATAAATTCTAAGAATGTATATTATGTCAGTGTAATGAGTATACTCATTTCTTCACATCTGAATACAAAACGTTGAAACCACTAGAGGACAATTAAGAAGAATCTATTCTGAGTATGTTTTTTCACTAAGATTCTTGGACATGACTTCAAACACATAGAAAAGTAGCATAAGCATACCTGTGCAATCGATCATAATTTAAAAAAATCACCTCTGCCTCAAAGGAAATACTACACTGAAGAATAAATCTAGAAGCTGTACAACTGACAAAATATTAGTATACAGAAAATTCCAGGAATCACATAACCAAAAGGTTGTGATGAAAACAGACATAATCCATCATCATGTTTCTAGAAGTGAAGTGTATATAAGTTATATCAAAATATTGAATGATCATATAAACAAAAAAGACTTGTAATAGAGAAAAGAGTCAAGCCTAAGTAGTAGAAGCAAAAAGTCATGACCATTCAATCAATTTGCAGAACTTAGCCTGTGTAAATACCCAGAATCCATTTAATAAAGAAAAGTTTGGTTCTCTTTGGTGAAGGACCTTGGTGTACTGACAAAATCAATATGACTGATATTTCTTTTATTGTCACCAATGAGATTGAGATATAAAACCTTATCTATGAGCCAGGCAGTTGTGGTGCATGCCTTTAATCCCAGCACTTGGGAGGCAGAGGCAGGTGGATTTCTGAGTTCGAGGCCAGCCTGGTCTACAGAGTGAGTTCCAGGACAGCCAGGGTTACACAGAGAAACTGTCTCGAAAAACCAAAAAAAAAAAAAAAAAAAAAAAAACTACAACAACAACAAAACCCTTATCTATGGTAACCAGATTTCAATGAACAGTATAATTAGATATTCTAGGCACTTCCAAACACTTTAAATTTACACATATGCCTAGAAACACAATGTTTTTTCATAATCATTTACTAGAAGAAAACTAAAATGTAATCACATTATATTTGTAGACTACCTGAAAGATTTTGCTTGGATATATAATCTAGGGAAGAAAGAATTAAATAGGTTATGGTGTGGTGTGGCTGGAACTTTGTCTCTTACATTCATCAACTAAATGTGTAAAATTTGTGTGAATGGTGGTTGGGACATTGTTCCTTCTATCCAACAGTTGGGTGTATTTTTGTATGTTTCTGTGGAATACTTAAAGCCAGCTTGTTGGAGCTTTGCTTTAACAATTCAATGTGTGAATATGTATATGTCTGTCTTAGGTCTCTCTACATGTATGTATATTTGTATATATGTATGTATGTCTATTTGTGTGCATGAAGTTATTGGACTCTCTTTTGTTTGATCATGTGTGTGTGTGTTTGTGCACACACGTGTGTGCATGTGTATATGTGTGTACATGTGAACTTTCTCTTTCCTTTTCTTTTTCCCTGGCCCCAAGGAGATAAAAGTTTTCATACTTTTTCTACTCGCCATATAGAATGCCAGCCCCAGTAAATTAAGCTTTCTTCCCTCAGAAAAAGAAATCTGCTGAGTAAATCTTCTTTAATTACTGGCTTCCTTTGACAGCAGTCCCTGTAGGTATTTGGATCCACCCTGGTCAGCAGCTCTAAGCACTGATCCCCCAATGGCTGTCTGCCTCAGTTGACCCACCATAAGGATGCCAAAGCCAGAGCCATTGGAAGATGGTGACATCAAAGAAGCAGAGAATCACAGAGAACAGTGAAGTAATCTGCTATGTAAGCATCCCTGGAAGAAAAGGGGGTACTTTTGTGTAAAGTTTGTGAAAACCTGTCTTTGAGGTCCAAGAGGCAAGTGTCTGTTCTGGAATATGTCTTCGCCTTTCCTGACATTTTTCTGTTCATGCTTATCTGAGCTCAGTCTGTGACTTCCTACGTGTGGTCCTTGTGTGCAGTTGTGAGCCTATTTCTCTTCAGTACTGCCTGACTTCTGTCCTATGTAATAGTGAATAAAGGGTGGTATAGCTGTCTGTACCCCCACATATTTAAATAGAGGAAGGTACCAGAAGATTGAAAGGGCTCTAGTGCTCATAGATTAGTAAGATTAGTAAAGTGAAAATGTCTATCCTATTAATAGTAATCAATATATTTGCTTTAACCTGCATCAGACCTCCAATGCAATCCTTCAAAAAATTGAAATAAATAATTTTAAATTTCATATGGAAGCACAAAAGAAGTAGGATCTTGGTTTCAGTCTAGAAATAATCAAATTCTCAGGCTCAGCAACTATAAGAGCACAAATTTCACTGTGAAAGTGAGTATTCTCTCTCTCTCTCTCTCTCTCTCTCTCTCTCTCTCTTTCTCTTTCTCTGTGTGTGTGTGTGTGTGTGTGTTTGTAGATATATGTGTGTTCATATGTGTGTACGCTAAATGGTGAAGGTGATACAACAGTATTTGAAATTACATGTTGATTTCTTTTATATCATTGAACAATGCACAGAAAGTAAGTTTTTTTAGATGTTGACATTTAGAGTTAAGCATTAAACCAAAAGCTGGGTTAGCAATCTGGGGAAAGATATCTTTCACTAAGCCATAAAATTGAGTTCCAGACTTATTCCTGAGACTCACATAGTGAAATAATAAAATCAATCCATAAAAGTTGTTGTCCACACACACACAAACATACACATGTAGACACACACACACACACAGAGAGAGAGAGAGAGAGAGAGAGAGAGAGAGAGAGAGAGAGAGAGAGAGCAGAAACAGAAGAGAGAGGAGAAAAGAAATGGATAAGTATAACAAATGTGATTCAAACAAAGGACAGATAGACAATAAGAGATAAAAGAGAAAATATAATATTTAGATTATCATTCAGCAACATCAAAATTTTGGATAAGAGATTAATATGATTATGGGTAAGTATGTGCTCTCAGAAAACTTATATCAATGTAAGATGTTAATTGATCATTAGAGAACTTAGAAGGGGCGTTTACAGGTGCAATTCTCTAATATATGACTAAAAGCAATCAGGAACATTTTTCCGAACGTATGATATGGGATAGCTTTGTCTCAGTGCAATGGTCATCCTCCTACCCATTGTAGCTTCGGAAACATGGACTGTGGTACTGATTCCTACCCCGATGGAATTAATTTTCTTGAGTAGCTCACTTCTGAATAAAACACTGCTGTGAGTTACTCTCAATATCGAAGCATTGTTCACTTATTTTGTGAGTGAAGATTGAATTTATTTTCATGTTGTACACATGAAAGCTTATGATTCTTGGAAAGTTCGGTGGATATAATGATATAAATGCAATTAGATCACTCTCATTCGATCACAAATAATTAAAACATGACAAGCTCACAAAGCTGCAAAAAGATTAAGAGAAACTATAACAAATGTAATATAGTTTCTTAAATGCATGTAATATTTACCAGGGTGTGTGTGAAGCTGTAAATTATTATGTAAACTGAAATATGGAATAGTGGACCAACATCTACACAAGGTTATTAGGTTTGGACAACATTATCTGTATATCTCAAAATCTAGATTATTAAATTGACATTTAGATATTTAAAACACAACAAACAGAGACAAATATAGCCCTTCCTTATTATGAAATGCTTCTTTTCACTAAATGTCTTTATTGTTTTGTCCAACTTTTTAATAATTTTCTAGTATAATTGTAGAACCATTGTGTATGTATACTTTATTTCTGATACATAGATTTTATATAAATGTGTTCATTAGAATTTATGTTTAAGATAGATATCAATGAGAGTAAGATAGGAAAAATTAATACTTTTCTTCTAATACATAGCCAATATAGATGCTGAACAGCAAAGCAATAGGATAAAGACTCTCTTTATGTAAATATATTTATAAAGGAGACACAAAATGAAATGTCAAAACCATAAAATTTGTCAATTCTGTGATCTAAATCTTTATGAGTAATTAAAATGGAGACTGCAGTCATAGGAGATGTTTGTGGAAGTACAGCCCTGATATTTACTTTGTTTAAGCAAAAATGCACCAATTTCTGTTATATTTCTTTTATATATTTTATACCCTTTTTTCAGGGGCTTTGTCATAGGCTACTGTATGATATATACCTATATTCAAAACAAAAGTTTTATCAGTCTAAAATATTTTTACATGTTTAGAACAAACAGGAAGCTCACATAAAAGGAAAATTGCACTTAATTCAAAATGTTTCAGAGCACATTAAAAATATAGTCATTTATCTTAGCATTTGTAAAATCTCATTTTGGAAATATCACACAACGTGTGTACTTTTAGGGCTTCACAAAGTTAATGTAACAGATACTGCAGTCCTGAATAGTGTAGTAGCACTGGTTTAGCAACCAGCATTTGCTGGTTGTCTAATATGTCCACAATTTCTCGGGGAATTTTGATATTTTAATGAAGTCTGCAATGGATTATTTGAAATTGAAGCACAATGGGAAAGACATAAACTCCCTCCTGACAGAAGAGATGAGCATCATTTTGATGGCCATTGCTATAGTTTAGTCCTTGTTGTGAAGCACAATTTTGTCAGGGACAATAACATAAAGCAATGGGTGAGTAAACTTGAAGTTGTTTGAAATATATGTTCAATCATGTATTGAATTATATGGTATAAATGCTATTGCGTGTTTCATAGGTCAATTGATTCTGAACGTATAAACTGTAACTGTATCGTTCAAGCTGTCCTTGAACTTTCAATTTTTCTGCATCAAACCTCAAGTATCTGAGATTAAAGACATATGTTATTACGCTGTATAATGTAGAAATATTCCAAAATAAGAATTTACTTATGTATCCTTTAAAATGAGTATCAATTTTGTTGTTGCTGATCCATGTATATGTGTGTGTGTGTGTATGTGTGTGTGTGTGTGTGTATTGTGTGTGTGTGTTTTCTAAAATGATTTTTCCATATTTGGTTTGATTTTGAAATGAAGGGCCATAATTTCAATAAGAAAATAAAATTAGAACATTGTAAATGCATATATTTTCCTCTAAACTGAAATAATCTGTGATACAGATAAATACTTTAAGGATCAAACTAAAAAGAAAATTTAAGAGATTCAGTGTGCAAACCATTTGTAAGACTCAAGAATTTCATAAAACTTGTAGTATTCATGAGTTCTCCCTCCCCAATTTTATGTATGTAAATAATGTCTCTCTAGTGGGATTTTAGAGTCATTCACCAAGAAGGAAATCATGTATTGTACTAGAAACATAGCTACCCAACAATGGATAGTTATAGATCTTGGAGATGAGCCTGTCAATTTAGTAAACCAAAATAATACTAAATAATAATCTAATTATTTGTCCTTATAGCCACAGATAATTGAAGTCCACACCCCATGTCAAAGAAACTTTTCTTTGCAATGGAGGAAGACTATTACAGAATATTACAAGTGATTAAGGTACAGAATGTTTTTACAATATAAACCCACACTTAAAATCTTAAGGAACATTGCAGAGAAGATTGCAGAAAGATTGAAAGAGCCAGATAATCATAGAATTTGGAGTGGGAGTGTACCTTCTAGTAATGTTAGAAGTTATATCCATAAATTCTCACCAGCAAGGTGGCCTGAAATTTACATGATAAAACATAACAATAGCCATCTCAGCATGTATTGGGATGAGAGCGGACCAGGCTGTCACAATGATATTGTCTCAGCCCTACACAAAGAATTTTAAGCAAGTAAGGAATGATGAAAATGTGAGAAATATAGTCTTACCCAAGAAATAGTACATCAATTGTTTATCCAATAACAAATGGTCAGTCCTAAAACATATATAAATAACATATTATTAGCTGGCTGAATTATAATCATTTACATAAAGTATATAACAACAATTAATGAGAAAGAGGTCATGTGTTTGAAAAAGAGAAAGGATGAGAATATGTGAAGGATTGTAGGGATGAAGAAGATGAAGTGATATAATTATGTTATATCACAAGTGTAACAAATAATTATAAAAACTTAGATGGATGTATTATGCTTCTTCTTAAAGAAAGATAGTAAATAAACATTCTATTACACACACGCACACACACACACACACATATACACACAAATATGGGGGGGGGTTACTAACAGGAAGAAGGATTTCAGTGAGGGAAGAGTAAAAATGAGGGATAGAATATAAAAGTTCAAACTCCATATTATGGCCCAGAATTCGTGCAGATGCCTCTTGTTCTATTGGTATCCAGAATCCCAAGTCAGGCTCTGCCCGCAGATATCCAAAAGTCACTGAGTGTTTGTGTCAGGTTTCCCCAACAGCACATCCTCCCCAAAACTTCACATCCAGGCCCCCAGGGCTGGCAGAGTTGCCCTGCTCTACGAAAGGCTATATCTGTACCTAGAACACCAGAACTACAGAAGCACAAGCATCTTGAGGGCTCTCAAAACTCCAGTAGAGGCATTCTATTGGGCTTGTCTAACACAAAAATTACAGGTCAGTCAGTCTAGAAAACTAGAAAGAAAAAAAATCCTCAGATATCAGCACTTATACAAATAATTACCTAAAAACCAGAAACTTAGAAGCCAGGATAAGAACACAATCAACACTTGCCAGGTCAATATGTCAACAATGGACACTAGGTGTTGTAGTACAGGAAGATCTGAATAGTGCAACAGAAGTTAAGCACAAGAAAATGACCTTAAAACTAACTTTAAGAAGATGATAGAAGTTCTTCAAGATAAACCAGTAAATCTCTTAAAGTGCTTGCTGAAAGGAGTCCGATATAGCTGTCTCCTGAGAGGCTCTGCCAGAGCCTGACAAATACAGAGGTGGATGCTCATAGCCAACCATTGGACTGAGCATGGTGTCCCCAATGAAGGAGTTAGAGAAAGGCCAGAAGGAGCTGAAGGGGTTTGCAACCCCATTGGAAGAGCAACAATATCAACAAACCAAACCCACCAGAGCTCACAGGGACTAAGTCACCAATCAAGGAGTACACATGGTGGGACCCACGGCTCCAGCTGCACATGTAGCAGAGGATGCCCTTGTCAGGCATCAATGGGAGGAGAGGCCCTTGCTCTTGTGAAGGCTCGATGGATGCCCCAGATAAGGGAAATTCAAGGGTGGGGAGGCGGGAGTGGGAACACCCTCATAGAAGTAGGGAGAAGGGGGATGGAGAAGGGGGTTGGGGGAAAGGGAAAGGGGATAACATTTGAAATATAAAGAAAATATTCAATAAAAAAAAGAATTCAGGAATACACATACAATTGGAGGAAATGAAATAATCACTTAAAGAAATAAAAATCCACACAAACAAAAAAGAGTAATAAATGAATAAATCTCTTAATGAAAGCCAAGAAAAACAAACAAAACAGCAACAAAATCAATAAAACTGAACAAATTAAATAAAATTGTTCAAGACTTGAAAATAAAAATAGAAGCATTAAGGAAAACACACTGATGGTATTCTACAGATGGAAAATCTAGGTAAGAAAAAAGGAACTACAGAAGTTATGAAAGTATCACTGACAGAATACAAAAACTGGAAGAGAGACTCTCAGGCATAGACTATATGATAGAAAAAATTGGCACATGGCCCAATGAAAGTGTGAGCTTTAGAAATTTCCTGACAAAAAATTTCCAGTAAAAATGGGATTGTATGAACAGTATGAATAATAAAACCTAAGCATAATAAGATTATTAGAAGGAGAAGAATCCTAGCTCAACAACCCAGAATACATTTTTAGCAAATTCATAGAAAAATTTCCTAACATTAAAACAGACAGAACATGTCTATAAAACAAACAAAAATCCACTAAATATACAAAAAAAGAAAGAATATTATAAGCTGTAAGGGAGATATCTTTCAATATCAACACAGGCTAACAGAATGGATGTGAAAACAGATTTTGATTTTTAAAGGAACACACCTCAACATCAAATATACAAATTAACTCAGAGTAAAGGATTAGAAAAAGGTTTTCCAAACAAATGGACCCAAGAACCAAGCTGTTGTAGTCATTCTGATATTTAACAAAATAGACTTCCAACCAAAATTAATCAAAAGAGATTGGGAATGACACATCATGCTCATAAAAGAAAAAATCTGCCAAGATAATATCTCAATTCTAAGCATCTAAGCCCCGAACACAAGAGTACCAACATTTATAAAAGAAACATTACTAAATTTTAAATCACACATTGAACTTCACACATTAATAGTGGTAGACTTCAATAACCAACTCTTGGTAATAGAGCAGGTCATCTAAACAAAAACTAAACAGAGAAGTAGTGGAGATAACAGATGTTATAACTCACATGGACCTAACAGATATCTAAAGAACTTTTCATATAAACACATAAGATTTGTTTCAGAATCTGACAGAAGTTTCTCCAAAATTGACCATATACTTGATCTCAAAGTTAGTCTCAACAAATACAGGAAAATTAAAATAACTCCATGTGTTCTTTTAGACCAGCACAAGACTTAAGCTGGATTTCAACAGGAACAGAAACAAAAGAAAGCATACACACTCATAGAAACTGAATAACTACTGAATAATGGCAAACATAATAAAGAAATTAAAGACTTCCTAGAATTCAAGAAAATGAAGGTATAACATAGCCAAACCTATAAGATACAATGAAAGCAGTGCTAAGATGAAAGTTCATAGCACCAAGTGCCTTCATAAAGAAATTAGAAGAATTATTTGATTCTCTGGAGTCTAACTTCTTGATTTCTTTGTATGTGTTGGATATTAGCCCTCTGTTGGATGTAGGATTGGTAAAGATCTTCCATTGATGTTGTTTGCTGTTATTTTTTTTTTTTACATGCTGTGTTTTATTTGTTTTTTTTTTTTTTATTGGATTTTTACTTTATTTACATTTCAAATGTTTTCCCCTTTCCAGGTCTCCCCTTTGGAAACCCACTATCCCATTCCCCCTCCCCCTACCTCTATGACAGTGCTCCCCCACCCACCCACCCACCCACTCACTCCCTCCCCACTCTCATCTTCCCTCCCTAGCGTTTCCCTACAAAAGAAAGCATACATACTCATAGAAACTGAATAACTACTGAGTAAAGGCAAATATCCTCAGGCCCAAGGGCCTCTCCTCCCACTGATGTTCAATAAGGCCCTCCTCTGCTACATATGCGGCCAGCACCATGGGTCCCTCCATGTGTATTCTTTGCTTAATGGTCCAATCTCCGGGAGCACTGGGGGGATCTGGCCAGTTGACAATGTTGCTCCCTCCATGGGGCTGCAAACTCCCTCAGCTCCTTCAGTCCCTTCTCCAACTTTTCTATCCCAGATCCCATGCTCAGTCCAATGTTTGGCTGTGAGCATCCACCTCTGTATTTGTCAGACTTTGCTTGAGCCTCTCAGGGGACAGCTTATCATGCTTCTATCAGCAAGTACTTCCCAGCATCCATAATGACATCTGGGTTTGATGGTTGTATATGGGATATATCCCCAGGGCATATCTGGGGCAGTCTCTGGATGGCCTTTCCTTCTGTCTCTGCTCCACGCTTTGTCTCCGTATTTCCTCCTGTGACCCTTTCTTGGCGCTTTTAAGAAACACTGGAGCATCCACATTTTGGTCTTCCTTCTTCTTAGGCTTCATATGGTCTGTTAGTTGAATCTTGGGTATTCTGAATTTTTGGACTAATAGCCACTTATCAGTGAGTACATACCATGTTTGATGTTTGTTCTTTTGTGACCGAGTTACCTCACTCAGGATGATATTTTCAAGTTCCATCCAAATAAATCTATTAAAAAATGTGGTACAGAGCTAAACAAAGAATTTTCAAATGTGGAATATCGAATGACCAAGAAGCACCTAAAGAAATGTTCAACATCCTTAGTCATCAGGGAAATGCAAATCAAAACAACCCTGAGATTCCACATCACATCAGTCAGAATGGCTAAGATCAAAACCTCAGGTGACAGCAGATGCTGCTGAGGATGTGGAGAAAGAGGAACACTCTTCAATTGTTGGTGGAATTGCAAGCTGGTAAAACCACTCTGGGAATCAGTCTGGTGGTTCCTTAGAAAATTGGACATAGTATTACCTGAGGACCCAGTCACCAAACCCCGACACTATTGTGGATGCCAAGAAATGATTGCTGAAAGGAGCCTGATATTGCTGTCTCCTGAGAAATCTTGCCAGAGCCTGACAACTATAGAGGTGGATGCTAGCAGGCAACCATTGGACTGAGCATGGAGTCCCCAATGGAGGAGTTGGAAAAAGGACTGAAGGAGTTGAGAGGGTTTTCAACCCTGTAGGAAGAACAACAATATCAACCAACCAGACCCAAACCCCAGAGTTCCCAGAGATAAGCCACCCACCAAGAAGTGCATATGGCTCCAGCTGCATATGTAGCAGAGGATGACCTTGTCAGGCATCAACAGGAGGAGAGATCTTTGGTCTATGAAGGCTCAATAGATGCCTCAGTGTAGGGGAATTGAGGGCGGGAAGGTGGGAGTGGGTAAGTGGGTGGAGGAACACCCTCATAGAAGCAGGGGGAGGGGAGATGGGATAGGGGGTTTCCAGGAGGGGGAACTGGGAAAGGGGATAACATTGGAAATGTAAATAAAGAAAATATCCAATAAAAGAACATAAAAAAATACAAAAAAAAAAAAAAGAAAGAAAAAGAAAAAGAAATTAGAAGGATGGCATACTAGCAACTTAACAGCATACCTGTAGGCTCTGGAATAAAAAGAAGCAAACACCCAAGAGGAGAAGGTGGCAGGAAATAATCAAATAATCAAACTCCGGACTTAATTAAATGAAATACAAAGAATCGAAGAAACAAAGAGTTGGCTCTTTGTGCAAATCAACAAGATAAACAAAACATTACCATACTAACTAAAAGGCAGAGAGAAAGAGAGGGGGGGGGGGAGAGAGAGAGAGAGAGAGAGAGAGAGAGAGAGAGAGAGAGAACAGTGAAATTAATAAACACAGAAATGAAAAGGAGAACATAACGACAGACACTGAAGAAATTCAAAGAATCATTAGATAGTTCTGTAAAAACCTGTACTCCACAAAATTAGAAAATATGAAAGAAAGAGACATTTTAAAAATAAGTAACAACAGTTAAATCAAGAACAAATAAAAAATTTAAAAAGATCTATAACCACTCAGTTAATAAATAGAAACAGTAAGGAATCAAAAGGAGGGACCTTAGACAAGATGTCCTACAGTGGAGTGAGCCCACCTCCAGCAGAAAGACATGGGAGGAACTGGTTGCCATCCCACAGTCAAAATTCTGACCCATAATTGCTCCTGTCTGAAAGAACTGCAGGGATGGAAACGGAGAGGAGCCTGAGGAAAAGAAGGTCCAGTGACGCCCAAAGTGGGATCCAGGTCAACAGGAGGCCGCAAGGTCTAACACTATTATTGAGGCTATGGAGCACTCACAAAAAGGAACCTATCATGACTGTCCTCCGAAAGACCCAACAAGCAGCTGAAAGGGTCAGATGCAGATATTTGTATCCAATCAATGGACAGAAGCTGCTGACCCCTGTGGTTGAATTAGGAAAAAGCTGGAAGAAGCTGAGAAGGAGGTTGACCCTGTGGGAGGATTATAAGTCTCAATTAATCTGGATCCCTGAGATCTCTCAAACACTGGACCACCAATCAGGCAGCATACACCAGCTGATATGAGACCCCCAACACATATACAGCAGAGGACTGCTGGTTCTGGGTTCAGTCAGATGCACCTAACCCTCAAGAGACTGATGGCCCCAGGGAGTTTAGAGGTCTGGGGGGGTGGGGCTGTGGGAGGTGGGGACATCCTCGTGGAGATAGGGGGCAGGGAAGAGGTATGGGATGTGGAACAGTCAGGATGGTGGACCAGAGGGGGATAAAATCTGGAGCATTAAATAAATAAATAAATAAATAAATAAATAAATAAATAAATAAATAAATAAATAAAAGATTTTTTTAAAAGTCTCTCAACCAAAAAAATTCTAGAGCCGAATAATTTTATTGCAGAATTCTACCAGCTTTTCAAAGAAAGTTGATACTCAAATTATTCAACAAAATAGAAACAGAAGGAACATTGCCAAATGTATTGTATGAGGTCATATTCACCTTAAAAGCCAAACCATAGGAAAACTCAAAAAATAAAGGTGTTACTGAGCAATTTTGCTCATGAACCTAAATATAAAAATACTCAATAAAATACTTACAAAGGAAACACAAGAACACATCAAGAATTTCAAAAGCCATGATCAAGTAGGCTTTATTACAGAGATGCAGAGATGATTCAACATATATAAATCAGGCAATGTAATCCTCCATATAAACTGAAAAGTATATACATGATCATATTAAAGATGCTGGAAAAACCTTTCACCTAATCTTATACTTCCTCATGATGAAAGTCTTGGAGAGATTAGGGATACAAAAGACATCCATAACACACACACACACACACACACACACAGAGGCAATTTACAATCAATATCAAATTTAATGTAGAGACACTCAAAGTAACTCAACTAAAATCAGGGACAAGATAACGCAGCCCACTCTTTCTATATTTATTTATTATTATAATTGATGTTCTAGTTGGAACGATAAGACAACTGAAAGATCAAGGGGATTCAAATTGGAAAGGAAATCAAAGTAGTGTTATTTGCAGATGATATGATAGTATACATAAGGGACCTTTTTCTTATTTAGTATTAACTGTGGGAACTCTAGACATTGAATTAATTGATTTTCTTTGTTGAACAGTCTATTTCTCCATGCACCAATGTTAGACATACATGATCATTGACTGTTAATGCTCATAACCATTTGCTATGATGGCAACATGCCTGCTCTAAAATACTGACTGCATCAGCCAGTTGAGTACATTGACACCCTGAAATGCTGAAGACATTTTTATTTTTTATTTCTCAATATAAAATGTTGCCACACACGCACACAAAATGCCTAGTTTCTTACCATCACTTCACCTGTTCATTGATTTTAGGCCAAAAGTATTCATGAGTGACTACTTGAGATAAATCAACAAAGAGCTTTGGTGAAAAACATATCTTTTTATAGATTGAGCTACTTTAAAAATAAATCTTATATTTTAGGAATGGAAACTACTGTGTTAATGCAAAACCATGGTAGTATTTTTAATGAATTGAAATCAATGCTTTTGGTATTGGTTTTGATTTTTGCCAGTCTAGAGTCTTACGTGTGTAAAAAAATCAATAATTTATGTAGCTGGCACATCAGATGAAATTCTTGTGCTGATGCACTCTTATTTCAGCATTCTGAGTCAGAGCCAGCAGAGAACTGGGAAGTTAACGGAAAGCGTTTGATTAAACTTCGAAGATTCTACTGTTTACTGAATTGTGATGGGATCCTATTCTGACAGTATTTCAATATTCTTTTCCATTTGATTCTCTCTGTTCATGTATCCATGACTGGGGAAATGCTAATGTACTGCATATATTATTCTATCTAGTTTCAGTATAGTGAATGTGAAAAAGAAAACCAAAAACCTAAAATATTCCATGTGCTTGCCACACTAATAAAATTACAGTTTCTCAGGAAACAATCATGTCATCTTTGAGCATGACTCACCAGGGTGATACATAACAATAGCTCATTCAGTACTGGAGATGGTTATCAAAAGCTAGTCCATCTGGGTACAAGATCTAAAAGTACTAACAGGAAAGATTAATCAGTGAGAAATCTTCATAACAATGACAGGAATCAGGCAGTACAGTTCTCTTTGGAACAACTATTACAACTATTCAATATAATGCATAATCCATTAAGAGGTAATTTTTGGAAGACTGAAGACTGACCTTCAATTCTGTACACTGACATCTTAGCACATATTAAAACAAGTCTTTTCAAATATATGTGAATACATACACGTGTGTATTTTTGCATGTGTCTGTGTTACCTACAGTTAAACTACAAGTTAAAAACCCATAATCAAAAACTGCAAAATTTAAATATATGACTTTATGACCATTTGTATGTCTTGATGGAACAACAGTGAGAAAATTATACACCTGATCTCAGGTGATGGGTTATAGAAAATGCATATACAAACTAAAATATTCCTCATGGCTCTGCTAGTAAGCTATATGTATAATGTTATATATGTGCTATATAACATTGTATGACACATGAAAAAATAAATGATCTTAGAGTTTAGTTTTGCCTCCCACACCCAAAATATCTAATTATTTTGTGTAAATATTCTACAATTTGAAATCTAAGAAATCCTTCAGTGTTAATCACTTCAGATAAAGGACTGTAAGTCTATGCAGCCTAAATTATTCTTTAAAGACATCTTAAAAACAGCCACCAATGACTACAAATATCAATTTATGAGATATATTGACCAAAAATATCTCTGTGGGTACAGTCTGCTCTTTTTTGTTTTTGCAGAGGGCTGTGGGTAGGGATTGTGTGAAGTCACATGACTCTGAATGGCTTCAATGTTTGCTTATGAGTAATGAAATAACCTTATCATAATGTAAATATATTCATTTCCCCAAAATCCAGATGTTGAAATCCCAATTTCAGCAGAATTAGAGGAAGTGCTTAAGTCACAAATGTTGAACATTTAAGATTATGGTGGCTGATTAACATCAGAAATTAATTTTGCAAAGTCATGAGGTTATACAGTTCCAGATCAGGTGACAGTGTGACTGTGATCAAGGAAGATCAATCTTAGAACTAAGTTATTTCAATTCTCTTCTCGCTGGGTACAGTGCTAAGGACTCTCAATCCTCCTTATTAAGGGTCACATCCATTCCTAAATAAAGCCCGAAAGGACAAAGATACTTCTAAAATAATGGCTGCAGCACTTTAAAGATATTCTGGTGATTTGTTTTTTAAATTCAAATAACTAAAGTGTGTGTATTTGTCTCAGTAGGCCTATTTTGAAGATAACTTTCTTTTGGGTCTATGTTTCTACTACTCTGTGTGTATACATGTGTCTCAGTGTCTGTAAAGACCAGAAGATTTCAAATATGCTCGAGGTGGAAATACAGGTGTTTGTGAGCTGATCAACCACAAGTTTGGTGCTGGAAACCAAACTTGGGTCTTCTTCAAGAGAAATACGAGTTAACAGCTGAGCTATCTCCTCAGGTCCCTGGTATACACTTACTCTTAAAAAGTTCCTGTCTTGAACCAGGGAGATGAGTCAACAGGTAAAGATGCTTGTTGTTAGTTTGACAGTTTGAGTTTAATTCCTTGACCATGCATAAAGAAGGGAGGAGAGGATTAACTAGTACATAGAGGAGAACTAGAGTGCACAGAGTGGTCCTTTAACATCCATAGGTATCCGGGTACATGTGCACACTAGCACACATTTCTTGTTTTGTTTTGTTTTGTTTTGTTTTGTTTTGTTTTGTTTTGTTTTGTTTTGTTTTTCGAGACAGGGTTTCTCTGTGTAGCCCTGGCTGTCCTGGAAATCGCTCTATAGACCAGGCTGGCCTCAAACTCAGAAATCCACCTGCCTCTGCCTCCCAAGTGCTGGGATTAAAGGCGTGTGCCACCACTGCCCCGGCTCTAGCACACATTTCTAATGCACACACAAATACACACACACACACACACACATACACATACACACACACAGCAAAAATTTTAAAGTTTTAAAGGATTTGTCTTTCTGAAAGCAATTTCTTTTTCCTGTACCTAGTCTTTCCTCTATAGTTCACTGTCTTAGAGAAATTCTCCTTTCCTCTGTTAGTAGAATCTACAGACAATGAGTTAAGAGGTGTAGATCACACATTTGGATTCCACACTAAGCTTTACAAAAGACACAAAGGATACATGCTTGAATGGAGACAACTAGCTTCAAGATAGGCAGTTAGCAACACGTTTACCTGAAAAGGTATCAGTGATCTTATAATATTTAAGAATGTTATAAAGATGGTCATGTGGCTTGGCAACGAGCTCTGATTTCATAGGGCAAAACTGATTTTAAGTGCTGATTCTTCTGATTCTGACAAGTGATTATCCAGATTTTTAAAATGGGCTGATTATTAACTATTAATAAAAATAATAAAATAAAAAACGTACTATTAATTCTTCTTGCAATTCTCTCACAGAGTTAAAAGATTAATCTTTATTTCAGATTTACATAGTTATAGAATTCTCATAATCTAGTCTACATGCATTGAATGTGTTAGCCAGTTATCATCTTTCCAAATAGAAGCTGACATTTCCAATATTAATCTGAATAAGTTTCCTCACTAGAAACTGGTATTTTAATTGCAGTCTTTTAAGTTTAACAGGAAACTCTGTTCAGCAATGCTATTCATAGCATTGTAATAGGAAATGGCTGTCACTGCATAGTTACCAGGCTAGAGAGTCTATGACTGGGGACAGAATCTAAGTTTTTGCCATGTGCCTTCCTTCATAACAAATACAATGTCACACTTGGTATAGTTTTACACCTTATTTAAAAAAGATAAGGTTAGTTGAATTTATATGCATAGAATATTTTTGAAACAACACATGGGAATATATGAATAATAGTAGATAGATAATAGGTAGATAAAGTACCAGATGACAAATTGACATATGGTACATGATATATTAAATTTATAGAAATAGGCTACAGTTTGGGACCCTACTTTATTGTATAATCCATTTGTTATATATGTACTTATATTTTCACTTGAATTTACTTTAAAATTATAAGCCAGCCCTTATTGCAGTGCCTTAATAATCTGCTAAAAATGTATCACTGTGTATATGTAAATACACTTCTGTTAAACTGCATTTCAAACCTCAGTGCGTGTGATGTTATGTCTATGTATGCTGGTGCCGGCATGACCACAAGCCTTCATCCAGACAAACAACTACAGATATCTAAAGAAAACTGAGAGTCAAACATTTCCTACCTGATCATGCAGTAATTTTAGTTTCATCAGAAGCACCAAGTGGATTAATTTACAGGACACAGTCCCAGAGATACTGAATTGCTTTATTTACAGTATAGGCTAAGAGAAAGTGAGCTAGTCAAAAAGGTATCTAATTTATCATAGCAAGTAACTGTTTCAAAGAAGAACTTTATTTGCTTGGTTGCAGAAAAAATTGACTTCAAATTAATTTCTTATTTCTTTTCAGACTAATAAAACTACATTATTGTCTTTAAGGCTTCAAAATGAAAGTTAACATATCTCATATATATTCAGAAATTTCGCATGGATTTAAACTGTCTTTGGAACTTTTATCTTATTTCTGCATTCATATTTAACTTTTATAACTCCACTGATTCCAGATAATTTTAGGGATTTTTTTTCCATGTAGTAGTTAGATGTATAATTCATTTCTCAATTTAGCAAATATATACTGTTTATTCTTATTGTTGGCATTTTCTATTTTGATGATAGTTAAAGATATAATAGATGAGGGAGAAGCTTTACATAGAACAAATATTGACTTCTCTAAAGTTTCACATGCTGTGTTGTCACACAAATTGTACTGAAACACATTTTGGGGACCTGTGATATGGTTGAGAAGTTAAGAGTACTTGCTTTTCTGGAAGAGGACCTAGGACATTCTCAGGACCCACAAAGCAGAACATAATCATTTGTCACTCCTGTTCCAGGCATTCTTCTGGAATCTGTACTGTAGATACATTCTACACCTATGTGTGGAGAAAACACTCATCCACATAATAGATAAATTAAAACAAATCTTGAGACAGGTCATTGAACAAGTAATATTAAACACATTACACTAACATACTAAAGAATTTGTATCCTCTAAGACTGAACACATAGATGCAGGTTTCAAGTTAGTCTCTACGCAAGTGTTTAGGAAGACCAAACCAGACCTATCTCGGGATTGCAACGCTCTAACAATTGTTTCCCCATTCATACGTATTTACTTTTAGTGATGATAAAAATATTGTAAAGTGACTTCATGCTTAATGACTTGAATTTACTAGCAATTAAGACAGACTTTCATTTATATCACTCCTAACAAAATCAAAATCTTTGAGTGAGATTGCTAATGGATTCTTTTAAAATATTTGATGATTCAATATGCACCCCATGTAACCAGAAGAATTGAATGTAACCATTCTATTTGACAACCCACAAAATTCAAGATGATGTGTTTTCATGATGGATAACTATCTTGGTTCCTCTGTCTGTTGCTATGATAAAATATTCTGACAAAAACACAGATTAAGGAGAAGGGGTTTTATTGTGACTCACAATACTTCATAACAGTCAGGTTAAAAGGGGATGTTCTGTTCTGTGGGACCTGCAGAGAATAAAAGCAGGAGGGAAGCAGACTGAGGGGTTGAGTCTACGGTAACAGAAAGAGGAGAGTGTCTGTGGAATCCTCCCCAGTTTTCTGGAAGGTGTGCCTCTGGTTGAGCGGGAGGTTACTGCTTGAGTTGGGGGTTGGGATACAATGATGAGTTGGGAGAAAGAGGTTAGGAGCTGATGCTTTGTGGAGGCCCTGGAAGATGTGGGCAGAGGAAAGGCAGGCTAAAGTTGGTGACCTTCTCTAGATGTAGAGGACAAGAGTGAGTGAGTGGGTCTAGAAGAAAAGAGAAAAAGGAGAAAGTCCGCAGGCATCCTACAAGGTTTTCTGATGGGTACAGCCTCTTAGTAGGTTTTCCTTTTCTGAAAGAAATTAAACTGAGATCTACTTATTTATATATTTTAATTTCCTGTTTTATTTTGTTTTTGTGATGCTGACAGTGACTGTGTTGTGTTCTCAGCACATCCTGCTCTGTCATAATGAAGCTGTTCCCCACTGTAAATGAACATTAGAAGATTCAAAAGTATCATGACTTATTCCTGGGCTTGGATTTTTGATTCTTAGAGCATCTTCGTGTGGTAGTGACCACATCTCTTGAGCAATGAGACTCCTCTTCCCATCCACCCTCTTCACAGAGAACCAGATTACTCTGATTTCTTCGGGGAAATAAAACAACCCAAAATACAATAAAACACAGCAGATTCTATTGTCTGAAAGAAATCAGGACAGGGATGTTTGATGGGTAAGGATCCTGAGATCAGTTTTGCTCCTATGCTGGCTTCTATCTAGAATTCCCTCTTCTTAACCTGCTCTGTCTCTACCTTCAATGCTCTTTTTTCCCATGAGCTTTGAAATTCCTTCTTTTGGAAACATGCCAAGAGTGTGACAATCATCCCAACAATTGATATTTACCTCATGAAGTAGATAAGACCGAGCTGACTGGATGTGGTAGATATGTTGACTTGAATTGCTCAAAATTCTAGGACATACAGAAATATTCTAAATTTGTGTCTCAAAAACAACAGTAACAACCAAAAATGTGTCCATGATTCCATTCTTGGTAGAATCAATCTAGCTTTCTATGTCCTTGCCCTCAAAGCTCCCCTTGATGCATCACAAACTCTTTTCTTTGAAATCTAAATTTGAAGTGAGTGTCAAATCTTAATGATGAAATGATAAAGAGTTGATCATTAAAAGTTATATAACTTTAAACTGTTTAGTGAGACTGGACATTTTAGAAAATTGAGCATGAATGTTATGTAAGTAGAATATATTCACTGTGGGTTTGTGTAGTATTGTGTTCATGATATCCATCATTCTAAAAAAAATAAAAATGTGTATCTAGATTGTCAGATAACATTTAAAAAGATTTGATTTCATTTCTTTTATCGTGTTACATGCCTGTTTTGAAGACAAAAACTGTACCCATATTGGCAGAGTTATTTACCTTCAAATCAGGCTCTAGCTCTTGTTTGTAATGCCTAGCTATTTTGTCTTCTTGAGTCACACCACTCACCTGAGTAAGTGTATTTTTCAACCTTTTGTATCTATAGATATCTGCCTATTCAAATTTGATTAGAATAGTAATTTTATGCAAAGATAATTAATTACTAATCAAAGTTAAGTAATATGAATTATCTGAAGTGATATTCAATCACCTTTGCATTATTTCATGTACTTCAGAATATTTAATGTTAAGGAAAAACATACTTAAGTAGAACCTATGTCTTATGTGGTTCACTTTTGAATATAATCTTGAAAAAAATAGCTATGTCATTCTGGGCATAACTAGCATTAAACCCGCACCTCAAAGCTTCTTGAAAATTCTGCTTTAAATATTATATAACCAGTAGCATGTTTATTAGAAATTTCTGGCAGCCTGATGTCCAAATGACCTTCAGTAGGAAGGAGAGGCTTTGGAAATACAATGTCAATTTATTACAGTCATCACCATTTACTCAGAGTGATGTAGTGAGGAAGGACGTAAAAAGAAATAAGACAATCCATCCCTTCATTACCATAAGGACCTGTGATCTTAATGTCCCTTTTTATTGTTATATTCTTCCAGGATTCAATGAGAGATATTACTGAAAATAAAATTTAGGTAGTGGTGAACCAGAAATTTGCCAGGATCAAATGCAGGGCCAGGCTTTTGAAAGAACAAACAGCAGTACAATATTTTTTAGACTGAAAAACTTTAGTTTAAGCTTCTGTATTTCATAATAACTGTTCAAATAGTCATTACAACACATGTATGTTAGGCATTGACACAAAGCTTCAAAATTCAATTTTTAAATGTGTAAATAATGATTCTGTTATTCTTCTCTTTGTAACAGAACCCACATGATATTCATTTTCAGCCTTTGTCTTTTCCTGAGAGGAGAAAACTTGAAAAATTAGTGGGTATAACATTATAAGAAGCCATATTCTTACATTATTCTTTTGATCTATAATGCTGTGAGATTTATTAAATGCAATTTCAAATCTTCCCAGAATTTTTATTTACATTTAAATTAGGAGAATCTTCTTTCCTTAACCTGAAGACTATGCACTGCCACTACATACCACTGACCTGACAGTTTTCTACTATGATGAGCTCATAATGTCAGATGACCTAATTTAATTTAAGAAGGTCATAATTTAATTATGAATTTTCTTTGCATGTAAAGAATTTTCAACACATCTTCTAGAGAGTGCTAGGAAACTTCCTCTGGATCCCAATTTCTTTCATGCTGTAGGGTCTCTCATAAGAACTCTATACACCTATTAGACAAAGCATTTCATTGCTCAGATTGAGAATCATGAATTTTTAAGAATCAGTTATATTATTTACAAATTAAACTGTGAAATGAAATGTTATTGACTGTGATACACATTTGGCTCTTGTGTTTATTTTGCTATACACAGATTCTCATGGAAACAGAAGTGTAAGCCTAATTATCAACATAAATGTTTAATTTCCAGTAGGGATTTTGGTTGGTTTGATTTCACATTCCTGTGTCAGTCTGCCCCTTACAGACAGATAAGAGAAATATGAAAAATCAAAACAATAATGAATGTACATTAGTTCATGTTTTCTGTGGCAATAGAACTGATAGAATGAATGTATACTACAAATAATATTTATGTGATTTATTGGATCCTTAAATTGATAAAGCCAAGATTCATCTGAAATGTTAACATCAGTTAAGTAATCTCTTAAATCATACTGGAAAGTGGAAAAGTCTGATGTGGATTATCTTGATTATCAACACAGAAGCGTTTAACCCACAATATATGGCAGCATCCCTATAATGAGAGTCGTGTTGTACAGGAAAGGTAGCTGTGCCAATGTCTGCAAGCAAACTAGAGTTAACCAGCAAGCAGCCTTGTTTTGTTTTCAATTCTTGCTTGAGTTTCCTTTTTCTTTTTTATCTTCTTTTTTCTTTTTCCTTTTTCTGATGGACTGTGACTTGGAAATGTAAACTCTCTCATCCCCAAAATTGTTTTGAAGAGAATGTTTTATCATAGTTATAGAAAGACAGTTTGAATGATTGGCTTGCATGATATGTCCTGGGTCTGTACGTGGGACAGCTGAAAACCCAGTATTGTTTCACCCATGGGGCTAGATGCTTCAACAATTCCAATTTGGTACTAAAAACCTACAAGACCCCGAAGGTCCACTGGTCATCAGTCCACATTGGAAGGCAGACTCAGTGTTCTATTATTAGCAGAGAATAACAATAGCATCAACAGAGTACATGTAGTTCCTGTCAAAGAGTGAAGGTAGACAAGCAAAAACAGTATTAGTTTTCTTTAGTTCTTTTATATCTGGGAGTTAATAGATGGTATTGTCAACTCAAGGAGCGTCTTCATTCTGCAAAGCTCTGCTTAAAATATCCTTACAGGCTTTTCCGTGTTATCTATAGCCATATTTCTAAGTTGATTCCAGATTTGATCAAATTGACCACCAAGGTTAACCATCACAGACAAATTTAAAGTAAGTTTCAACTGCAAAATATGCAAAATATGCAAATAATCAATGCAAGATATTTTGACTAATAAAAATATATACTTTATATTTGACTGTAACTGTAAATTAGTGGCCATTTCATAAGCAGGAAGATAATGGCATGGTTATGTTTATATTCAGAATACTAAAATGTGACTTCATTAGCATAATTCTACAGCTATCACCTTCACACCAATAAATTGACAGTTTGGCATTACCCTCACTCAAGAAACAGCTAGACCTTACAGTTTTCATATTGACAAGCCAGTAGAATTTCAATAAGGAATGAAGTATTTCAATAATCACAGAAATCTTTTATTAGTAATTAAGATTTACTCCAGGTTTTTTCCTCAGAGAGTCCCTTAGATAATGTGATGAAGTTTAAACCTAAACAGTTAGATTGAGTAATTCCAATGAGAAAGGAAGGCTATTTTAATAATTTATAGCTACTTTATCTTGGGGAGACTTAATGGTTTATTTTTACTAAAATTAGCATAATAATGACTAGCTGTGATTGTTGCTCAAATTAAAATGATGAAAAGAAATGCAGCTGAATTTTATGTGTCAAATTTACTAAAAGAATGTGGAGCAGAATAAAAAGCCAATCTCAAAAGCCAATAGGAAGCTGAAGTAATGCATTCACTTACTTCTTTTACAAGGAAAATTTATTTCTCTATGTTCACATTTTTCTTAAAATGCCTAGGCTTACTTTTCAATTCACTCTGCCATTCCAATTCCCTAAGTGCTTTCCATTTGTCAGTAGTTAGTAAAGAAATAGTGATAGGAAAAATGGCTTAAACATAACAGTAATTTTCATGACAGCATTTGGATTATTTCAGAGGAAAAAAGGAGATAATCTAGTTAAACTGTTATTTTCAATCCACATTGGAATTTGTAGATATAAAAGTTAACAAAAATGGTAGACTTCTTTTGGAGGTAAGATTGGTACAATTCAATTGAAAAGGTTTTATGAAAGACCAGACCTATGTGTCAAGTAATAAAGGACAGAATTGATTCTCAGCTCAAAGCCTTTCTTAAGATCTTTGTCCACAGTCATATGCTGGAAAAATAGTGTGGCAGGAAAATATTGTTTTCATTCATTGTAGTTCATATCCAGTCAGAAACCTTAACGAATATAATTTGTAAAGTCATTGGTCTATTCTTGAATATTCATGGCACCAACTAAATTACAACTTATTTTCTACATAAGTTCTTCTTTGGTTAATTAATAACATTATACTTATTCAGAATAAAGTAAAAGAATATACAGACAATGTTGTAATATTCTCAGTTTTTGTATGGACAGTTAAGTTTTAGGAAAAGAATTTGACTATAATATCGGCTTAAGCTTAAAGTAACATTAATATTTACATGTGTTATAGGAAAGATCATTGGACTCATTAAATTATTTGTGTTAATATTCATATTAATATTTTAATGCATACCTGAATAAAGTATAAAAATATGAACATGAATAATTATGGCAATGTTTTATAGATATGATAAATGTGACAACCTTTGAAGAATAAAATGCAGTAGGCCAAAAATATTTTATAGGTTTTTATACATTTAATGTTTTACATATTTGGATCAGTAACATTTTTATGCATAATGGCAGAAGAATTTTAAGTAGAAAATAGGAGGTACTTTTATTGTAATAAGCTCAGAAAGATAGAATAATGACATTTCAGTTGAGCAAATTACTTTACATTAACAATAACTATTGGAAATGTGACTTCAAATTGTCATGTTTTTCAAGAAAATCATTTTTAATATAAAAATAATAGATTATTAATAGTGTGGTAACATTTAGTAGCTTTTTAGAATTGATAATGAGTTTCTGTTTATTGTTAAATTTTTCAGGTCAAATTCCATTTTTTTTTTTTTTTTTTTTAGAATCATAATTTACCTACTGTCTTAGTCAGGGTTTCTATTCCTGCATAAAACATCATGACCAAGAAGCAAATTGGGGAGGAAAGGGATTACTCAGCTTACACTTCCACTTTGTTGTTCATCACCAAAGGAAGTCAGGACTGGAACTCAAGCAGGGCAGGAAGCAGGAGCTGATGCAGAGGCCATGGAGGGATGTTTCTTACAGGCTTGCTTGCTTCTCCTGGTTTGCTCAGGTTGCTTTCTTATAGAGCCCAAAACTACCAGCCCACAGATGGTACCACCCACAAGGGGCCCTCCCCCCCTTGATCACTAATTGAGAAAATGCCTTACAGCTGGATCTCATGGAGGTATTTCCTCAAGGGAGGCTTTTTTCTCTATGATAACTACAGCTTGTGTCAAGTTGACACACAAAACCAGCCAGTATATCTATGCATAAAGACAAAAAATTACATGAGGACAGTGTTAAACAGATAATACACCAAGTCAAGTTTGAATAATATTAATTTGTGGTATTACTTAGCAGAAAAAACTTAAGTTTGGTTATCATAATTTTTTCTCTTTATTTTTAAATAAGAAAAATATATGATATTATATAATTTCTTTATTTTTTCCTTTCTTTTTTTAAATTTTCTTCTTTAATACTTTATTTACATTTCCAATGTTTCCCCCTTTCTAGATCTCCTCTTTGGAAACCACCTATCCCCTAACCCTCCCACACTTCTATGAGGAAATTCTACCTCCCACCTACCCGCCCACCCACTCCCATATTCCCACCTTGACATTCCCCTTTACTGGAGCCTCTAACACCCTCAGACCCAAGGGCCTCTCCTCCCATGATGGCCAACAAGGCCCTCCTCTGCCACATATGTGGTCTGAACCATGGGTCCCTCCATGTGTATTTTTTGTTGGTGGTCCAGCCTCCATGAGGACGGGGGTGGGGGGGAGTCAGACCAGTTGACACTGTTGCTCCCTCCATGGAGCTACAGATTCCCTCAGTTCCTTCAGTCCCTTCTCCAACTCCTCCATCTGGGACCACACTCTCAGTCCAGCAGTTACTATAAGGTGAAACTTGGATATTCCGAAAGTTTGGACTAATATCCACTTTTCAGTGAGTACATACCATGGTCATTCTTTTGTGACTGAGTTACCTCGCTCAGGATGATATTTTCAAGTTCCATCCATTTGCCTGCAAATTTCATTAAATCATTGTTTTCAATAGCTGAGTAGTACTCCATTGTGTAAATGTACCACATTTTCAATATCCATTCCTCTGATGAGGGACATCTGGGTTGTTTCCACCTTATGGCTATTATAAATATGGCTGCTATGAACATAGTGGAGCATGTGTCTTTACTACATGATGGAGCATCTTCTCAGTATATGCCCAGGAGTGGTATAGCTGGGTCCTCAGGTACTATTATGTCCATTTTTCTGAGGGTTCACAAAACTGATTTCCAGAGTGGTTGTACCAGCTTGCAATCCCACAAACAATGGAGGAATGTTCCTCTTTCTCCACATCCTTGCCAGCATCTGCTGTCACCTGAG
>CM052713.1:68710544-68740617 GCA_028551405.1 Uromys caudimaculatus | reverse complement strand
GGAGAAGGAGAAGGAGAAGGAGAAGGAGAAGGAGAAGGAGAAGGAGAAGGAGAAGGAGAAGGAGAAGGAGAAGGAGAAGGAGAAGGAGAAGGAGAAGGAGAAGAAGAAGAAGAAGAAGAAGAAGAAGAAGAAGAAGAGCTAAGACCTTAAAAAGGATTTAGGACTTGAACTTTGAGTCAATTTGACTATCTCTTGCCTGGCCAGTTTCTATATCCTGTTCTTATCACAGTCTTTGTGTTAATTATATTTTGTGCCTAATAATCCCATCTATATTTGATTAGTTGTGCTGTAACAACTTCAGATTAACACAATTGACTCTGTAAAGACCCTAACATATAATATGGTTACTCTCTGAGGTCCTATATCTGAATACATTAATGTTTAGTTTAGAAATCAGACATTACTCAGCCAAAACAATTCACAAACAATATAGGGACAAATATATGATTTTGGACAATTGTGGCTGCTCTTGATTCTTTTTTGCTGCTTGCAGATTTCACAGCTTTGTATTTTCCATGTCTTTTTTTTTTTTTTTTTTTTTTTTTTTTTGGATTTTTCAAGACAGGGTTTCTCTGTATAGCCCTGTCCTGGAACTTACTCTGTAGACCAGGCTGTCCTCGAACTCAGAAATCCACCTGCCTCTGCCTCCCAAGTGCTGGGATGATCCACAGAAGAGGTTCTGGAAATCAAGCAATGGCTCAGAACAAAGTAGCACTTTGTTAAGCATCTCTGTTCTGTTGAATTTTAACTAATAAGGTAGCCGCCTTAATGGAAATATTCCCCCTTTGTGTCGGGGGTCTAAACACTTGGTTCCCGTTGACGGCACTATCTGAGGATGTGTAGGTGATGTGGCCTTGCTGGGGGAGATATGCTACTGAGGATAACCTTTTGAGAGCTTGCTTTCTCTTTCATAATTATAGTAAACAATATGTGCTCTCAGCATCCTGTTTCTGGTTCCATGCTTCTCCAAGGATGAATAGATCTCTCTAGAACTATAAGCCCAAATAAAGCCTTTCTATATTACATAGGTCTTCCTCATCATGTTTTATCACAGCAACGTAAATATAACTACCAACTTGACATAACCTAGAATTGGAAGTCTTAATGAGGAAATGTCAAGTTGGTCATTCCAGCATACCAGGAAGAGGAAATCTTGGTTGTTAATTTTCTAAGAAGAACCACTCTTACGTGGGCAATACCATTGTTTATGCAGAAATATTGAATTCTATAAGGGTGATGAAAGCAGGGAAGAAGCATACATCTCTTTGTTTCTCTCTTCTCTTGACTTTGGATTTGAAGGCCTATCTGACACAAGCTCCTGGAACTGGGAATCTCCCATTTGGAATTAGAAGTTAAATAAAGTCTTTCATATCAATGTTGTTTCTTACCACTGATAGCGTTTATCTCAGAGACAGAAATGAAACTAAAGGTGTTCTTGAAAAAAATAAATTTATTCATAAATGCTGCATTTCAAAACTTTGGTTGCTTTCATATACAACCAATATTGATAATTTGCATTTTAATACCTGATCTCCAATGTTCCCTTCTTATAAACTGACACTGAAACTGAATAATACGGTGAATATATAAATCACTAAAATTAAGTTTATGTCTACATAATTAACTTTAAGAAACTTATTTTGAGTTATTTGTGACCAATAAGAAAACATTTTTCATAATTATAAAGAAAAGAAAAACAAAGGAATTGATATTTTTAGAAACCCATACTCATTAGAAACCCATTGAGTAATTTAAATCTATTTTAAAATTTTAAAAAGTTGAAAAAGATTCCTCTAACACTACATATATAATAAGCATTATCATTTAAATGTCACAATGAGGAGAATAATTGCTTTCCTCAAATTCTATTTCTTTTAATTTAAATTACTTTCAACTTCTTATAAATGCCATCTTAATATTGGCAATTTAATGTTTGGCTTTTGTACTGATATATTTCAGTAAATTAGATAAATAAAGCATAACATCTCCTCTAATAATGAAGCAGGAATACAACAGAAAATCTGTTTTATATGGGTAATGTTTGGGGCCATTGAATTTTTGGTAAACATCTAGTTTTAGCATTGTGCTTATTTTTTACAATGCACTTATTTTTAAAATGTTCTATGTGAGGCAAATACCTAGAGTGTTTGTGACTCCAAAGAAAATAAAAAATTCTAATAAAAAGAAATTAAATTTGTTTCCCCAGGAACTTTCAGGGCAAAGCATTATTGCTTACTACTGTAAAAGAAACTATATTAAATAAAATAGAGCTGGCTCCATAGAAACCATGATTGCGGAAATAATACTCACTTTTAATGATTTCAAATCATCTTTTTTGTCAAAGGTACAATAACCCCAAAGAAACCTGGGAATGCCTACAGCATTTCATTAAATGATTCATGTTTTAGCTCTCCACTTAATTATTGTATATATCCCTAAACTGGACATATAAATGTGCTTAAGTCATTTAAACACAAGATTTGATGAGTACTGATTTTTCTCTCAACAATATTAGTTTAGAGATTTTTTCATAATAGCTCTCTTTTTAATTATTCAAGTATTTTCACTTATTTATTCTTCAATTAAATTAGTTTTCTCGCTCAGCACATGGCTATTTAAAAGGCCTTTAGCTATATAGTTAGATCTTTACTGGAGATTGAATCTTTAAATTTACATTAAAAATATAAACAGAAAACAGAAATAACAAATTTCATCATGGCCAAAAGAATACAAAGATTTTAAACATAACCTATTAGCATCAATATCTAATAACATTATTTTGAACTAGATTGAATATAGGAAAATAGTAGATATATGAATCAATGTTTTTAATAAAGAAGTGCAAGTGTGTGGATGCCTACTGTTTTATTAAATAATATAAGTGAATATGAGCCATGGCGCTGGTCTATAATTGAGAAATGATAAGACTTGGGGTGAGCTAAGAGAAAGAGTTTTGAACTACAATATCCTGGTACACTTAAATAGATAGGGAATACTAATGTATGATTGGTCTATATATTGAAATCTTATCCAGAGTAAAGCTGTTTGTGTTCTCTAGAAAATTGCTAAACTAGAAAATGACAGTTCCTCAAGTTGAATGCTCGCACATGTGCATACACACGCACACAACACATACACACACACTCATACACACACACACACACACACACACACACACACATACACACACACGTTAATAAATTAGAGTAACTGAAAATAAATAGATTTCAAAGGTTAGACTGAGAGACTGTATGCTGGAGAGGATGATAGATTATCCATATTCATATTGTTTTTCAATTTTAAAGTCAGTATCTTTTTAATACTTCTTAATTTTTTTAATATTGTAATATAATTGCGTTATTTCCTCCTCCCTTTGTCTCTAAGCCATAACATATACTACTCCTTGCTTTTTCTCACATTTATGGCTTCTTTTAAAAGTTCATTATTGTTACATGCACATATGAATATGTATATGCATATATATTCTTAAATACAACCTGTTCAGTCTGTGTGAGATTAAAGACCATTAAGCCAAAACTTTACACAAAGAACTACAGGAACATATGGTGTGCTGAGGACGAAGAAATAGTCCTCAGGGGCTGATACCAACTGGTTGTCCACTACTTAGTGGTCATCTCTGTAAACCTATTTATTTTAAGAAAGAACTTATTACTCAACAACTGGAAGTGCTGTTGCCAGAAAATCTTTCCATGTGATATTTTCCAAAAGTGATTTCTGTTGCTGGAGCACCTACCACCTCTAGGTACCTCTCAAAGTCAACAGGGCGCAGATAGATGACTTTGGTGATTGTGCTGAGGACACAAAGAAAGACTTGATCATCTTACCTCAATGAGGAACGACTCTAAAGTATGTTATATTGTATAGGACAGCTACTACTGTTGGCTACAACTCATCTTCCTTGCTTAATTTCCTGCACTTTGTGTTTTGGTATCAGGGCTAGCCCTAACAACCAATGTGGAAGTGAATCTCCAGTTCACACATCTGTGGATAGCTAGGTTATTTCCACCAGATTCTACTGTGTGTGTATGTGTTGAGTTCAGGTGAAATTTACCTGTGCAGATGTATGTGAAGGCCCAAGATAACCTCAGGATGTCTATTCTAGTTTTATATCTGTTGCTGAAAAATAAAACTGACAAAAAGCAATTTGAGAGAGGAAAGACTATATTTCAGCTGACTGTTTATTTTTGTCTTATTGAGAGAAATCAGGACAGAAGCAGTAATTTGAGAAATGTAGAGGAAATTTAATACATCAATATGGCTGCTCTGACAAGATCACCTCCAAAGATATGATCTGGCTGGAATTCAGACATGCCCTGGATTACAGTATTATGTAAATGAAATGGATACATGGCCTTAAGATGCATGTTTATTCCTTAGCACCGAAGGTAAAGTTCATTTGTAGAAGGGAGCAGCCATGTTTGGAAATGGTATGTAATTGAAGGGCAAAGTGATAATTCAGAAAAAGATTTGACAGAATGAGTCAAAGATAGGATATGCCCAACTCAGATGAGAAGAGCAGAGAAAGAGAAGCTACTTAAGAACAGCTAAAGACTAGTTCCTATATGTGTTAAGATATGTTGATCATTGGCTGATAAAACATGAGTACCCAAATATAAATATTCAATACCCAAGGTAAAGTGATGGCATATGGTTGTTGCTGCAATCCCAGTGCTGAGACCTCAGAGACATGAGGATCCTGGGGTTTACCAGTCTAGCCAGACTGGAGAGTTCCAGGTTCAGTAAGATACCTTGTCTATAAAAGAGGTGGATGATTATTGAGAAAGATGCAAGTTGTTGAACTCAGGCCTCCATATGCATATAAACATAAACACACACACACACACACACACGCACAAAGATTCAATAATCTTTAAATCATTTTTATTTAGAATGGGAGAATTAGTTTAGATGAATTATTTCACAGCTACAAGACTGATGCATGTTAGGTACCCTCTCTTTTTGACCACACCGGATTTGTCCAATGGCTACATCAGCAGTGTTTTAAGTGTCAAGGTATAGATAGATATATAAGCTTGTTTTTCCCAAGATTATCCATCTGTAAAATTTCAAACCTTTCATCCACAAAGCCCAGATGCTTTCCACTTAGAAAAGATAATTTCTTGAGGATCTTGCTACACATTTGTTTTCAACTCAATTACTGCAGAATCATTTTCTCTTGAAAAATTAGAAATTTAGTTCATTGACCCTCATAGCTATCTCTGATATGCCAATGTTGTTTCTGTCAGTATCAATGTACAAATTCCAGGTTAATTACAAGGTATCTTGGTGTAGCAGTGAATTAGTTAAACGGATTTAGCTCCCGGAGGGTCTTTCCCTGTCATATCTGATTCATATCACCCTGGTAGGGGTCCAAAGCTTTTTCTCCTTTCTTGTCAACACAAATACAGAACCCCTCCCAAAATAGCATGTCCTTGGTCCAGTAACCAGAAATCATTAAAGGTATAGGATAAATAAAATTAATGGCATGACCTCTCTCCCAGAGGCTTTTTAATATCACAAATACCATCACATTTATATTTATCTTCATTTTGATAATTAAAACAACTCAAAGCAATTAAAGCAATCTAAACAATCTGTTGAGAGCATGTTCCTCCTCTATCTCCTATTTTTTTACAATTAATTTTTAATAGTATGATCAAGTTTCTATTGTTTGAGATAGGTTAGGCTTCCTACCCCCTGCTTTTCGACCTATAATTTAAGATCAATATTATTATTCAATAACTATTTAATTAATCATTATTAATTAATGATTAATTAACTATTATTTAATTATTAATCATCATTAATAATTATTTAAATAATCATTTAATCGATGATTAATTAATTATTCAATAATTATTCAATAATATTTAAGATCAAATATATTATTCATCTTAATATAATTAAGTCCTCCTTTCTATGGAGATTAATATATCTATGGGTACATATGTCCCCTTCTCTTTATGTAACTTGAATTAACATAAGTTTCTTTATCTGGGAAAGTTTTTACCTCATATACCTGGTTATGACCTACAATTCAAGATTATAAGCCTCATTTATTTATTCATCTATGCATTTAACTTTAATTAAGTTCTCTTCTAGTTACTGTACAAGTCTATTTCCAGGCTTTCTTTGTGTCATACCAGTTGAACAATCCCAGAATACCCATGTAGACCACGTTCAAAAGAATTTGAGTATTTGCCCTGGCATGGCCTTTTTCAAATTTCTTTTAATGTATTTTTCTCATTCCCTCTATTCTCCCTCCTTGCCTTTATTTCTTACATTTGAGATCAAAGGCCTGAATTTTTTAATTCCATGTGTACTTAAGGACATTTAACAATAACCATTCTACTCCTTTCTATCCTTAAAAACAATTGAATAAAATTTTATTTATCCCTATTCTTTGATTATTTGCTTGTAGGAAGCAGGCAGCATCTACCATCTGAATCTCTGCCTCAGAGCAGCCTGTTCTGTCTCTGCACAGTAGGGGCTCCCAGCACTTCTATGGTTAAGCTCTCAGAGGCAGGTAGAAACCTTTAGAAGGGCTGGGGTAAATCTCCTCTGGCTGCTGGCTTCCATTGTTATAGTTTCATGACCTGTGCAGTAACCATGACTCAGCTCAGCTAGGTGAGAAACCAGTTCTTCCCTCCTCCTTAGCTTATATCATGCTGTGTGTAGTCCATTCGGGAATCTCCAATTAATTTTCAAAAGTAATTCTTGCCTACCACATTGGTGCCATCTATAGCAGTAGTTAAACCACTTTGATTCCCAGTGGTTCTCTGGATTCTTGAATGAAAGATACACACACACACACACACACACACACACACACACACACACACACACACACACACACCAGCTAATTTTGATATTTCTTGACTAGGTTAATGGTTGGACATTTCTAAACATCCTCGAAGCTAGCAAACACTCCCCTCTGGTATTTCTGAGTTAACATCCTTTAAAATCTATATTTCATCTCTGCTACCCCAGACCCAATCGGGAAAGTGGATCCTATTAGCATTCTGTCCAAACTCCATCACACAGTTACCTGGCTACAGCCAGGTAGGCCTGGGCCACTATAAAAGGGGTTGCTTGTCCCCTCCTCTCTCTTGTCTCTTGTCTTTTGCTTCCTTCTTGCTTCTTGGGCTCTTCCATTCCCCTCTCCCTTCCCTATTCCCTTCCCCCTCTCTCCACGTGTGCATGGTCGGACTCTAGTACCCTCTTAACTCCCCTACAAATGTCCTGAATAAACTCTATTCTATACTATATCATAGTGTGGCTGGTCCCTCAGGGGGAAGGGCTGCCTCTGCACGGGCCGCTGAGACACCCCCTCCCCCGTACCTCACTACACCTCCATAGAACTTATCCACTTCCTCTTTATCTTTTTATAAACACATCAACTCCTAGGGTCACTTTCTCGAATTCTCACAGGCCAATGGGCATGAAAGAAAGTTTCATCTTTCTACTTCCCTGTCATGGCTATTCTCTCCCCCTTCCCACCTCTGTCTCCCTGCCCAGCCGTTGGCTGTGCTGTGATTCATTTTTTCTTTCTTTCCATTTTTCCCTTTTTTATTGGATATTTTATTTTTTTTACATTTCAAACGTTATCCCCTTTCCCGATTTCCCCTCTGGAACCCCCCTATCCCATCCTCCCGCCCCCTGCTTCTATAAGGGTGCCTTCCCCACTCCTGCCTCCCCGCCCTGGCATTCCCCTACACTGGGTCATCGAGCCTCCAGAGGACCAAGGGCCTCTTCTCTCATTGATGCCAGACAAGGCAGAAATTCTTTATTACCAATGGAAGCCCTCTAGGGGCAAGGACCTTCAGGTCTGGAATCTTGGCTTTGGGAGATGAATTAAGACAAAACATTTGTCCCAATTCCCAACATCTTGGAATGCATTTCCACTAGACTGAAGAATTCATTTAGCATGAAGAATGAGGAACATTAATGAGTGATAATGAGTTCCCCTAGTGTCTCAGTCAGGGCTTCTATTCCTGCGCAAACATCAGGACCAAGATGCAAGTTGGGGAGGAAAGGGTTTATTCGGCTTACACTTCCATGCTGCTGTTCATCACCAAAGGAAGTCAGGCCTGGAACTCAAGCAGGTCAGGAAGCAGGAGCTGATGCAGATGCCATGGAGGGATGTTCCTTACTGGCTTGCTTCCCCTGGCTTGCTCAGCCTGCTTTCTTATAGAACCAAAGACTACCAGCCCACGGATGGTACCACCCACAAGGGGCCCCGCCCCCTTGATCACTAATTGAGAAAATGCCTTACCGCTGGATCTCATGGAGGCATTTTCTCAACTGAAGCTCCTTTCTCTGTTGATAACTCCAGCTTGTGTCAAGTTCACACACAAAACTAGCCAGTACACCTAGTCTTATAAAATAGTACATACCTCATAAACCTCAGGCCTGTTAGGATCTTAAAAATGACCATATAGTTTACACATATAAACCCACATTTTAATCAATACATAGAGATTTGAATTTTGTGATTTTTCTAAAATCTGTTAAAGTCTCTGAAACAAGGACATTGAGTTCTGAGTAACTACATGATCTGTGCTGTGAAAACAAGGGAGGAAATTAAGGTTGATTCTTGTCCCTCAAACTTGTAGACATTTACTTAGAGTGTTTTGCATTGCATTCAATGTGAATTTACAATCTAATGTTTTTAAACTCTTTTTTCTAGGCAAGGATAATTTTACCAAATAATAGTAGAACCTGAGAGAATTCGAGCTTGTGGCAGTCTGACAGTAATTTGTAATTCTTCTGTGAACAAAGAACCAGCAAAAAGAACAAAAGTAGAAAGAATTTGGTTTTCTGGTATCAAATAATCACTGCTTCACCTCCTTCAGAGAATCAGCAGCCAAGAAGCAAAGCAGCTGTGTTGAGATGAAATGCTGAAATGAGGAAGGAAGAAGATGATTGACTTTGGCCTCTGGTAGAATATAGGTTTCAGAACTTTCCTGTATTAAATACTTAAATTGTTAACATTCATTGAACCAACAAAAATACTACCAGAAAGTACTTTGAAATCATAGTTTTTTAGTACAATTTATTTATTTATTATTTTGAATAAAGTAATAATAGCAGTGGTATATGCTTAGGTCAAAATTAAATATTTTTATTCTACATAAATAAGTTTATTTACCTGACATGAACATAATACCATTAAATATAATTATAGAAATAGTAGCTGTGTATCTAGGCCTATATTAATTACATAACCACATTAAATTTTATATGCAATCAGCAGTAACTAAGCATCACATTGTATTGGTTATTAACCTAGTCTTCTTAATTAGGATCTCAGCAAAGATTGCTGAAGCCCAAGAATAGAGAATTGAACTAAGCATATTTGGCATGATACTATGGCTAGGTATGACCCCTGCAGACTCACGTGCTTGAAAAAGCCTAAGGTGACCAGGGAGTGGAATGTGGTGGTTTGAGTATGCTTGGCTCAGGGGGTGGCACTGTTAGGGGGTGTGGTCTTGTTGGAGGAAGTGAGTCAATGTGGGGGTGGGCTTTGAGGGATATTCCTCCTAGCTGTGTCAGGATGCCAGTCTTCTCCTGACTGCCTTCAGATCAAGATGTCTGCCTGGCTACCCCTATGCTTCCTGCCATGATGATACCGGACTGAACTTCTGAATTTGTAAGCTATCCTCAATTAAATGTTGTCTTTGGTCATGGTATCTTTTCTTAACAATGAAAACACCATGACAATACATACACATTAATGTAGACATAAAGTCATACACATGCACACATACACATGCACACATGCATGCACATGCTCATAAACACACAAAAAATACACCACATGAATACATACACACATAGATCCTACAAAAATCAATGTCAATGTCAGTAAAAACCTTAGTAATCATCCTTTACAATGAATTCATGATGTTCACAGAAGTCAATAAATAAAATATTACTTTTAAGATTTATTCCTATGTATAAAGCTTTACATGGTAAGTCATAAAGATTAATTTAATCAATAAGCTCAAAATAGTTATTAAGACACTTTCTCATGAGTTAGACATAAAAGAATGTCATAAAGAATTAAACTGTACTAAAAGAATTAAAGAGTAGTTACCCATTTTATCATACTCAGGGTTAAAACATGGGGTTTACGTATTCTAGAAGTGAGTAGTTAATATTATTTGTATGACTTTCAATATCAAAGTCATTTGAAACAGAGTAGTTGTCCATAGTACTGAATAAAGACAAAAGCATTGGTGGGTGCTTTGAAAGCATTGGACTGAAGACTGAAGAATGTATTTGAATAACTATGCCTCTGATGCTTTTTTCTTTAGCCTAATTTTATGGACTAATGTTTTCTCTTTAATGTATACTAATATGCTGTTATGTCAAAAATGGCAGGAAAGATTTAGGTAAGATTTTGTTGGAATACATTCAATCCTCTTGCGTAATTACACAAAATTAAAAAATACATTTTAAATGAGCTTCCACAGATGGGATGTTTCCAATTGATTTTAGCAGGAAAGCTCAGTGAGATAGTAGGCTTTAATTAGAGTACTATGGAGCAAGGAGATAATTGCACTTGCAGCATCCTGAGATAGTGGTCAGGATCAGCAGCTTAACAAAGCACACTGCAGCATTGAAGTGAGCATCATAACTGAATGCTTTCAGACAAAACCTTACTCTCTGCCTATGGAATTAGAAAATGAAAAGGAGGTGTGAGTCCAACAGCATCAAATTTGTTAGTTAGGCTACTTGTGCATCTATACTGCGGGGGGTTAGAAGCCTCCACTCATTTAGCCTACTGTTTAAATGCATTTGTGGTCAAAGCTTAGGTAGCGTATATAACATATACTACTTATGGAGATGTCCTGACATAACTGTATCTATTCAACAGCATCAGTCCTTGTACTTCATGAAAATGTATTAGTGAATTTATTTGATTTATATATATATGTTTTTCGAGACAGGGTTTCTCTGTGTAGCCCTGGCTGTCCAGGAACTCACTGTGTAGACTAGGCTGGCCTCGAACTCAGAAATCCACCTGCCTCTGCCTCCCAAGTGCTGGGATTAAAGGTGTGCGCCACCACTGCCTGCCTATTTTTAGAATTTTAAAAGCTTTCTTACATTTACTATTTTATTTTTCATTCGTACTGATGATGTGTCTCTATGACTGTGTGATTGTGTGTATTTCTCTCTCTCTCTCTCTCTCTCTCTCTCTCTCTCTCTCTCTCTCTCTTGTGTGTGTAGGGGAACATACATCAAGGACAATTTGGAGGAGAAAACAGTTTTGTACTTTTACCATGTGGGTCCTGGAAATTAAAGTCAGGTTCTCAGAGTTGGTGCTTTTATACACTGACCCATTTTCCAACATCTGATCATTAGTTTATTAATATATTATTCATATATAAGACCTCTTGCAACCTGATGTTTAAGCTCTCAACATATTTAATATCTATTTATAGGAAATAGAATATTTTAAAGCTTTAGAAATATTACATAGATTTTGGACAATAACATGTAAACATAATTGATAATTGTGTTCCTTACAAAGCAGTATAACAATATGTTTTCTGCTTCTATTTTAACAATTTGATAATATGGAGATGGCATTACATTACAGCCATATTTGCTCACTCATTAGTTCTTATACTGAATGAAAACATATTAATGAACCCATCATTAGTATTTTAATTACACATTAGTGTATATCAATACATTGATATTCTATGAATGTGCGATGCTAGTTAGACCAGGAACAGTTAAAGCTGTTGTTATAGGATCATTGTCAGAAAAAACAAACTGACCTAGCGCAAACCTCATGATGTAATTTATATGAATTAGCATCAAGGAGATTTAATAAGAAATTGCATGTTGTCACAAACACTGCTCTCTAAAACAGAAAGCTGTTGTTATTGCTAAAATTGTGGATACTTTATGCTGGTTCTAAATGATTACAAATTCATGTTATTAGAAAGAAATGTAATTTATCAGGTAATTTTAATTACATAAGCATACAATAAAATTTTTGAAATCTCATTTTTAAACTCTGTTAAAACTTCATCAAACAATATTCTTACTAGAGACAAAAGAAGCTGCTATGGGATTTATTTCCCATAGAGACAGCGGATTATTACACGAAATAGTGTTTTCTGCACACAATAGAGCAGTTGTACATATGGACTCACAGTGCTTGTGACAGCAGTCACAAGATCTGCTCAGGCTCACGAAGTTAAAATTCCCAAGAAATCCCACACTTAGTGAGGAAATTGCAAATTAATAGTTGCAAAGTTTGATAGACTTAGATTTCTTTAAATGTGAGACTGCAATTAGGTCTAACACACTTCAGTTGACATGCAAACAGATAAAATATATAGGCATCATCAGTTGGACTTTGGTTTTACAAATATGAGGAAACAAAGTTAAGTGGATATGGAATGGCTGAATGGTGGATGTAGTAGAGATATGGGGGAGATTAAAATGTACAAAGTATAGTTGAAGTTTCTGAGGAATTAATAAAATGTTTCCTAGTAAAATACTATTCTCAGATTAAAAATCAGAATGTTATATAGTATTACATTATAAGGCTATGAATTTTGAAGTTTTACATTATATGCCATAGGTGATTTAAATAACATGTGGAGTTAATGTGTATCTGAAAGTAATGTATTCTTCATTTCCAAACTCTGTCACTGAAAGGAATTCCCTGTATTCATGATGGTTTATACATTCTAAATTGGAAATATAGAATAGACTTGTGCTAATACAATATTTTATTAATTCAAGTGCATTTAAATATATATATCAATGCGTTATAAAATTATATGATAATTATTTTACATTTTAAAATATTTAAATTATCCTGTGGCTGTTGAAATTTTATATTAAATTAAACATAGATAAATTTTTAGCAATGCTTTTTTAATGACAAAGAATCTAAGCAATTAAAATTGCAAAAGTGTGACATTAGACACCCCTGAAAATGTCACCTACATAACCCTCTTGTTGAAAGGTGTTCGTCTACAAATAGAGCTACTGATGAGTGATGATATCTTGGAGGCACTAGATTCATCAAACAATCAATGTTTCTGAGTTGATGGGCTATTAGGAGGTAGAACACTGGAGGAAGAATTATATTACTGAGATATTCCAGGAAGAATCTATTCATGGCCTAATCTGGATATTTTCTTTGTTTCTTTGTTTCTTTGTTTGTTTGTTTGTTTGTTTGTTTGTTTGTTTCTTTCTTTCTTTCTTTCTTTCTTTCTTTCTTTCTTTTCTTCTTTCCTTCCTTCCTTCCTTCCTTCCTTCCTTCCTTCCTTCCTTCCTTCCTTCTTTCCTTCCTTCCTTCCTTCCTTCTTGTTTTTTTCATGTACCATCAGGTAAGCTGAAATTTTTCTGTCCTGCCCTGGGACCTGTGATGTCCCACAAGAGTGGAACAAATAATAAGAGACTGAAATTTCTGAAACAATTATCGTAAGTAAGTCTTTCTCCTAAATTCTCTTAAGTATTTTTTTTCACAGTGACAGAAAACTGGCTAACACATAGTTATATTTTTTTAATGCAAAGGTATAATAAAAGCATATATATGCTAATCTAATACATAGTTAAATATAAAATTCAAATAAAATTGTAAAGAAAAGCATGACTTTACATTTTTTATATTAGCTATCTTCTAATGAGTATAACTAAGGTGAAAAAATGTTATATTTAGTTATATATTATGACATCAAGAGGGATTATTCCTTCTCTATGGCAATGTAGTGATGAGTTTGGTATGCATGCAAAATAGTTTGGATTAAAGGCAACAACAAAAAAGATCTTTTTGGAATATAGACATACTATAAGTATTCACCTTTAATCCCTAAGGTTAACTTGGAGAAGGATGCAGCCATGCTTGAAAGTTATGTGTTCTTGAGAGGCAGACAAAGTGATCAAATCAGAGTAAGATTTGCCAGATATGCCCAACTCTTAGAACAGACAGGAAAAAGAGGTTATTTAAGAGAACAGTTCAGAGGGAGAAAGAGATGGGAGACAGCTTTACAGAGACAGGTTTCAGGTGCAGACAGAATGAGCCAGAGAATGTCAAGATCCATAAGATTAGAACAGATTGTCAGAGTTAGTTTGCGAAAAGGCAGAGCAATTCAGTCAGTGGCCGAGAAAAATGATTGAATTAGTCAGCTTGTAGAGAAGTTTCTGCCAGAAAAGCTCACTTCAACTAGCCAGACAGATTTCAGAAAGAGCTAGAAAGATGAATTTACTCAGAATTAAGTCTCTGAGATGACAATTACATCTGGTAAATAAAAGTTACTTTTACAGTCAAGTCATTGGGGTGGTTTTGAATATTTATAATGCCACATTCTTCTTGTTCTTTCCTGTTTCACATGTGTGGATGAAAATGTTATCAGCCTTCTTTCTGACCCTGGTGTCACGTTCACCCTGATTGTTGCTATACTTTACCTGCTGTGATCAACTTCATCAGTCTGGAACTATAAGGCAAATAAAACCTTCATCTTCTAAGTTAGTTTTTAAGGTTATTTTTATCACAGTAGAAGAAAAATAGCTAATACTATTTAATATATTTTTAGCAGTTTTGTAACTCTTCTTTGCCCAAAAGCCTAGAATAGGGAGGAAAACAAAAATACACTTTGTCTGCTGATATGAAAGTAAGCATAATTGATATTATTCCTGGTACAAGATATGGCATGATACATATATAATGCATCTGAACAGGACTGGATCGTAGAGATGTAGCTCATTATGTCTTACAATGAAACTATAATCTTTGAAATTATTTTTCTCAATACATGTAAAACATAATTAAAACATGAATGAAACCTAAAGTTATTAACTGTCCAGTTTATTAAATTTCAAGCAAGAGCAAATTTTAAATTAAGTGTCAATATACATTTAAGATTGGGAAACCTCATTTTTCCCACTTATATTATGGAATAGAAATATTGATAGGAAAAATTCTCTAAAAATTAGAAGATATCTACATTTTTCTTAGTTTACCACTTAGTTTTGCTTAATGTTTTCAGCCTATGACATTAGATAAATAATAAGCTTACAGTATAAAACACACACACATGGAAATGTGTGTGTGTGTGTGTGTGTGTGTGTGTATACACACACATTTGTATGTTTGTATGTGAC
Source organism: Uromys caudimaculatus (assembly GCA_028551405.1). NCBI lineage: Eukaryota > Metazoa > Chordata > Mammalia > Rodentia > Muridae > Uromys > Uromys caudimaculatus. The sequence continues at coordinate 68,725,458 of CM052713.1, read as the reverse complement.
TACTTGCACATTAGTGCCTGTGTACACAAGAGGAGGGATTCAGATCCTCTGGAGTTATAGTCACAGATAATTGTGTCCCATCAGAATGAGTATTAGAGACTGAAATTGGGTCCTTTGGAAGAGCTGCAAGCAGTTTTAACTAATAAGTCACCTCTCTCAACTTTAGAGCATAGTTTGATATTTCAGTTTTGATTCTATTCCTGGTTAGTGATGTGATATACTATAAATGTTTTGCATTATAAAATTTATACAAAAATTAAACCATATGTTTTCTATGATTTACCTATGTGCACTATAAAACATGCTAACAAATCTCCATTTATACAGAACAAATACTAACTTTCAGGTACTTAAGAAATTAAACATGCTATAGTTTATTTTTCAAAACACAGTTAAAAGTGTCTCTTATCAGGTAACTGTCAGTTTCTTTAGTATTTTTCACTTCTTTTGGCTTATTTTGCAGGGTATGAATTTGAAATAGTCTTCTTACCCAAGAGATTTTAATGTTTATCTCCTCCTCTGTCAGTTGTTCTTTTTGACTCCAGTTTGTTTTTTGATTTTAGGTAACCAACGTCTATAGCAATTGTTGCATGAAAATGGTCTATAAATATTTATTCAATGGGTAGAAAAATAAATAAATAAAGATGATCAGAATATCTAGAGCCTATACCTAACACATGGCTATCATATTTCTCTTCTTGAATCTTTAGGTGTGTTCGCTCATAACCAAATGTTTTTTATGTGAGCATTTATCCTGAATGTATCCCTTCCCTTTGGGGAAACTTGATGCATTGACTTTATTTGTGCATCACTCATATGGCCCATTGCTATGCTTTTACCTGTCAGTTCTTTGACACTCTGTGTCCCTATGGCCAGATGGTATGTATACTGATTTGCTTTTAACTTGTGTCTTTATTTTTGGCATTTCCTCATGTGTCATCATAGATATTATTCAATTTTTTTGGACTATTTTAGATTACTCATCATTTACACTGATTTTAACTATTGTTTTCAGCCCTTTATTGATCCAATGTTTGTATCACAGATTTAAACTACTTGAGAGAACACAGATGAATATTTCTATTTGTCTAATAATTTTCTCTCATTTCAGCATTTCATTTTCATAATGCATTGAAATGACGATGCATTATTTAATTAAGTTTTTCCTGAAACTGTCTAGATTGCTAGGTAAAATGCAGTCCAGCTTATTGGAACATTGTAAGTCATGTGGTCTCAACCCTCCTTCTATAACTAACTCTCAAAAGCTTACCTAACACATACCAAACTGAGGAACAAAGTATTCAATCCACTACTAGTTTTAATTCTTCAATATTGTGAACAAATTAATAAATAAATACTGCACATGAAAAAATAATTTGCTCTATAATTTGACTGTCACTTTTGGGTCATTGGAAAACACACATCCCAAAATAAATCAGTGGCATGAAAATATAAATTTTTGTTGGAACGAGCCTACTCAGTGCTCGCTGCCCTGCTGAGTTGGCCCAGGACTAGACCCGCGAGAGGCCGGCTAGCCTACGGAGTGTGGGAGACTTCTGGTGGTTCCCAGGAGACCCCCAGGAAACTCGTGGACCCAAGTGTTACAGCCCCTTAGACAAAGTTCTCTGACACCAAACTAGTTTTGCAGTTTTATTCCTTCTGGATGTCGGGCGGCGGGCGTGGGCAGAAGCGGGAAGGAGCAGGCTGGTGGGCAGGGGCAGGTGGAGAGCAGCGTAGAGAGATGCAGAGAGCAGGCAGGCAGAGAGCCAGCGCAGGCAGAGAGAGAGAGAGCTACGCAGGTGAGACACTCTGATATACTGGTTGGGAAGGGGGCAGGGGCTTGGCAATCAATACTTTCTATTGGCCAGGTCTGGGGCCTCTCTAGTGCTACATTTGCCTATGGGAGGGGTCAGGGCTGCTTTCTACGTGACAAATCTCACATGGAAGGCGTCTCTCTTTATACAGGGGTTGTGAGAACTGTGGCTGATTTTACAGGAGTCTTCCGGGAGCGTTGGCTAAAAATATAATTTGGTCCCTTGTGAATATTTCACGGAGTCTCCCAGAATTTTCAGCCTTTGCTCAACCAGGTGACAGATTGCCTGTTACAAACCACTGCCCCCACAAATTTTAATGTTACATTTTTATTTATTATAAGTTTGTGTGACTTAACCTTGTATGAGAGAATATGATGGGGAGGAATCATGCCGGACAAAGTGTAGAAATCAGAGGACAATTTGTGAGTCATTCTTTAACTCAGTCAATAGGTCCCAGGGATGGTTTCCTTCTCCTAGTGTACCTTTAACCATGGAATGGCACAAAGCAAAATTAAATGTAGTAATTATTCAAGTATAAATTTAGAAAAAAAGAAGAAAAAATGATATCTGCTGGTACTGTGCTTTGAAATGAAAATAATAAACTTCAAACATATTTGTAAAGTTGCCAACACTTTAAATGAAACTCCTCTTGCAAATTAAAGAAAACAAAAATAAAAGAAAAGCAGTATCTCCAAAGAGACCAACAATGGAATGGGAAAATCATGAGGTGAAAATAGCAAAAGTCAAATTGAGTGCAATCTCTTCTATTTGCCTTTAGAAAGTATGTTTATTGTGAACTTGTCGATCTGTAGGTAAGTTACATTGTGTCTTTGTCCTGATGTAAGAACAGCTGAGTGGCACATGGTCCCCTGAGCCCTGTTTTCTAGCTCTGAGCTTGCTTTTCAGTCCAGAGGAGCCTTGCAGAGCCTTTCAGAACATGAAGAATATCCTGTCTCCCCATGGAAATTGTTGGGGGCCCCAAAACTAAGCATCTTGGAACCATGATTGGCCATCCATCCCAGTAGGATCTGATTGTCACCTTAGTTGTTCTGCCTGTGAAAGCCTGCAGAATCGGATCCACTAGCCATCCCATTTGTTTCTGATTGGAACACATCCTGAAGAGTGGGGATTGCCTGAGGCACAGCAAAGAGTCGGGTATGATGACCCCCACTGTCTGTTCCACAGCTCCTCCAAACTTCCTGAGAAGTCCTGCTGCCATCAGTATCATTCAATCAACACCAGGAAAAAAGAGACACCTAAAGGTCAGCATACAAGCACAAACAGGATAACATGGCACCACCAGATCCCAGCTATCCTGCTACAAAACACCCTGGATATCCTAAGAAACTGAAGAACAAGAAGATCTTAAATCCAGTCTTATAAAGATAATAGAGACCTTTAAACAGGACATAATAAATCCCCTAAGGAAATATGGGAAAGTATATTCAAACAGGTAGAGTCATTAAAAGAGGAAGCAAATAAATATAAAGAAAAACTGGAAAATAAAATCAAACATATGAAGAATATAAATAAAACTGTCCAAGACCTGAAAATATAAATAGAAGAAACAAAGAAAACACAAACAGAAGAAATACTGGAATGGAATATCTAGGAAAGAGAACAGGAACTACATACATGAGCATCACCAGCTGAATACAGAGAGAATCTCCAGTGTTGAAGGTTCAATAGAAGAAATTAATATATCAGTCAGTGCAATATCTAAAAAGTTCATGACCCAAAACATCCGGGAAATTTGGGAAAATATGAAAGGACCGAACGTGAGGATAAAAGAGATAGAAGAGGAGGAGGAGGAGGAGGAGGAGGAGGAGGAGGAGGAGGAGGAGGAGGAGGAGGAGGGGGAGGAGGAGGAGGAAGAGTGAGGAGGAGGGGAAGGAAGATTCCCAGCTGAAAGGCCCAAAAAACATCTTTGACAAAATCATAGAAGAACATTTCTCTTACCTAATGAAAGAGATGCCAATAAAGATAAAAGAAGCTTACAGAACACCAAATAGATTGGACTTCCTGCCATATAACAATCAAAATACTAAATATACAAAACAAAACAAAAAATGATTAAAGAATAAAAATAAATAACTTAAAAAAACAAAGAATTTTAAAAGTAGCAAGGGTAAAATGTCAAGTAACATATAAAGGCAAACCTATGAGAATTACCCCTGATTTCTCACCTGAGACTCTAAAAGCTAGAATGGCCTGGGTAGAGATCTTGCAGACTCTAAGATAACAGATGTCAGACCAGACTACTATACCCAGCAAAACTTTCAATCACCATAGATGGAGAAACCAAGATATTTCACGAAACACAAAACAATTTTAAACAATACCTTTCCACTAACCCATCCCTACAGAAGATACTAGAACTCCAACCCAATGAGACTAACTATACTCAAGGAAACACAAGAAATAAATAATTTCACAGCATTAATACTACAGAAAATAAACACATACACACACACACACACACACACACACACACACACTCAATTACCACCAACATCAAAATAACAGGAAGTAATAATCATTGGTCATTTATATCTCTAAACATCAATAGACTCAATTCCCCAACAAAAATGCACACACTTCTAACATAGTGGATGAATAAACAGAATCCATCATTCTACTATATACAAGACACACATCTCAGAAATAAAGATAATCATTATCTTCGTATAAAGGACTAGAAAGGGTTTTCTAAGCAAAAAGGCCTAAGAAACAAGCTGGTGTAGCCATTCTAATATTTAATTAAATAGGTTTTCAACTAAAAGTAATCAAAAGAGACAGGGAAGGTAACTTCATACTCATCAAAGGCAAAATCCGCCAAGACTACATCCCAATTCTGAACATCTGTGCCCCAAATGCAAGGGTATAGATATTTGTAAGAGAAACATTGCTAAAACTTAAACCACATACCAAACCTCACTCTTTTAGAGTGGGAGACCTCAAGACCCAACTCTCACCAATGGACAGGTCATGGAGACAGAAACTAAATGGGAGGGGGGAAAGAAACTAACATTAGTTTGATTCAATGAAACCTAACAGATATATGTAGAAGATCTCATCCAACCAAAAACGTACCGTCTTCTTAGCACTTCACAGAACCTCCTCCAAAATTTCCAATTAAATCACTCACAAAGTAAATCTCAACAGATATGATTGAAATAACCCCATGCATTTTATCAGATCACCATGAATTTAAAAGTATACATCAATAATAATAGCAATGGAAAGCCTACATACTATTGGAAACTGAACAACTCTCTACTAAAGAATAACTGAGTCAGGAAAGAAATAAGGAAAGAAATTCAACACTCTCCAAAAGACAATGAAAATGAGGGCACAACATACTCAAACTTATGGGACACTATTAAAGCAATACTAAGTGGAAAGTTCTTAGCACTAAGTGCACTCATAAAAAAATTCAAGAGTTCTCATACTAACGAGCTAAATGTATATCTGAAGACACTAGAAAATACTGAAACAAACACAACTAGGAGTAGTAGATGGCCAGAAATAATCAAACTCAAGTATAAATCAATCAGTTAAAAACAAAGAGAGCAATACAAAAGGTCAGTGAAACCAAGAGATGGTTCTTTGCAACAATCAAAAACATAAACAAACCCTTAGCCAAACTAAATAAAAGGAAGAGAGACAGTACCCAAATTAACAAAATCAGAAATGAAAAGGGAGACATAACAATTGACACTATGTAATTCAAAGAATTATTACTCTTCAAAGTAATACTATTTATTGTAGTATTACTTTGAAGAGTAATAATTCTTTAAAAGCCTGTACTTCAAAGCCTGTACTCGTAGCCACTAGACCACCAAGGAATGACAAGGTCAGGCAAATTATCTGAACAGTCCTATAACCCCTAAGGAAACAGAAGCAGTCACTAAAAGGAATGACAAGGTCAGGCAAATTATCTGAACAGTCCTATAACCCCTAAGGAAACAGAAGCAGTCACTAAAAGTCTGCCAACCAAAAAAAGCCTTAACTCAGACACTTTTAGTGAGGAATTCTACCAGAATTTCATGGAAGAGCTATTGCCAATACTCCTCACACTATTGCACCAAATAGAATCAGAAAGAACACTGACAAGCTCATTCTATGAGGCTGTAGTCTTCCTGATACTTAAATCACACAAAGAATCAACAACAAAAAAAGAGTATTTCAGAACAATTTCCTTTATGAACATTAATGCAAAAGTACTCAATAAAATAAAATGAATCCAAAAACACATCAAAGATATCATCCACTATGATCAAATAGGCTTCATCCCAGGGAAGCAGGGGTGGTTCAATAAGCAAAAATCAATCAACATGTCCACCATATAGACAAACTGAAAGAAAAAGACATCATGACTATCTCACTAAATGCTAAAAAAGCATTTGACAAAATCCAACACTCCTTCAGCATAACAGTCTTGGAGAGAGCAGGGATACAACGTGCATACATGCACACAATAAAGGCAAAATACAGCAAGCCAATGACCAACATCAAATTAAATGGAGATAAACTTAAAGCATTTACACTAAAATTGGGGACAAGGCAAGGCTGTCCACTCTCCCCATATCTCTTCAACATAGTAATTGAAGTTCTTGGCAGAGCAATAAGGCAACTAAAGGAAATTAACAGGGTACAAATTGGAAAGGAAGAAGGACAAGCATCACTCTTCACAGATAATATGATAGTATACATAAATGATCTCAAAATTCTACCAAAGAACTCCTACAGCTTATAAACACCTTCAGCAATGTGGCTATATACAAAATTAATTCCAAAAACTCAGTAGCCCTCCTCTACACAACTGATAATCGGCTGAGAAAGAAGGTAAGGAAACGGTACCCTTTATGTATGCACAAATAACATAAAATACCTTGGTGTAATGCTAGCCAAGCAAGTGAAAGACCTGAATGACAAGAACTTCACATCTCGGAAGAAATAAATTGAGGAAAATATGGGAAGATAGAAAGATTTCCCTTGGTAATGGATGAGGTAGAATTAACATAGTGAAAATGGCCATCTTACCAAAAACAATCTACAGATTCAATTTCATCCCCATCAAAATTCCAACACAATTTATCATAGATCTTGAAATAATAATTCTCAACTTCCTATGTAAAAACAAGAACACATAGGGTAGTTAAAATGATCGTGAACAATACAGGAACTTCTGGAGGCATCACTTTCTATGACTTCAAGCTGTAGTACACAATTGTAATAAAAACTGAAAGGTGTTGGCATAGAAACAGACAGGTTGATCAAGGGAATTGAATTGAAGACCCAGAATTAAATGAAGACACCTATGAACATTTGATTTTTGACAAAGAATTCAAAAACATACAATGGAAAAGGGAGAGTATCTTCAATAATTGTTGCTGGTCGAACTGGATGTCTGTCTGCATGCAGAAGAATGCAAATAGATCCATATCTATCACCCTGCACAAAACTCAAGTCCAGATGGATCAAAGATGTCAACAAAAAATCAGATATACTAAACTTAATGGAAGAGAAAGTAGGGAATAGTCTTGAACTCATAGGTACAAGCGATACTTTCAGAACAAAACATCAATGGCTCAGACACTAAGATCAGTAATTAACAAATGGGACCTCATGAAACTGAAATCCCTCTGAAAGTCAAAGGACACCTTCATTCAGACAAAATGACAGCTTACAGAGTGGAAGAAGATCTTCACTACATCAATCCTACATCTGACAGAGAGCTAATATCCAAAATATAAAAAGAACTCAAGAAGTTAGGCACCAGCAATCCAAATAACTCAACTGAAAATGGAAGAAAGAGCTAAACAGAGAATTCTCACCAGAGGATTCTCTAATGTCTGAGAAACATCTGAAGAAATGTTCAATGTCCTTAGTTATCAGGGAAATGCAAATAAAAATGACTCTGAGATTCCATCTTATAGTCATCACAATGGCTAAGATCAAAACCTCAAAGAACACCACATGCTGGCGATGTTGTGAAGCAAGGGGAACACTGCTCCACTGCTGGTGGGAGTGCAAACTTGTACAAACACTCTGTCAATCAATTTGGTGTTTTCTCAGAAATTTGAGAATAGTTGTACCTCACGATCCAGCTATACCTCTTGAGCACATATCAAAAAGATGCCCCACCATCCCACAAGGACACTTGCTCCACTGTATTCATAGCAGTTTTATCAGTAATAACCAGAAACTGGAAACAAACTAGATGTCTCTCAATTGATGAATTGATGCAGAATATATGATATATATACACAATGGAATAATACTCAGTGCTTACATATAGGTTTATATATACTTGGCCCAGAGAATGGCACTATTAGGAGGAGTGGCTTTTTTGGAGGTGTGTCTCTGTGGGTATGAACTTTAAGATCCTCATCCTAACTGCCTGGAAGTCAGTATTCTGCTAGCAGCCTGCAGATGAAGATGTAGAACTCTTAGCTTGCTATGCTTGTTTAAAATGCTCTTCATGACACTTAACAAGAGAACAAAGTCTATGATGGGCGTTTCTGAGACATTCTTTGTCAATGCAATTAATCTGAGTCTCTTCACTTTACCCTCAGACAGACTCTTCAGACAAGGGCAAAAAGTAGCCACATTATTCATCAAAATACTACAAAAACAGTCTCTAGGCCACATATTGATATTCTCCACTGAAACCTCTTGGGGCAAGTATACACAATTTAAATCACTCTCAGTAATAAAGTCTTCCCTATTCCTATTAGGATAGCCCATTAAACCCCAATTTAAAGTCTTCCATATTCCTACTAGGAGAGCAAGTTCTGGGAAATCCAAGCTTAGGTAGTGAGGGAGTTGGAAAACAGAAAGCTTGTAATAGAATTGTGGGGGGGTATGTTTCAGCCCCAGCAAGCAGCAGAACACAGCAGCTTTGGACATGTGGCTCTGGCTTTAGAGTGGAAAATAGAAGGGACTCCTGGGACAATTGATGCTGATTAGCTAGAGCTAAGAAATTAGCAGTGATTAAGAAATTAGCAGTGAGGTGAAATCTTCTGGGAAGTGTTTTCTGAGAGTACAAAGAAGTTGTGTTCCAGAGACAGCCAAGGTTTTACCTCATGCTGCAGCTGTCCTTGGTAATGTCTAAGTTACCCAGGTGATATTGGTTTTGAAGACATAAGGGGGTCCTGAACAGCAGGTGAGGCTTGGCACTGTGAGAGGCCATGGAAAGGCATTGGTGGTGCAGCCTCAGTTGCAGTTGATGGCCCAGGACTGAAGGAGTCATGCAAAGGAGTTGAGGCTTGGCACAATGAAGAAAGCCTATGAAAGGCTATTGGTGAAGCCTAGTTGCAGCAGAAGACCCCAGAGTGTAGTACCAGAGAAATGTTAGTGATTCCCCCAAAACACAGACAGGAGTCAATCTGATGCAACTCACAGCAGGATCTTTATTCTATTTGAGCTAGCTTGGGCCCCCCCAAAGCTCTGCTGTCACATAGGACAGTTTTGGTGTCGGGGAGTCCCAAATATCTATCAGGGCAAAACTTTATAGTAAGCAGCAAGCAGGAAGTACTCGTGCAAGCATCTAATTGGAAAGCTACTTTGGCCTTTAACATAATTGGCTGGTCCTGGGAGTCATATCATAAATGTAATTTTTGCTCCCTTCTACATTGGTAGTCATTAGGCAGGGGGTATGCTTGTAACCTGGGGCTGCAGGTTTGTTGGAGGAACAACCAGGAGATGCTGGTCTTGTTGAGTGTGTAACCTGGAGACACATGTCCTCTTGGGGATTAACCTAGAGACTGGTCCTAAGTTCAGGTTATATTGGGGGACAACTTGGAAACTAATGCTAGGTACCAGCCTATCAGTTTACCTGAGTTCAAACTTGGGTCAGGTTCTATACAATGGACGCTGAACTTAAAAGATTTGGTCTCGCAAGTATATTGGAGATGCCAGTACCATGGGGATGATCACTAAGAAAGCAGTGGCAGTATGTCAATCTGAGCTTAGAGTGCTACAGAGGGCAGAGCTGGAGAAGTAATGCCAGCCCTTTGGAGGAGCCCAGGAGATCATGTGTAGATCCCAGACATTGGAACAAGAAGCTGTAAAGTTGAAGGTGCCTTTTAGACCCCAAGATATTAAAGATGTCAGAGCTGTGCAATATCTGGCATAGAAAGATGCTAACAGGGAGTGGAACCAGCCCAGGAAAGGAAGTTTGTTGTAGTCAACAAAGATGAAAAAGGACTGAAGATCTGAAAACTACTTTGACATCAGACATGGAGATGTAGAGTTTGGAATTTGCCTATCTGGTTTCCTGCCTTGCTCTGGGGATTACAGTTAAGTGATTGGATGAATCTAAAAAGAGACCTTGAACTTTGGACTTTTAACATTGGCAAGACTGCTATAGACTATGGGGACCATGGAAGATGGACTAAATGTATTTTGCATTGTGCTATATTTAGGTATGACCCCCATAGACTCATGTGTTTGAGCAAGACCATGGGGGCCAGGAATTGGAATGTAATGGTTTGTATATGATTGGCCCAGAGATTGGCACTATTAGGAGGTGTGGCCTTGTTGGAGGTGTGTCACTCTGGGTGTGAGCTTTTAGGCCCTCATCCTAGCTGCCTGGCAGTCAGAATACTGCTAGTAGCCTTCAGATGATTATGTAGAACTCTCAGTGCTGCCTGACCATGTCTGCCTGGATGCTACCATGCTCCCACTTTGAAAATAATGGACTGAACCTCTGAACCGGTATGCTAGCCCTAATTAAATGTTGTTCTTTATAAGAGTTGCTTTGGTCATGGCGTATGTTCACATCATCAGTAAAACCCTAAGACACTCAGCCATTAAACCAAAGACATCATGAACTTTGCAGGGAATGGATGTAACTATAAAATATCATCACAGTGGAGGGATAAGGAGAACAACCCACCCACTAAAACCTTTGACCCAAAATGTGCCATGCTTACAAGATGTGCAGGGACAAAATGCAGAGATTGGGGTAATGGCCAACTAATGACTGCCCCAAATTGAAACCCATCCACTAGAAAGAACCAATACATGACACTATTAATGATATCCTATTATTCTTGCAGACAGGTATCTAGCATAACTGTATTCTGAGAGGTTTTGTCCAGCTGCCAATGGAAACAGATGCAGAGACTCACTCTGAAACATTAAATGGAGCTCAGAGAATCTTAAGGAAGAACTGGGGGGGAAGCATTGTGGGACCCGAAAAAGAGAGGGGTCTCACTGGATGATGAACCGAGTCAACTAACCTGGAAATGGGGTTTACCAGAGACAGAATTTTCTTCCACTGTGCCAGGAGGGGCTGGACTTAGGACTCCTGCATATAAGTAGCAGATGAGTAGGTTAGTCGTCATGGGGTCTCCCAACAACTGGAGCAGGCGTTGTTGTTCCTGAGCCTTTTGTCTGGATTCCTGTGGATTGCGCACCCTTAATTGGACAGCCTTGTCTGTTCTCAGTAGGAGATGATGCTTGTAGCCCTGCAGTGACTTGATATGTACAGGAGGGTGTTGTGTTAGTAGGAACGTGTGTGTGTGTGTGTGTGTGTGTGTGTGTGTGTGTGTGTGTGTGTATGTGATTCCCAGATGGGCTTCTTCTTCTCAAAAGAGAAGGGAAAGGTGGAATGGGGGTAGGACTTGCATGAAGAGCTACTTTGAGGAGAGGACAGGCAGATGTTGAGTTGCAAAGTGAATAAATTTAATAAATAAGTAAATAAAGGCTACACAATTATCTTTTAATATTGTGAAACATGGTAGGGAATGAAATTTTAAAAGGAAGGAAATTATCAAAAATATGAAAATTGAAGAACCAATTAACTACAGTAATTATTATGTTTTATTTACAATTATGAAACAAACATGGGAAGAGAATATTCTAATGTCCTCAGAGATGATTCTGTGTTTGAGGAAAGAAAAGCAACATGGAAGCAATGATGCTGGAACACAGTAAAGGATGGAGACATAAGGACAGACTATCTACCAAGAGAAGTATGGAGCTACTTGCCCTACAAAGAAGCCCAAATGCCCAAGCAGCCTCCACACTGGACTGCTTCAGGACTGTGCCCAGTGAGGAGTCTCAAACACAGGTTCTCTAGATTGATGTGTCAAGGTTCTGTCCCAGTGTGCTATGGGAAAGGAACAGATGGCAGTATGCCTTCCAGCTTCACAAATAGGAAAACATTGATTCCCCATCTGGGTAGAATGGAAGCTGCTTTTCAACTGTGGATGGCATCCCAGAACTGTTATTTCACTATTTCTGGAAGCACCGACCTCCTAGATACACTCTTCATGCCCACAAATACACCCTACTGACATCAGGTCTCTGTATGTTATAAAATGTGGCAAAGGGGAGAAAGAAAAGTTTTGATCTGGGATGCATCTGGCATTCAGGGAGTTTTGCATATAACCATTCTCCCATTCTGGATAAGGTAGTAAGGAATCCTATTCAAGATTGATAAATCTAATTGAACGAGTAGTCACACATACTGTGTATTTCTGGTCAAGGCAAATTTAAGCATAAGATAGATGTGATCAATCGTATAATTTTTAAAATGAGACTAACATATGTTAGGATTTAAAAGGGTATTTGTGGCTAGTTGAAGCAGCAGTGTGGACAATATGTTAAATAAGGAAACAGTCTTGACATAGGAGGTTGGTGATGTGGACAGCTGGGAAGGGACACAGGTCCTCAGTGAAAAGTGATAAGAAATCATAGAGCTAATGTTCTTCCCTGAAGTACCTATAGCAGTGTACAAAATCTAGAAATACTGTGTGATAGTAAATACATTTACCTGAAGTAAGGAGAAAACTATGACGTTATCTTTCATGGAGTGAGAGCACCTTGATGGACTGAACTCTGAGACAATGGAACAAATCCAGAAAGTGGAAATAATCAGCCTGGGAGACTGATAAATGAGTGAGCAGGTAAATAATAGAAAATGAAAACAGGCTCACTCTTAATATGTATGAGAAGTAATTTGCACCCTTATCAGAAAAAGAGTGTTAGATGAAATGTAATGCAAATGCAAGTGCCCTGTTGAATACGATAGAACATTCTAGAGCTGGCTCAAACCTTGAGAGATCTATTAAAAAGATTCAGGCAGCACAAGTTTGTGTTAGAAATCTTCTATCAGCAATGAGCATTTTCTGTCATCAGGTTTTCTTGGATTTAAAAAACAATACAAGAAACCATTCAATATGTTCAGCAACTAGAATGATGCTTTGCTCCTTGTGGGAATCCACATGAAATTTCACAGCGTCAGATAGAATGAAGGTTGTGAACGGTCACTCTGCCTCTTTCCTGTTCTGTTCTAGCAGGTGAATGATTCTGTTGAAACGGTTGACATTTTAAAATTCCTCCCAAAATTTCCTTACCCCATTGTCAGTGAGAGTAAACACCAAAATCTGTGAGAAATCTGAAATTCCATTATAGTGCAGCTCTTTTGACTTTCATATTCCACCCAATTTCTTTTCTTTTTCTTTTTTCTTTTTTTCTTTTGCCCATTCAAAGGACTCCTATAACAGATAGTAAAGACCTGTTTTAAGCATCATATTCTCTTTTGCAAATGAAATCAGACCATTTTGTACTAAAGGTAGAGTCTAAGTTCATCACAGCTCTAGAATTAGGATGTTGGAGACTACGTCCCCCAGTTTCCAGCCATTTGTCACCTGTTTCTCCTTATTCGTTGATTGAAGAGTCTTCTCAGCCATTCTCTTAGCACTCTATTAAATATAAATGAACTTTACACTCTCGGGACTTCATTGATACCTTTAACTTCTCTGGTACTTATTAACAGTATTTTAATGAGAAAGAAATTCCTTCCAATCCCAAAATATTAATGCTTTTCTATTTAAGAAAGTGATGAACAGACTATGTCTCAATTACCAAATGTAGTCTGCCATCTGTTGTATGCTCTGAGGTTCAAAATGTTTATCTTATGTAAAATGTCACATAACGCTTTCTGACATGCAAAAATTAAATTAAATTCGAATTTCAGTTTCCATGAGCAAAACACTCTGAAAAATGTAGTGATTTCTAAATATAATATAAAAACACCAATGATCTATAATCATTCCTTGCCTTCAACCAAAAACTTCTGGGATTTCTGCCATAGGCTATGTTACTCTAAGAACTACAAGTGTTTGAATCCCTTGAGCAGATGTGTGCATATCTTAGAACTGGAAAATAGAGTGTTAGGGAAGCATGACACTAAAAATTAGAAGCAGACATGTGTCATGTCAGCATTGTGAAAAAGTCAGGTTAATAAGAAGTAAAAGACTCATAAAAACAACAGAAGGTCATCAGCAACCGAACAATACCAGAGAACAGCTGAAATGCCTAAAGGCAAATAAATTTCACTCAGTACAAATTAGGACCCAGCTTACACAGTCCTGTTGCATGGAGGGAGGAGCCAGAAAATTTTAAACAAGGTAAATCAAGTGGCAGGGGACTAAAAGAGGGCTGCAGGCAGTCCTAATTTCTAGAAATACCAAACTGTTTAAAAGTAGAGAAGATTTAAATTAATACTGGAGATAAACCAAGAAAGAGAAAACAAAACAAAACAATAACGCATTGCAAATCTATAACAAACTCCTTCAATTGTCCTCTGAGAAATAAGAAACGAAAAGCACATCATGTTGTCATTTTGTCAAAATTGAACAGCATCTTCATTGATACTTACTGTCCATGTTCTCCTTTCTATTTTGGAGATATACTCAATTCTATAGTATTTCTTTACAGTTCTATTCGAATTTATCCTGCTTAGAGGTCTCTTTCTTTCTTTCTTTCTTTCTTTCTTTCTTTCTTTCTTTCTTTCTTTCTTTCTTTCTTTCTTTCTTTCTTTCTTTTTTCTTTTTTTTTTGTGCTGGTCATTTATTTTCTTATTCTGTAAATTTAGTGTTTTTTTTTTTTTATTTACATTTCCGATGATTCCCCTTTTCTTTGGAAACCCCGTGTCCCCTCCCCCTCCCCGCCTCTGTGAGGGAATTCCTCCTCCCACCTACCCGCCCACCCATTCCCATATTCCCACCTTGACATTCCCTTTTACTGGGGCCACTAGCACCCTCAGGCCCAGAGTCCTCTCCTTTCTCCCTGGTGGCCAT
>CM052713.1:68633445-68710044 GCA_028551405.1 Uromys caudimaculatus | reverse complement strand
CTGAACTTGTGGGCTAATATCCGCTTATCAGTGAGTACATACTATGTTCGTTCTTTTGAGACTGAGTTACCTCGCTCAGGATGATATTTTCAAGTTCCATCCATTTGCCTGCAAATTTCATTAAGTCATTGTTTTTTATAGCTGAGTAGTACTCCATTGTGTAAATGTACCACATTTTCTGTATCCATTCCTCTGATGAGGGACATCTGGGTTGTTTCCAGCTTCTGGAGTTCATTGATTCTTTAAATTGTTTTCATTGTCTCTGATTGATTTTAGCCCTGAGTTTGATTATTTCCTAAGGTCCACTCCTGTTTGGTGTGTTTGCTCCTTTTTGTTCTAGAGCTTTCAGGTATGCTGTTAACTTGCTACTATGAGATCTCTGCAGCTAACTTTCCTCTTAGCACTGCTTTCATTGTGTCCCATAAGTATGGGTATGATCTGCTTTAATTTTCACTGAATTCTAGAAAGTCTTTAATTTATTTCTTTGTGTTTTTCTTTGATCCAGTGGTCATTGAGTGTAAACTTGTTCAGTTTCCATGAGTTTCTAGGCTTTCTGTTGTATTTGTTGTTGTTGAAGTCCAGCTTTAATCTATGGTGATTTAATAAGATTTAATAAGGTTATTTCAATCTCCTTGTTTCTGTTGAGGCTATGTAGCTATTTCCTTTATGAGTGTGGGTACCCTTGAATTTGGTGCATAAATTCTCCAAATTGAGAAGTCCTCTGGCTGGATTTTTTCTTTGATGAATATAAAACATCTTTCCCTATTTATTTTGATTACTTTTGGTTGAAAGTATTTTCTTATATATTAGAATGGCTACTCCACCTTGTTTCTTGGGTCCCTTTGCATGGACAAACCTTTTTCTAGCCCTTTACTCTGAGAGACTGTCTCTCTGTGTTGCTGAAATATGTTTCTTATATAGAGCAGAAAGATAGATCCTGTTTACGAATCCATCTGTTAGTCTGTGTCTCTTTATTGTGGAATTAAGTCCACTGATGTTGAGAGATATTAATGACCAATGATTGTTGATTCCTGTTAATTTGATGTTGATGTTGGTAGTGTGTGTATGTGTGTGTGTGTGACAGAGAGAGAGAGAGAGAGAGAGAGAGAGAGAGAGAGAGAGAGAGAGAGAGAGAGATTCTCCTTAATGCCGTGAAAATAATTATTTCCTGTGGGGTTTTTGTTTGTTTGTTTGTTTGTTTGTTTGTTTGTTTTTTTAGTGTAGTTAGTTTCATTGAATTGGAATTTTCTTTCTGTTATTCTCTGTAGGACTGGATTTGTGAAAATTGTTTAAATTTGGGTTTGTCATGGAGTATCTTGGTTTCTCCATCTATGTTTATTGAAAGTTTTGTTGGGTATAGTATTGTGGGGTGACCTCTGTGGTGTCTTAGGGTCTGTAAGACATTTGCCCTGGATCTTCTAGCTTTTAGAGTCTCTATTGAGAAGTCCAGTATAATTCTGATAGGCCTGCCCTTATTATGTTACTTGGCTTTTTTCTCTTGTGACTTTTTAATATTCTTTCTTTGTTCTGTACATTTAGTGTTTTGATTATTATGTGGCGAGAAGGAATTTCTGATACTATGAAAACACCAAACCTAAGAATAATCAGAATAGAAGAGAGGTCTCCCAGCTCGAAGGCCCAGAAAACATCTTCTACAACATCACAGAAAGAAATTTCCCTGATCTAATGAAATAAATGCCTATAAACACACAAGAAGCTTACAGAACACCAAATAGATTGGGCCAGAAAAAGAAATTCCCCCTGCCACACAATAACCAAAATCATTGTATCTTTTTATCCATTGACCAATTTTTCATTAAAAATTAAAATGTATCATTTTTATTTTTAATTTAAAAATTATTTAGTATTTTTCTTTTTTATCATATAATTTCTTTGCATGTACATTATATCTTCTAGTTTAGTGTTTTTATAGGATTTCTGAGTATGCATATAGGTAGATCTCTGTTAATTATGCCTTTTCTTAAGCTGCTTTCTTCTATTTATTTTTTCATATTCTATAGATTAGTTTTAGTTTTATGTTATTGTGTTTCATCATGTTAGATTTTACTATTATCTTTTAGACACCTGTCTGTTTTCTAATAAGAGACAGAAATGGGAAGGTTCTGGGTGGGAAGGATGGTGGGAAGAAGCTGAGAGGAGTAGAGGGAAGGGAGCCCATAATCGGGGTGGATTATGTAAGAAAAAATATGTCTTCATTAAAAGAAAAAAAAAGTTTAAAAACATAATTTGGCATTTTAAAATGTAATTTGATTTTTAGTTACCTAGTTTGTTTAGTAGTTTCTGAATATATGTTACAAAATGGTGCTATTCCTTCACACAAATGCATAGTTACATGCGTATATAAAGATTCAGACTATTGATGTAAAAGTGATAATAATACATATGCTAACATTTTTAAAAAGCATATTGAGCTTGTTAATGCTTTCTATGTCTTAGTAGTTGAGACCACTAGAGGAGAATTGTCATCAACAGACTTATTCAGCTATGGACTCTGTATGCAACGCTAGTCTAATGGTGAAATATTTGCATGCCTCCACAGGTGTAAACAAGCATTTTCTGAATGGGTTTGAGGCCAACTCAGTGGCATGGAAGCTTTCTATAATAGTGTATAGCCAGATAAAAGGATAAGGCTTGGGTGGGAGTCTATGGGTTCATTTGGATACACTGCTTCTGCCATTTTGTTAAATGGATGTATTGTGCCTTTCAAAATTGACAACAAGTTTAAAGTTTGTGTGTGAGTGTGTGTGTGTGTGTGTGTCCTCATGTATGAATGACTATGAATCATAGATGCTTCTATTTTGGTCATGGATGCTTCTTTTCAGAGTGTGTAGTAATGATTACACAGTGTCATTACTCATCAATATAATGAAAGTAAGTGACAGTCAAATTAATGGTCATAAACCATACCTGAACAACCGAAGCATATAGTATTTCTAACAGATAATTTACTTAAGCTATTCATAATTTCAAATATTATTAGCTAAAACTAATGCTTTTTGTTGCAAATTTAGAAAATCCCCACAATATGTGATACAATGAAGTCACAATTTAAGGGCTCATTTTAAAAATATTTATTTTATTACTAACATTTAAGAATTTCATACAGAAGTTGCCATTCCATTCTTTTCCCCTACAACTCTACCTGTCCCCCCATTTCAACTTCTTCAGTTCTTCGTTATTATTATAGTATGTATATATAAATACAATCTGCTGATTTCATTTATAGCTCCTCATAGAATATGTGCATTTTTCAGCAAAATATGTTTTACAGAAATCATATTGTTAAATATATCCATTAGTTGATACAAATGTCATAAAATATTTTAACTGAACCATTAAAAACTAGAATATTGCTTTCTTTTCTAGAATTACACTTATAATAACTGTTTACTTATAAAAAGCCTAAACCATTAATGTATCATAATAAAGTAAACATAAGTTAAGACCTAATAAATCCACATTTTCACTAAGCATTTCATTTTACAGTAGGTCAATCAGACACCAGGTTTGATAATTTTTTAAAGATACACAAAATATTTTAGCAACTCTTAGGGATTGGTTCTAATGCTTTGTCTTAATTTGGCTCCCAAAATCACAGTAGAATCTATGTGTCTGGATGCTGAAGATCCCTGTCCCCAATTAATTTTTGATTGATAAATAAACAGCCAGTGGCCAATGGCTGAGCAGGGGAACAGAGAAGGGACTTTTAGGATTCCCAAGCAAGAAACACAGAGGAGAGAAGAAGGGTTTATCCCATGAGAGTGGGAGAAGGGACTGAAGGAGATGAGGGAGTTCACAGTCCCATGGAGGGAGCAATAGTGTCAACTGGCCTGACTCCCCACCCCCCGGTCCTCCTGGAGGCTGGACCACCAACCAAAGAATACACATGGAGGGACCCATGGTTCGGACCACATATGTGGCAGAGGTGGGCCTTGTTGGCCATCAGAGGGAGGAGAGGCCCTTGGGCCTGAGGGTGTTAGAGACCTCAGTAAAGGGGAATGTCAAGGTGGGAATAAGGGAGTGGATGGATGGATGGGTGGGAGGTGGAATGCCCACATAGAGGCGGGGGAGGGGGAGGAGATAGCGGGTTTCCAAAGAAGAGACCTAGAAAGGGGGAAAAATTGGAAATGTAAATAAAGTATCAAAAAAAAAAAAAAAAAGACAGGGTCATGCTATGTATGAAGTCTAACCTGGCCTCAATTTCACAGTTCTGCCCTAGCTCCCCAATGCTGGGATTATAAGCCTGTGACAGCATGTCTTAACTTCTCCTTACATGGGAGATGTTTTCAGAAAATAATGTTGACCAATTTCAACTTTTTATAACAAAGTTTAAAACCTGGTCCTTAATCTATTAGGTAGAAAGTTTGTTACTGGGTTTTTGTTAAGTGGTTTTTGGCTTTTCACTTCATAAGACAATAACCAATCAACATGAAGAGCTGTGGATCCCAGCACTAATGGATATATATACAAACTATCCTACAGCTAAGGCTCAGGGAACATTGAGGAAGAGGAGGCAGAGAGCTGTTGGAGCCAAAGGGCAGGGAGGTTGATGTGAGACTGAAGTAATGTCAGAGAATCTAGTAATGTCTCCTAGTAATGTCAGAAGCTACACACATAAAAGTCTCATCAACATGACTGCCGAAACATGGACTGAACATGGGTGACACAAATAGAAATTCCAAAGCAGATGGGGGGAAATTCATGAGGCCTGAACCCTCCAGGAAATTCAACAGAAAGATTAAAAAAAAAATGTTTAGAACTGAAGAAATATTCCTCCTCAGAAAAAAGTGCATAAATTGGTTCTCCAATACCAAATGGTCATCTCTAAACACATACATACAAGTAACCATAATGACCTATCTTGTTGTATTTATATGTATATATTCATGCACATATAAATATAGAAATATATGCATACACATATAAATATACAAATATGCATATACAATAATAATTAATGAAAAAGAGGCCAAGAATTTGAAAGAGTGCAAAGAGGGTAAGAAGGAAAGGAAGGGAAGGAGAAATGCAATTATAGTATAATCCCAGAAAGAAAAAAAAGAATGTATGTTTATTATTCAGGAACTTCAATTTGTATACCTGTAGAATTTCCCACTTATTAGAAGCGGGATTTGAGGGAATTAGAAGTCAGTCAGTGTGCAGAATCTTTCACACTATTTTACAATCACAACATGTACATTGCATTTTTTACATTGAATTTTTTTACAAAATTTTTTACAATTTTTTTTACTCAATGAAGCAACTTTTATAGTGCCTTCACTGGCTTGCAAATTATGAAAAAGTTCCATAAGAAACACAGATTCTCTGTGGTTAGAAAAATCAACAAAACAAGTAAATCGTGGTAGACATGGTGACACATTTCAGTATCCCATTGCTGGTGAGCCCAAGGTACCAAGACTGCAAAAGCTATGCTGGTGTACATTACACATGAAGACCCTCACTCAAAAAATTTAATAACTCTTTGTTTATGCAGATGGGCTTAAGATATTTAGTTTGATTGAATTGCCAAGACTCAAGTTAGAATTTACTAGATGATACTTGCTTTATATTTTGTACCACATTCTGATTCAAGCTTATCATTTTAAGAAAATTTATAACCACGTATTGTCATTTAAATAAAGCTATATATCTTATGCCACAAATGGCTATTTCTTAGGAAGTCCTTATATATTAAGCACATGTCCATTTTAAAGAAATATTCTTCACAAAGGAAATATTTTCATGGTGATATATCTTCTCACCTTGTCTTAAATAACAAAGTTATCAACAGTTGCTTATTATTATTTTCAAAACTCCTATTGTATTCTATCAGTAATGTGAATTTTAAGGTACTTAGGAAATTGTTGTTGTTGTCAACAATATGGCCTGTGTTCTCCATTCTACTTATAAAACTTGTAATTTTTCCCAGTCTAACGCCTTGGTACACGTCAATATATTCCAAGGTATAGTACTCTACCTAGAAGCCTCATCATAACTTGGGAAGCTGTTATAAATAAAAGTTATCAGGCCCTACAAAAACTGTAGATAATCCAACATCATGGAAATGGACTCAATAATTTAACATTTCATGATCTCTTTGAGTGATACTGAGGAAAACTATTTGGAAAACTACAGTTAGAAAAAAACAGGTATATGAGTACTGCTTAGTTAACTGCTATAAGGCTGTTCATTGTTACAGTGTTATTCATTAGATATCTATGTCACGGTAACCCACTATGGATTTTAAAGTGTCCAATAAATCTTTGCAGAATTAACCCTTTTAGTATCATAAAATACTCAATGATAGAGAAATCCTCCTTGGGATACCATCATTCTGACTCTTCCAAGTATCTAGCATGTGCATGTACAATTAGGTACCTGAATTGTAACATCTCATTAAATGAAAGAAAATTACAGTAATTTCAACAAAAATCATTTTAGAATAGACCAGAACTTTAGTTTGCCAAATATCTCTTCCAAAATTAATCAGTAGGTTTATAATAATGTTAAATCACCAGGTTGACTTTAGCAAGTTAACTTGGTAGCCACACTTCACAGGGATTTGTCCACAGGACAATAAAGAATTTAAGGGGAACTATTATCAGAAAGGAATGTCACTTGGGGCATTACTACTTCTCTGTTCCAAGCACTACCCATTGTTGTTGCATAGTAGAAAATTTGCAACCCTGGCAGCTTTCTTATGATTTTTATTCTTTATTACTTTCCTCAAACTCTTAGGTATACATTTTCAAAAGTATTGTGTTGTCCAGTCAGTAATGCATTATTAATCTGCATGGTTGTACTTAAGAAATTTCTAAATTCTCTTTCTAAGTAATTCATGGTCACATATTCAAGGCAATTCAACCTTCATTTAGTGCAAAGTTCATTCTGTTTTAACATTTCTTGGAACTATAGCACATTCAAATTTAATTAATTACATGCTTTTACAATGGAAGTTATAAAGCTTGAAATTTAGTCATGATCTACATTTTTATGAGTTCAAAGAACAACATTTAAATTTTATTGGCCTTAAGATTGGTGCTGTATAATTAGTGTATCTGCACTAATTTCAACAGCTCGAAAGGCCTCTTAAAATATGAGTTTTATTTACATCTGCAGGCACCTCTGTCAAAACAATTGAGTGTTACCGTGTTTTCCTTTTCTCACAAAGAAACAGCCAATACTTACCTCAGAAATAAATCAGATCACTCTATTAAAGGGCTTAAATAAATCAAGTTATTGCACTACTCCATGAACCATTTATTTTAGTGGACTTCTATTTGATTCTATTTCTGCTTAAAAGTTTATGTCTATATGAGATCATTTGAGCTTTTCAAGCATTCGATCAGTGAACTAACCATTTTCTGGAATTCAGAGGGATGTACTAGCCTTTGAACATTTTGAGTAACTTTCCATGGACCCCGAGAGTATCTAAGCTTATAATATATCAATCAGTTGGTCATAATTTGTCACCAATACTAGTTATTGACAAAATACTGTAATAAAAGTGCCTTAGAATAAATATATATAAAGTTATTTATAAAAGTTTTTTAAAAAGCACAAACATGGTAACACCAGTGAAAGTATTAAAAGCATTTTATGAAGTCAAAATTTGGGATGGATGAGAAAATCTGATTACCAGATTATCAAAATACTTTTAGAAAAGAAACGATATAAATCAGAATTTTATTTAATATTTAAACAGGTGTTAAATTGGTTGTCTATAGAGATATGTACATAACATATATATTATATAATAAAATTATATATATATATATATATATATATATATTGTTTATACTGATGTTTATCCTCTCTGGTGTATTACATTCTGACTGAAATTCTTCCTCTTTCCTCTCCTCTCAGTCCTCAGTTCACCTTCCTCCCTCACAGGTCCATTTTTCCCTCCTCCATTTCCCTTCAGAAAAGAGCAGTCCTCCGGATGACATCAATGAAACATGCCATATAAAGATACAATAAGACTAGTCACACACCCTCATAGCAAGGTTGGAAGAGGCAACCCAGTAGGAAGAAAAGAGTCCCTAGTGCATGGAGAACAGTCAGAGACAACCTGTGTTCTCACTGTTAGGAATCCCAGAAGAACACCAAACTTCATAACTATAAAATATATGCAGAGGAATTCATGCATATCCACGAAGGCTCCATGATTCTCACTTCAGTCTCTGTGAGCTTCCCCACTTAGTTGATTTTGTGGGTTTTCTTGGAATGTTCTTGATCCTTCAAGATTCTACAATCTTTAATTATTATTGGATATTTTATGTATTTACATTTCAAATGTTATCCCCTTTCCCGGTTTCCCCTCCACAAACCCCCATCTCCCATCCCCCATCACCTGCTTCTATGGGGATGCTCCCCCTCCCGCCCAACCACTCCCACCTACTGCCCTGGCATTCCCTTACACTGGGGAAATGAATCTTCACAGGACCAAGGACTTTCCTTCCTATTGATGCCAGACAATGCCATCCTCTGCTACATATGCGCCTGGAGCCATGGGTCCCTCCATGTATACTCTTTGGTTGGTGGTTTAGTCCCTGGGAGCTCTTGGGCGTCTGGTTGGTTGATATTGTTGTTCTTCCTATGGAGTTGCAAATCTCTTCAGCTCCTTCAGTCCTTTCTCTAACTCCTCCATTGGGGACCCCGTGCTAAGTCCAATGATTGGCTGCAAGCATCTGCACCTGTACTTGTCAGGCTCTGGCAGAGTCTCTCAGGAGACAGCTATATCAGGATCCTGTAAGCACACACTTCTTGACATCAGCAATAGTGTCTGGTTTGTTGTCTGTATATGGGATGGACCTCCAGGTGGTGCAGTCTCTGGATGGCCTTTCCTTCAGGCGCTGTTCTACACTTTTTCTCTGTATGTCAGCCAGTGAGTATTTTCTTCCCCCTTGTAAGGACTGAAGCATCAACATTTTGGTCTTCCTTCTTCTTGAACTTAATATGTTCTATGAATTGAATCTTGGGTATTCTGAGCTTTTGGGCTAATATCCACTTTCAGTGAATACATACCATGTGTGTTCTTTTCTAACTGGGTTACCTCACTCAGGGTGATATTTTCTAGTTCCATCCATTTACCTAAGAATTTCAGGAAATAATTTTTTTTAATAGCTGAGTAGTACTCCATCTGGGTTGTTTCCAGCTTCTGGCTATTATAAATATGGCTGCTATGAACATAGTGGAGTATGTGTCCTTGTTATAGGTTGGGGCATCTTCTGGGTATATGCCCAGGAGTGGTATAGCTGGGTCATCAGGTAGTACTATGTACAATTTTCTGAGGAATCGTCAGACTGATTTCCAGAGGAGTTGTACCAGTTTGCAATCCCACCAACAATGGAGGAGTGTTCCTCTTTCTCCACATCCTTGCCAGCATCTGCTGTCACCTGAGTTTTTGATCTTAGCCATTCTGACTGGTGTGACATGGAATCTCAGGGTTGCTTTGATTTGCATTTCCCTGATGACTAAGAATATTTAACATTTCTTTAGGTGATTCTTGGCTATTCGATATTCCTCAGTTTAGAATTCTTTGTTTATCTCTGTTCCCCATTTTTAATAGGGTTATTTGTTTTTCTGGAGTCTAACTTCCTGAGTTCTTTGTATATATTGGATATTAGCCCTCTATCCCAAAAGTTTTGTATTTTTATGTTTAGTTTCTATAATTGAAAGTTAAAAAGATCTCTTATTATCAAATCTTTTCAGAAATTTACCCATAATATTGCTCTTAATAATGTGTTTATAGTAAGATAAAGAAATAACATCGAAAGAGTCATACTGGAAGGTAAGTAAGTATTTTATAAAGTAGAGCCAAATTGAATAGAAAATGCATAAAAATTACTGAGTGCATACTATGTCTGATTTTCAACAGTTTTCCATGTACAGTCATATGATTCCTGTTTCAATGTATTTACCATATACTCTATAGAATATAGAACAATAAACTGTTACGAATTCTGACAATTAAAAGCTCAAAGGATATAATATGTCTGAAAATAGTTTCCTCATCCCTTGGTTCCTACTTGTTTGAAAGAACTTTCATATGACTAATGTATGATGTCTCTCTTCCACTTCATGACTGTTTTTCTCTTGCTTTATTTCTTCCTTTCTCCCTTTTTAGTTTTTTTAATCTTCTGTTTACCAATAAGCAGAAGAATTTTTCCCAGCAAGTATTTTTTCATGTGTGAAGCATTTTCAAATCACTCTACCTTCCTTTGCTTACCCTTTAATTAGAGAATATAAAGCTTCATTGTCTCGAGATAATGTCTATATTCTATTTTTATACTTCCAATTGTTTTCTAATTTGCATTTTTGGACAAGAAACTTGCAGTGAGCTAAATTTATGATTGTGTTTTCTCAATGACTGTCTCAACTTGATTCTAAAATTCCATTATTTTTTTAATACCCCAATCAATAGCACTAAGGATTTCATGTAGATCCTTTCTTCCTTTAAGTCTAGTGAATCCACAATCAAGTCTCTTAAACTTGGCTTTTTAAAAATTGTTGTCAAATATATATGGTCACCTCTATAGCCTAAGATAATTTGTTTTATTACTACTACAATTAAGAGAACATTTATCATTTATGATGGCAAATACTTGTTCTTGTTACTATATGCCCTTAATACTGCTTTCGTAATCAGTCTATGTGCTCTATATAAAATGAAGTTTTATCTACATAACTTGACACATAGACACATTTGTATTTTGTCTCTGCATTGTTTTCAGCCTATTCTTCCTTAATATAGAGTGAGCCATTGACTACTAAAATAAAAACGGTATAATGATTTCTACATTTTATTTATTACTACTACTACTACTACTACTACTACTACTAGTATTTTTACACTCCAGATTTTATTCTCCTCCTGTTCCACCCTTTGTTCCACATCCCATGCCTCCTCCCTGCCCTCCTGTCTCCACGAAGATGTGCCCACCCCCACCCCCACCACACCACACCTCTAAACTCCCTGAGGCCTCCAGTCTCTTGAGGATTAGGTGCATCTTCTCTGACTGAACCCAGACCCGGCAGTCCTCTACCATGTATTTCATTTATTCATTTCATCAGCTGGTATATGCTGCATGGTTGGTGATCCAGTGTCTGAGAGATCTTCGGGAAGAGGGGGATCCAGGTTAATTTAGACTGCTGGTCCTCCTACAGGGACCTGAGGTTCTGATCTTATCCGTTCTGATTGGTATAAAGTAGAATCTCAGGGTCATTTTGATTTGTACTTCTCTGATCAATAAGGACTTTGAACATTTCTTTAGGTGCTTCTGAGCCATATGAGATTCCTCTGTGTGAATTCCCTAATTTTTGACTGGGTAGTTGGGTTTTTTGGTGGTTAGCTTCTTGAGTTCTTTGTATATTTTGGATATTAGCCCCTTATTAGATGTTGAGTTAGTGAAGATTTTTTTCCCAATCTGTAGGTTGCCAATTTGTCTTATGGACTATATCCTTTGCCTTACAGAAGCTTTCCAGTTTCATGAGGTCCCATTTATCAATTCTTGAGCTTAGACCGTGAGCCATTGAAGTTCTGTTTAGGAGACTTCTATATTTTCTAAATTAAATTAATTCATATGAGTTTTCATTCTAAGCAAGTGGCAGAAACACATTTGGTAAGTTGATCTACACTTCTAGGTGGCTTACATAATGGAGTGATGATCTCAGTTCAGGAATGGTGGAACATTCTTAGTGACCTGATTTCACTGTCAACAGATTTGTTTTACTTTTTGATTCTCTGATGCTAATTTCTCTCTCCTTGGTGTTTCCCATAGAAATAATTCATTTAGTCACAGGGGAGGTATCTGAGGCTCAGTTTTTAATGAGTAAATAGTGGTTCATCATCTTGATCAATCATATGGGTTGTTACTCTCTAATACAAAGAGTTAATATGGTCAAAATAAAAGTAAGCAGATAATTCAATGACTGAAGTCCATTTCACTAGAGCTGCTTCGTGAAGGGTTGTTTGTCCCCACTGTTTGATTTTGTTAAACAACTGCATTTAGTCTGTACTTGTATCCATAGTAATGAATAACACTCAGTTCAAATAGTACAACCCTAATATCATCATCACCACAAGGCTTTCATAGCTATCATTATTTAGATGAAGTTATCACTGCAATTGAATCATCAGACAGTAAACACTTTGTATTCATAGACTTAATTAATATATTCTGCTCATTGTCTACTTCAACAGCTTCTCAATGTAACATAGTGTGTGTTCCTTTCCAACACATAGGGTGACCAAGCCATTTTCAGATTATGCACAGTTGATGAGTTTATCAGCCTGGCAAAATTAAGCTGTTTTAGAGTACATATGTTTGACATTTCACCAATGGTATCCTGTTTTGAAAAGGATAATTTTATACTAAATCAGAATGTACAAATACTCAAAGTATCTTACAGATGTGAACAGTCAGACTGTTGTCTCAAAGTGAAAAGGTACTGTCACTTTTGGAAAATAATGTGCTACTGTATAATTAAGCAAGTAATGCTAGAATATGAGGAGGATCAGGGAGGATCTGGAGTAACGGACAAATATGATCAAATATATTGTATAAAGTTATTTTTGAATTTTAATGAAGAAAAAAACAACTACTTCTTAGAAGCTGACTCCATATCTGCCTTTGCTGTTGATTTTAATATGGTTTAAATAATAACAAGACATGTTAGCAATTAGGTATTCCCTGCCCTCAGGGACCTAGAGGCAGCAAGAAAGCCTTCTCTGCTTTTCCCTCTCTCTCCTCTCCTCCTCCCCCTCCCCCTCTTCCTCCTCCTCCCCCTCCCCCTCTTCCTCCTCCTCTTCCTCCTCCTCCTCTTCTTCCTTCTCTCTCTCTCTCTCTCTCCTCTCTCTCTCTCTCTCTCTCTCTCTCTCTCTCTCTCTCTCTCTCTCTCTCTCTCTCTCTCTCTCCCCCCTCCCCTCTTCTGTTCCCTCTCTGTATCTCCCAGTCTGTCTCCATGTCTATATCCCCCCCTTCATTTCCCTACTTTGAGAGAGCTTTTAACTTCCCTCCCCCAATACACCTCTTAAACTAGAAATGTTGCATGGCAAAATTTGTTAGTGGCACACCTTGGCACAAAAGTGCCCGCTTGCTGCATTTATCCTATAAGGGCCTCCATGATGCCTGTTGTTCAGCTTTCTAACTTGTTTCTAGAGTCTAAATATTTGTACTTGTATGTCTCAGGTAAAAGGAGATTTATGTTTTCATTGTGCAGACGACTTTTTAAGCCAACAGACCACATTCTGAAAACCAGGTTGCCTTTGACTTAAAAAATGAAGTATTCCAAAACTAGCCAACCACAGTGATGTTAAAATTGTAACAATGTGTTTATGCTAAAAGCGCAGTTTTACTTGTTAAGATTTGCTGGCTTGCAAAAGTCATAAATGATCTGTAAGAATCCCTCTGCCTGCTCTAGCCTCAGTGAGACAGGAAACCCCAGGGAGTGGGGAGGCCTAGCAGGGAGGGATGAGTTAGGGGGTGGAAGGGTGGGGACATCTCTTGGAAATGAGGGAGGAGGAATGAGATGAGAAACTATAGGAACTATGAGATATTGGACTGGGAGGAGAATAATGACTGGACTGTAAAACAAGATCAAAGATAATTTTAAGAGAGAGAGAGAGAGAGAGAGAGAGAGAGAGAGAGAGAGAAGGGTTGGGCTGTTTTCAGAGAGAAAGAGTCACCTGCACAAAAGTTGAAAGCACAGGGAGTAGTGTTCATTCTAAGGAGACAGAATATAAAACCAAAGCACATATTTTAAGGCAGCTATGCAGATAAAATTTAGCAGACAAAAAAACATTCTTCTGCTACATCTTAGATGTCACTTCATCTTTCTTCTAAGGGAGACTGTAAGCTTGACCTGGCCATAAATAAAAATTTTGCCTTGTAATATTTTAGTGTTAGCTTCTGGTTTTTGACAGCATAACACTGATGACTCTCCCTTCACACAGTATTCTACAGCCAGCTTAAAATCTTATTTATAAATTAAATCTAAGTTTCTCTATTATGAGATCCAGAAATTTTTTCCATTTTGAAAGCATTTTTTTTTTTTCAAAAAGACTTTTAACTCCATAGAATACTATGGATACTCCATAGATACTTCTATTAACCTCAGTGGTAAGAATGCTCACTGCTTTTGTAAATGGTTTAGGTTTATTTTCTAGAGGTCATATTGTGGCTCATAACTGAGCATAACTCCATCTGTTGGGTTATGACACATCTCTTCTATCCATTTTGGGCATCAAGAATTTAAAATATGTGAGAAAATACACACACACACACACACGCACACACACACACACACACACACACACACACACACACACAAATACATACCTATATGGGCCAAATGATCATAAATACAAAACACATAAATAAAACAAACTAGACAGTTTGGGGCTGGTGATGTAGATCATGGGTATAGTATTCACTAGGAAACACAAATCTGTTTCATGTTTTGAGAATAAACGTAATAAATATTACAGAAATAAATAAGGACACTTTATGTATGTCATGCAGAGCCATTTACAACAAAGGCAATTACAACTTCCCCAAGTCTTTTTTAGCTTTTCTTTCCTCTTTTACAATTCATTCTTTGAGAATTTCATGCCGGATAGTTTTATCACATTCTTTATCCTGCCTCAAGTTCTCTATAAAATCTATGGATATCATTATTCTCGAGTCTTTTAGTTTTTAGACTAAAAAATGCCTCTAAGGTGTAGGACTCACAGCTCAGGGTAAGTAAGCCTCAGAAAAACCACTGTTGTTAAGCATACAGACCTGCTTTCTTCAAGGGAAGAGATGAATGATTCCTGGTCATTATAGTGCTTGAGTGAAACTGGTCCAAACAATCTACCTATCCTCTGCGTCTCTGTTAGGAACCAGCCTCCAAGTGAAATTCAACCAAATCATGAGAATTGTTTAGGTCTTAATCCTGGGCATTGTCTCTTAATGAATACAACTCATCTTTCTGAAAGTGAACTCATCCTTATGAAAGAGGCCCCATGTGCTTTGGATCCTTTGTCAATAGAATTCATCCTTATGCTTATTACAAATTTTCCCTCTGTGCCCTGCATCTGAAAACCATTTATCAGACAAAAGAACTCATTCTTATTATAAATGTCACAAGTAATTTGCTGTTTTGCAAGGGAATTTTGATGTAGGTATTTCTGAAGCTTTGCTATGAGGATTGTCACTTGCAAACCCTTTGCCCTACTTTGACTGTATTTAAATGTGTTAGAAAATTAAACCACAGTATTAGACTCTTTAGGTATTTTGAGCCAGTTTAACTTAGCAAGTCTAGCTACAGCTACTGAGTTTTCTTTCCAAACTCAAAAGTTCATTCCCCTGACAGTCATGGTACCTGCAAGTAACTCCCAAGACGAAGCCACCAGCATGATGCTGGGTCTCATGGCACTTACAGGCAAGAATCCACAGCTCCCTGTGGTATATATAGTTATGCATCTCCAGTGTACATTACTCTTTTATGCGACTTGATAATAAAGTTGATCCAACCAGCTTGCCTGGAAACTAGGTGCATTATGTCACAAATACATGATGATTGTATTTTTTATATTAATATCCTTCATGTTGTGTGTGTGTTGGTTTGTGTGTGTGTGTTGTGTTGTATTTAAATATCAAGCCATAAAGTGGTTGCAGTTTAATCCCTTATAGCTTTTAAACATAAACTGTCATAAAATTATTGGGCAGGTTTTTGTTTTTTTACTTTTTTTCCTCATTATAAGTTAAAATGTGCTATAAAGTAGACTGCTTATTTTCTTTCTTTAAGAAGTACAGACTGCATAGGTCAGGTAGTCAAGCAAAATCGCCACAGCAGGATATACAAATTTCAAATCTTTCTAAAGGCAATGTTTTTGTTCCCTGTAATTAGGCAATTAATTCTACTGGCATTTATGGGCTGCATGTGGTGAGAGAAAAAGAGATAAAGAAAAGTAGTAAAATCAAATATTTCAATTTTACTTTAAAGGTCACTGAATTATGTGACCCACCTTAGGAGTATTTAACTTGAAATGAAAAAGTCAGGAAACAAATGAGCTAAGTAACTCAAGTCCTGTTTTGGGCTGGTTTAATTAAAGTGTAGAAGGTTCCCATTTTTAAACACTCCTTGATGTGTTACAATAAATTCCTTGTTCATAAATATCTTTATTCATTATTGTTCCATTTATGCACATGTAAATGTACATATGTACATACATGTACATATGTTTATGTGGTATGTATTATTTTCTAAAGGTTTTATTTGCCTTCATGAAAAACATAAAATAAATAAAATTCAAATTTTTGTAACATAAGTTTCTGATGTGCATAAATGCTCATGTACAAGCATAGATTTTTATGGTTTTGGATTAATATTAATTCATTTATTAATGCATTAGAAAATTTTCAAGTACACATGTTAAATGCATATTGAGATTGAGATAAGGGGAAAAGGAGAACATGGTCAGGATTGGAGGGGGGCAGGAGTGAAGCCCTGAGGGCCAACAGAATGAATGAAAATAGGCAACCTTGGGAGGTGGGAAGTGGGGGAACCCTCTAGAATGTACCAGAGACCTGGGAGGTAAGAGACTCTCAGGAATCAAAGGGAGAGACCTTAGATGAAATACCTAACACTGGGGAGAGGAAACTTGTAGAGCCCACCTCCAGTACAAAGACAGTACATCAAGTGAGGGATGGGCTTGCCATCCCACAGTCAAAAATTCTGACCCAGAATTGTTTCTTTCTCTTTTTTTCTTTTTCTTTTTTCTTTTCTTTTTTTTTTTTCTTTTCTTTCTTTTCTTTTTTTTTTTTTGGTTTTTCGAGACAGGGTTTCTCTGTGTAGCCCTGGGTGTCCTGGAACTCACTCTGTACACCAGGCTCTCTTCAAACTCAGAAATCCACCTGCCTCAGAATTGTTTCTTTATGACAGAACTGCAGGGCTAAAAATGGAGACGAGACTAAGGGAAAGGAGGTCCAGTGACAGGTCAAAATTGGGATCTAGCTCAAGGGGAGGCTCCAAGGCCTGACACTGTTACTGAGGCTATGGTGTGCTTACAGACAGAAAGCTAGCATGGCTGCCCTCCCAAAAACCCTACA
The DNA here is from genome assembly GCA_028551405.1 of Uromys caudimaculatus. Lineage (NCBI taxonomy): Eukaryota > Metazoa > Chordata > Mammalia > Rodentia > Muridae > Uromys > Uromys caudimaculatus. The sequence goes on along the minus strand of CM052713.1, from coordinate 68,692,927 downwards.
AGCAGCTGACTGAGACATATGCAGATCCTTACAGCCAACCAATAGACAGAAGCTGGGATCCCCTGTGGTTGAATTAGGGAAAGGCTGGAAGAAGCTGAGGAGGAGGGCAACTCCATAGGAAGACCATGAGTCTCCACTAATCTGCACCCCAGGAAATCTCTCAGACACTGAGTCACCAACCAGGCAGCATACACTAGTTGGTCTGAGGCCCCTGAAATATATACAGCAGAGGACTGCCTGGTCTGACCTCAATGAGAGAAGATGCACCTAACCCTAGAGAGTCTTGAGGCCCCACGGAGTGGGGAGTTCTAGAAGGGTGGGGTAGGGTGAAGACATCCTCTTGGAGACAAGGGAGGAGGAATGGGATGAGGCACTGTCAGAGGGCAGACCAGGAAGTGGATAACACCTGGACTGTAAAAAAAAAGATTAAAGATAATTTAAAAAAAAATCTTCTACAGCATCTATCCAGTCTACTATAATTAATTTTTTGTTTATTTCCTAAAAATCACTTGCAGAATAAGGTATGGCTAAGTCCAGTTGTACACTCTGAAAATGAATCTCAATAGGTTCTGTCAAGATTATCATTTCTTCTTTTCTTTAACATGACAGGTTGGTTTTCCATGCCGTCTTCATTTTACACTTGATTTTTAAAAATTATTCTTCTCACATATATTACACCTCAACCACAATTTCCTCTCCCTTCCCCCTTCCCAGGTCCTCACCTTCACCCTTCCCCCATCCAATCTTCTTCTTTTCCCTTCAGAAAAGGCCAGGCATTCTGGAAATATAAACCAAACATGATATATCAAGTTGCAGTAAAAATGGGCAAGGCAACCCAGTAGGAGGAAAGGGTCACAAAGCAGGCAACAATCAGAGACAGCCCCTGCTCCACTGTAGCGAGTCCCACAAAACCAAAGAAAACAAAACAAAACAAAACAAAACAAAACAACAACAACAGCAACAACAGCAACAACAACACCTAAGCTACACAATGATAGCAGATTTGCAGAAGGGATAGGTCCATGCGGGCTCCCTGATTGCTAGTTGAGTCTCTGCGAGGCCCTAGGTGCCCAGGTAAATTGATTCTTTCGGTTTTCTTGTGGTGTCCATGATCCTTCTGGGTTCTTCCTCTACATCTTTCCCAGAATATCTTGAGCTCTGTCTAATATTTAGGTGTGGGTTCCTTCAACTGTTTCCATCAGTTGCTGGGTGAATTACCTCTGATGATGATTATGTTAGAGAATATCACTATCTGAGTAGAGAATATTACTAGTAATCACATCATTGACTTTTGTTTGTTTCTGAATTGCCAGTTGTATTTGGTTCTGTTCTAGGTCTATTGGCTATCCAGCCTCTGGATCCTAGCCCTCCAGGCAGTTTTAGGGGTGGGCTTCCTTTCATGGAATGAGAGGATTGGACACTCCAACAATCTGTACCACCTTTATCACAGCACATCTTACAGTCAGGACAAACTGTAGGTTTAAAGATTTATGTCTGGGTTGTTGTCCAAACCCCCTGCTGAAAGTGTTGCATTACAGGAGATGGGCCCTTCAGGCTCCTCATCCCCCATTGCTGAAAGTTTTAGCTAGGGTCACCTTCATAAATTTCTGGTAGTTCCCATTGCACTAGACTTCAAGCTAGTTCCTGACATGGTCCGCAATCCAGTTGTTTCTCCTAGTCCTCTCTCCCTGCATCCTCCCCAGATGTGATTCCTCCTATTCTAGTCCCCCAAGCTGAGGTAGGTGGATTCTCAGTTTTCTGAGAAACTGCCATATTGATTTCCAAAATGGCTGCACAAGTTGATCCTCCCACAAGCAATGGAGGAGTGTTTCCCTTGCTCCCAATCTTCTCCAGGGTGAGCTATAGCTTAATTTTATTTTTATCTTAGTTATTCTCATGGATTTAATATGGAATCTCAGAGTCATTTGCATTTGCATTTCCTTGGTGGAAGGGTTGAACAATTCTTTAGATGCTTCTTGGTCATTTTAGATTCCTCTGTTAATAATTCTTTGTTAAGATGTGTACCCCATTTTTTGACTAAATTATCTAGTTTGTTGATTTTGTATCGTTTTACAAGTACTTGGTACAGCAATCTTTTGGTTGTAAAATGGAAGACAGAAATTTGGCAAGAAAGTTGTATCACATAAATTTCATAAATATGCAACATTCCTAAATCTTTTTTTCTGGCTTGTAAGCTTGGCATGTTAGTGTTTCCATGTGCATACACCTTCTGTATTGTGAAGAAACAGATCTTTGTTTTTATAAACTTCTGAATATGAAATATTCCACCATACATACTACCCTAAAGATGGTACAGTAGACTCAGCTTTGTTTACCCTTGTATACAGTGTATTTCCTTTTTATTGTTAAAAACTAATCCCATGTAGCACAGACTAGACACAATTCCCTACATAGCAAACTCTAGCTTAAAACTCCCAAGCCATTTCCTTCTCTTCCACCTCCCATGTGGGGCAATTATGGATATTTGCTAGTCCACTGGCTCAGTTTGCCTTTTTGACATCTGTATATAACCAAGAATTGACCACCACCGTCAAGAAAATGTCATCCATATTTATTTATGGTATCTCAGGTAATCAATTGTTCTTCCTCTAAAATATGTAAAAACATTATTGTATATATGTACCATATATTAATATCCATCTTCTATTGCTCATTATTTAGCGTTTCCGTATCTTGGCTATTTGAGTTAATTTTAACTTTTGAGGAATCATTACAAAGTCAGAGCTTGTAGCAATATTTCAGGATAATAGAAATTATAAAATTGAAAGTAAATAATAAAGAAGAATAAATAGTTATCATTCTCCCATCTAATTAAAATCTCTAAAGCAAAATTCAACGTGGCACACTAGGAAAATGATAAAAAACAAATTTTTACATAATAAATATAATCTGTCTTTTAACTGTCATTATTTTATACGTTTGTGTATAATGTATGTAGGAAATATTTAAAATGTTTTGTAATTCTCAGTCTGGAGTATGTAAACACCCTCAAAATTGCCCTATCACATGAGATGTGAGTGTTCCAGTACCTGAAACTTTAGGGGGTGAAGGCATTTCTCATTTATATCACAACACATGGTTTAAGTTAAATTGTTTCTACTTCTAGGTATTTTAAGTTATTTAATCAAATTGCTGACAGGATCATATTTTCCCTAGATTTATTTTAGTGTGTGTGTGTGTGTGTGTGTGTGTGTGTGTGTGTGTGTGTGTGTGTGTCTGTTTGCATGTGTGTGCACATGCGAATGTGTATATGGACATTTGCATACAAATATCCACAGATGTCAGACTAGATGAACAAATCCATTGGAGATTGAGTTCCACGCATTTGTAAACCACCATTTACTCATTTTGGAAAACAAATATTAATCCTCTGCGATAATAGCAAGCACTCCCAACAGGTCTACAAACCCATCCTTAGTTTTAAGATCTTCCTCGTAATGTGATTGACAATAAAACATAAACAAAAAAAATAATGAAATACAAAGGAAATAGAATATTGCACTACTACTTATAAATGTAAACGTTGCGTAAATGCAATTGGTAATAATGAATTTAGTTTGGACATCTTGTACAATCAACACATTTTAAACAAATGATAACTATTCCCCTTTTATTTTAATCAGAACCAGATGTTCCTTCTAATATTAGGAATATAATAATAATTGAAATGTTGATGTTATTGAAAACAGAGTTCTATGGGCAAAGTCCACTTTTTTCGTTCTGCATATGTTTCACAGAACAATGACCATGCTCACATAATTTTCAGGGAAAATACAAGGAAATCAGTCCAAAACCTCAAATATTTAAAATTTTGAGTGATTTTTTTTAACAACAATTTCTCAACAATTACCTTTTTAATATTTAAATACTTCCTATTACATATACTTATATTTATATACATTTACATTTATACATATATATTCATATATTTATATGTGTATACATATTACAGATTCAGGGAAGTAAATAAAATACCCAAGAACACTAACTGTTAAATCCATCATATTCTGATTCTAGTCTTTGTATTAGTATGCTAAAATAGGCAACCTTCTATTATGACTCTTTCATGACTATACTGATTAATTACCATTTGTTAAAGGACTATAAAATATTCTATTGTTTTTCTAAGTAAAATAATGGTTATAAACAATATGAATTTTGCAAACAAGATTTAATACGAACTATTTTACCATAGCAGACATTTCTAATTATAAAATATGCTTTATATTTCAAATGTTAAATTTATGAGACTTGCAAAGAGAGGACTTGAGGATATAAAACTGGGAAAATTACATCAATAATTTAGCATTTTCTACTTTAAAGAAGAAGACTGGTATAAAAATTAAATGATCCTATGCACCAAGTGTAAAGTAGTAGAAATAAACTGCCATCTGTTCCATTTAGTATAATTATGAAAAATAAGCCTCATAATGAATCTCATTTTGTGATTCTATTCAGAATATTGAGAAGAAATTTTCCCTGATATTATACAGCTTGAAAAGGCTCCATGAATAGCCTTTTTTATTTACTCTCCAAAATAAATAGAAATGTTTATGTAAGAAGAAAAACATATATTAGAAAAACTATTTTGTAATACATTTCATTGTCCATATCTACAAGTTTGATATCTTTGTAAGTTGAAGCTTATATACATCATTTTTTGTAAATTTAAAGGCAGATAGTTTTTAATCTATTAGTCCTAGAACTATAACTTTGAAAAGAAAATGTAGTTCATCAATAGTTCATTCAAGAAGCTGGTTTAACTATAGGTCCTCATCATACCCACCCAGTTATGAGTGTTTTCACTCTCATATACAGAGATATACATATGTATGTAAAAGCAATTAATGAAAAAATAGTCAGGAATTTGAAAGAGGACAAAAGAGAAATAAATAGGATTTATTTTCAAGAAAGAATAAGTTACAAGAATTGATGTAACTGTTTTATAATCTTTAAAAAATAGGTTTTAAAAAAGTACATATAAGATATTCATAGTTGTGTGTGTATGTGTGTTTGTGTGTGTGTGTGTGTGTGTGTGTGTGTGTGTGTGTGTGTGTGTATGTTAATGTGTATTCCAATGTAGGTTTGTGGTGTACATGTATGTTAGGATGCATCTAGAAGAGAGAACTGAGCATCAGGTGTCTTCCTCAAGACATTACCACCTTAACTTTTGATGAAGTAGTCATCATTTAACTTTGATTGTACCATTTTGGCTAAATTTATTGGACAGCAAGCACCAACAGTGGGATTAGGTGACTTATCTCTGCATTTGGGTTTTGCTAAGGATCTGCGGATTGCACTCAAGTCCTCACTCTTTCAGTGAGCATCTTAAAGACTGAACCATCTTCTCAGTCCACGTTCTGATTGTACTTACTGATTCCTCCATGAAATAAACCTCATACTGTTAATGGGGGCAAGAATCTATGGCTTCATATGTCATAGGCCCTAAGGAAAAGTAATAATATTACTATGGTGAATGGACACAGTACTAAAATGAATCAGAATTTCTTATTGCTGAGCTATAGGTCATTATGTCTCTCAATTCTTAACAGCGAACCTTATCAGCAGTAGATGGCAGTTAGTATAGTGGCCCTCAATTGGCCAATATACAATAATTAAGAGATATGGGATGTCTTGTTCTAATGTGGAGTGAAAATATCATATTCTTCCTTTAAAGATTCAGGGATATTTGCTAAGGGACAAAAAATGGAAAGATCGAAAGAGTCATAGGGAGTGGCAATGTCAAGAAAACTGTGTTTTGAGATTCAACAGGTCAGCAGCACTGGTGAACTCAATGACTGTGACAGGATACACAGGATTTTCACAACTCAATAGAGCAAAAATTCTAGCATAAATCAGGGTACATGGGCATGTAATCCCATAACTAGCTGAGAAATAATTGGAATTTGTAGAAGAAGGAAAGTAAATTTACATATCATATTCCATGGAAAGTCTCATTCCCAAGCATAGTATGAAAACACAAATAGGACTCAATAAAATAATTTTAAAAAATTGAAATTGAGTGGGTCACAAGTTGAGGTTGCAGAGGGTGACTATAAGAAAAGTTGGAGAAGTTAGTGACTATGAGCAAAATCTATTGTTTAAAATCATGAAATAATTAGTAAAATATTAGCAAAAATACATACAAGCTATATTAAAGAAAATCAATGAAAATAGAACTATACCTCATCTCCAATTTTCAAATACTAGTAGTGTAATACTTCAGCAATAAAAAAAACTACGACTCAACCTGAGTTAGGAATGTGGTGTTATATAAAACTTTATAGCACATTCAATATTAGACATACAGAAATTGAAATGTTGGAGGGATGCATTATAAAATAGGTTGCATCAAATATGAAAGGTGTTTTCAGCACATCATTTTGTACTTTGGAAGTGCTTTTTATTTCCCATACTATGCCTTTAGATATTTAAGAAGATTTATAAGACCCTTTGTGTGAAACCTAACAAAACTAGATCAGAAACTCTGTGTTCAGTGTCAGTCAGAGATAAGGGTAATCATGGGTTTTGTTATGTTCCATACAACAGGAAATTTTTGTGTGTAAAAATATTAAATGTGCACATTCAAAGAGTATATTATATAATTCTGAGGCATGTTAAATGTCCAAGCATGAATGAAGAATAAATGCTGAATGAAAAGTTTCACTAGGTTACAGGATGCCTTCACCATTCGTCTAAACTTTCAAATTGCCAAACTGCTCTCATCTTAATGCTAACTGCTCTTCATTCTAATAAAACATCCAGGCTGTATCAAGAGCACCTTGTGGCTATGCTTGTATTATAGATTGGTTATCAGACTTACGTTCATATCCGGGTTCTTATTTTATCAAATTTATTTTGTCTACACAAAATACATTTTAAATGTTGTGCTTTGTACTTCTGTTGAGTATCATACGGATCTAATCACCACCCTACTAAAAACTCTTGCTTGAAAATGGTTATTAAATTAATACAGCATTTTTTGTAAACTCCTGGTTATGCATCAGTTACTTCAATAATGGAAACATGAGCAATATAATCTTGTTTTACTATATGTTTGTGCAACCAAGAAAAGTCATGCCAAGAGGGTATATTATTGAGTATGAGCTGATGACAACTTACAAGGCAATTTATAAATAGGCTACTACTGAAAAAAGGGGAGGCATTTGTAAAATCATTTATTGCAATGATCAGTACCTCAGAAAGAGATCGCATTACAAATGAGAGTATTATAATTAAGGGTTGATTGGATGACTCCCATGTAAGAGCAACTTACTATGGAAACTATAGGAACTGAGTTCAAGTCCCAAGCCTGGACTGTTCCAAGCACAGCTGTGATCACAAGGTCTGCAAACGTAGAATTGAGGAAGGGAGCAAGGAAATGCTGGGAGCTCACAGCCCACCCAGCCCACCATAACAGTTGTTTTCCTTTACTTCTTTACTGTCTGTGTTCTGACAGCCATGAGCTGTCCTCCTTTCATGTAGCTTTATGTAGATCATGACAGGTTCATGTTGCCTGATTTTCTGTATGTGGATCCATACCATTTGTTATTTTCTCAAAAGTAGTGACCCGCACTCCAATGTTATAGTAGAATTCAAAATACCACGTTAAAACATTTTCAAATAGTTCAAAAAATTAAAGAGTACACACACAAATATCTAAAAGAATAGAGAGATGACATGACTAATCCAAGTGAAGATCAAGAACATGCATATGACTGCATGGAATAAGGGAGACAGTTCTGTGAGACATAGGCAGTAGCATTCAGGGACATGAAGGTGAAGAGAGAAATACTGATGAGGAAAAGTTCAAACAGAGAATAGGGGAAAGAGAGGACAGGCAATGGTTAACAAAACTGAAATGTCTATGAAAATGATCCTCTGAAACCTTTCTGGTTAGGAAATTTATAGACAGACCTTGTAAGACAAGACAATGACAGTCTTAGACATAATTAGTCTTTAAACAAAAGTTTCAGTACCAGTTGTCAGATATGTCCTTAAGACTTGTTAGTCACATAGCCCCTAGAGGTCCACTAAACCAAGTCAACTTCTTGCCATTCCTCTTAGTTTCCCAGAAGATGCAGATGTTAGAACCTTATAGTTAAAGATATCACACATTGTGGATATGGACATAAGACATAGACAAATCAGTGTGGGTATGAGCTAGAAACATCGTTCCTGACTGCTACCTTTCATAGGGTTGACTATTATGATACAAGATGCTATGGGAGTAAAGTTATCAATGGTCTCATTTAGTTGTAGACACTATTGACTACATTACCAACCTCTCAGACATCATGTGATTAGCTGTAAAATAAGGCCGCAACTATTTTTTTTTCACAGCATCTTTCATTTCTATTTATTTCTTACAAGGTTGACTTTAAAGAATTTTCTTTTGAGTTGGTTAATACATGAAATCTTATTTTTTTTATTTCCTTTTATTAAAAGTAAATTGCTTTGCTTCCAGTCTGCTTCCTATGCAGGCCAGATCAGCAGCCTGATACCTGCCCACATGCTACAGCTACAGCCTGCTCAGCACCCACGAGGTTCGCAATAATCAAAGACACAGGTGAGAATCTCTCCCAAATACCCACACCAGCTGGGATACCCATAAAGTCCAGTTGACATGGACACCCCTCCCCCAGCTATACTTTCTTTCTGGTTTACTTCCCACACCCTAGAGCCTATGTGCCACCCAGACACAGAACCCAGCTGACATGAAACCCACCTGTCCTGCAGAGCTCCACCTTTCTTCTGGTACACTTCTCCATCTGAGATCAGATTAGTAGGCCTGATTACCTTCCACACCCTAGAGCTAGTCTGCCTCCCAGGAGGTCTAAAGTAACTAGGGACACAGGAGGCTCACTCTAACCAAAGATACAAGAGGCCCACCTCTTGTAACAAGAGACAGCACTACTTGCCTCCAAGGAGGCTGGCTCCAATAAGAGACACTCAAACTAGTTAACACCAGAGATAACCAGATGACCAGAGGCAAGCTTAAGATAGTAAGTGGCATAACCCAATGCAATTTGGCACCACCAAAACCTAGTTCTCCTACCACAGCAAGCCTAGCTTACCCCAGAACACCTGAAAAGCAAGATTATAACCTAAATTCCCATCTCATGAAGATGATACAGGACTTTAAGGAGGATATCATGAACGCCACTAAAGAAATACAGGGAAATAAAATGGCAAACAGGTAAAAGCCCTAAAAGAGGAAACTAATAAATCACTTACAGAAAGATAGGAAAATACAGTCAAGCAGGTGAAGGAATTGATCGAATCAGTCCAAGAACTAAAATTGGAAATAGAAACAATAAAGAAAACACAAAGGGAGGCAATCTTAGAGATGGACAACTTAGAAAAGAGATCAGAAGCTTCAGATGCAAGCATCACCAACAGCACACAAGAGATATAAGAGGGAATTTCAGGTATAGAATGTACCATAGAATATATTGACACATCAACCAAAGAAAGTGTAAAAAGCTCCTAGCCCAAACTAGCCAGGACATTCAGAACACAATGAAAAGAGCAAACCTAAGAATAATAGGAATAGAAGAAGGTGAAGAATCCCAGCTCAAAGGGCTAGAAAACATCTTCAACAAAATCATAGAAGAAAAGTTCAGTAACCTAAAGGAAGAGATGGTCATAAATGTACAAGAAACTTACAGAACACTAAATGGATTGGAATGGAAAAGAAAATCCTCTCAATACATAGTAATCACAACACTAAATGCACAGAAGAAAGAAAGACTATTAAAAGATGTAAGGAAAAAAAGGCCAAGTAACATAAAAGGGAAGAAATAATAATTACACCAGAATTCTCAACAGAGACTCTAAAAGCCAGAAGATCCTGGACAGATGTTATCTAGACCCTAAGGAACATAAATGCTAGCTCAGGAAACTATAGCCAGCAAAACTGTCAATCACCATAGTTGGAGAAACCGAGATGTTCCATGACAAAACCAAATTTAAACAGTATCTTTCTATTAATCCAGCCCTACAGGGATACTGGAACAAAATCTTCAAAACAGAGAGGGTAACTACACCCCAGAAAACACAAGAAACTAAACACTTCACAACAACCTCAAAAGAAGAGAATCATACACACATAATACCACCTCCAGCAACGAAACTAACAGGAACTAACAATCATCTGTCTTTAATATCTTCCATTATCAATGTACTCAATTCCCCAGTAAAAAAGACACAGGCTAACAGAGTAGATACATAAAGCAGGATCCAGCTTTTTGCTGCATTCAAGAAACACACCTCAGTGACAAAGACAGTTACTATCTCAGAATAAAAGGGTAGCAAAAAGTTTTCCAAGCAAATGGTCCCAAAAAACAAGTTGGAGTCAGTTGCCTTCCTAAGGTCCAACAAAACAGACTTCCAACCAAAAGATATCAAGCAAAGTGGGAAAGGACAATTCATATTCATCAATGGAAAAATCCACCAAATTGGGACCAATCTCAGGGGGAGGCTACAAGGTCTGACACTATTACCTATGCTGTAGTGTGCTTACAGACATGAGCCTAGCATGACTGCCCTCTGAGAGGCCCAACAAGCAGCTGACTGAGACAGAGGCAGATACTTGCACCCAACCAATGGTCTGAAGTTGGGAACACCTGTGATTGAATTGAGGAAAGGCTGGAAGAGGTTGAGGAGGATGGCAAATCCATGGGAAGATGAGCAGTCTTAATGAACCTGGACCCCTGTGATTTCTTGGACACTAGGCCACCAACCAGGGGATATACACTGGCTGGTCTGAGAGCCCTGACACATATACAGAAGATTGCCTGGTCTTGCCTCAGTGAGAGAGGCACCTAGCCCTTGAGAAACTTAGAGCCTCATGGAGTGGGGAGGCGTGGCAGAGTGTAGGGGGATGTGGGGTGTGGGGACATCCTCTTGGAAATGGCAGAAGAGAAATTGGATGGGGAACTGTGGGAGGGTAGAATGGGAGGGGGATAGCAACTGGACTGTGAGGAAATATTAAAGATAATATTGTTAAAATCATCATAGAAAGAATATAATTAAAAACAGCATAGAAAGAAAAAATACTAAGCCTCAACAGATACAAGAAGATTAAAATAATCCCATGCATTCTATCAGATCACCAGGGACTAAAGCTAGACTCAGATAACAACAAAACAACAGAAAGTCCACATACTCATGGAAACTAAACCACTCTCTACTCAGGGAAGAATTTAAAAAAGTAATCAAAGAGTTTATAGTGCTCAATGAAAATGAAGACACAAGATACCCAAACTTATGAGACAGTGTAAATAGTGTTAAGAGGCACTAAGTGCCTCCATAAAGAAATTGGAAAGACTTCATACAAGCTACTTAATAGCACATCTGAAATAAAGAAGCAAACACATCCAAGAGGAGTAGATGGTAGTAAATAGTCACTCAGGGCTGAAATTAACCAGTTAGAAACAAAAAGAGTGATACAAAGAATCAATAAAACCAAGAGCTAGTTCTTAGAGAGAAATCAACAAGATAGATAAAACCCTAGCCAAACTACCTAAAGGGTACAGATATTGTATCCAAATTAATAAATCAGAAATGAAAGGGGAAACATATCAACAGAAACAGAGGAAATTAAAAAAAAATCATCAAAACCTATTACAAAGGCCTATATTCTACAAAACTGGATGATTTAGATGAAATAGATGAATTTCTAGATAGATGCCATATACCAAAGTTAAATCAAGTTCAGGTAAACCATCTAAACTGTCCATAACACATAAGGAAGAAGAAATAGTCATCAAAACCCTCCCAACCAAAAAATGCTCAAGGCCAGATTGTTTTTAGTGCAGAATTCTACCAGACCAACAAAGAAAAGCTAATACCAATACTTTTTAGGTTTTTTCTTATTCTGCCTTAGATTAGAAAACAAAAAGGCTTCTAAAGGATAATAGTAAAAGATAATATAATATAATACAATACAATATAATACATAACCCAAAAACTGACATATTAGAATTGGACAAAGTAAGCAAACAGAGGGAAAGATACCCAAGAGAAGGTACAAGAAACAGAGACCCACTTGCTAGCACAATCATGAATCCCATTAAAAATACTAAACTTGAAGCCTTAATAAAATTGTAAAGTATCTGTTGTAGACCTGTGTAGGTCCTGTGCATGGTTTTCAGTCTTCATGAGTTCATATGTGCTTTGATCATGTTGATTTAAAGGTCTTTGTTTTCTTGGTGTTCTCCATCCTCTCTAGTAAAGGGTTTATGACACCTGGACAGTGTGCAGAGAGTGAGAGACTGTGCAACATTAGGCCCTAATGGGACATCTCCATTAAGTTCCTCTTTTGGGGCTCAGAGAACCTTAATGAGGAGGAAAGGAAAGGAGTGTAAGAGCCAGACAGGATGGGTGACACTAAGCAAACAAGGCCCTATTAATGGAACAGGAAAGACAATACATGAACTCAGAAACCAGCGGTGTGCACATGGCCTCCATGAATATGGGCCAGATGGTGTACCAGCACTTAGAAGAGAAGTGTTCACAAGCCCTCATTCCTAAAACCGAAGCCACACATCACTGATATTATCACTGATAACTCTCAGGTGAAAAGAAACGGTTCTTTACAGTGGAGTCTCACTAAGGATATAAATTAGTCTTAAACTGTGTCCATGCCCAAAAGTAGAAGGCAAGAACAAAATGAACCTAATGCCATCTTTGGAGACTCAAGCATGCATCCTTTGATGAAAGAAGAACAGTCTTTAAAAACAACTTCCTAACATCTGCTGTAAATGTTAAAAACAAGCATTTATTGATATTGGTAGATGAACAACTATGTTTGCTGGGATCAGTTGGAGGGACTTCAACCCTTGTTGAATTGTTTAGGATTACTGTAAAATATTCTAGGACATTCCTATGCAATTCTTTCTTGTCTATTCAAAAAAGATGGAATGACAATCTGAAGGCTTCCCAGATCTGCTGGACCCAGGGCAACAGACTCCACCATCTGAAGGCCTCTCAGGAGATCTGCTGCAGCCAGGGCAACAGATCATTGGTGTGCATGCCCCTCTGAAGACCCACAGCCAAGTCTCCCAGGAGATCTGCTACAGCCAGGGCCACAGGTCTTCCAGGAGACCTGCAGCAACCCAGGAACACTGGAGGAAGACTTCAGACAGAGACACCCAGGCTACTTAACACCAGGGACAACCTGATGGTAAGAGGTGAGCTTAAGGTTATAAGCAACAGAAACCAATATACTTTGGCAGCATAGAACATAGTTCTCCTACCATAGCAAACCCCAACATATCTGAAAACTAGGATGCTGACATAAAATCCTATCTCATGAAGATAATAGAGTCTGGGTTGGACTCTAACCCAGAATTTTTCCTTTCTAAAAGAATTACAGGGACAAAAATGGAGAAGGGACTGAGGTAAAGGTAGTCCAGTGACCAGCCCAACTTGGGAACCATCTCAAGAAGAGACTCCGAGACTTGACACTGTTAGTGATGCTATTATGTGCTTACAGACAGGAGCCTAGCATGGCTGTCCTCTGAGAGGATGAACAAGCAGTTGACTAATACAGATGCAGTTACTTATACCCAACCAATGGACTGAAGCAATCTCAACCAAGTTGGACCCCTAAGGTATCTCAGACACTGAGACACCAACAAGGCAGCATACACGAGTTGGTCCAAGGACACAGACACATATACAGCAGATGATTGCCTTGTGTGGCCTCAGTGGAAGAAGATGCTCATAACCCTGGGGAGACTTGAGAACCCAGGGAGTGGGGAGGACTGGCAGAGGTGGAGGCTGGGGCATGGGTGAGGACATCCTCTTGGAGTCAGGGAGGAGGAGGAATGAGGTAAGGAACTATGGGCAGGCAGAATCGGGAAAGTGGTAAGGACTGGACTGTAAAAAAATAAAAGTAGTTAAAAAGAATAAAGATAGAGCAAAGCTGTTTATTAAGTATAGACTTTCCCATCAATCACATACAGACAGACACCAGACACAAACACAAACACACACACACACACACACACACACACACACACACACACACACACACACACACACACACACACAGTTCACGAAGACACCCATTTCAATGGAGATACACAGACATATGAACAGATTAACAAGATATCCTTCAGTCAGGCAGGCTAAGACTCATGCAACAGGCACAGGAGGCAGAAGATACAAGGAGAATAATGTCTTACTTAAACTCTTCCCAGCAGAAGTGCTTTTATTATTTATTTTAATGCAACCTCCTAGCATTGCTGTAACTCTGAGTGAATCACTACTGTTTTATAACTCAGGAAAGAATTAAGCTGGCAAACATAGCCTTCTTAAGCAATGTTTTAGCAGTATTAGCCTTACCTATCCCATGCCTCCAGCAGAGCCTTCATTCCTCATTATTCCCAAATGACACATTCTTTCCAGATAAGAATTCAGGGACTTTGTGGGAAAATTACAATAAAATATCAAATGAGTTTATTGGTTACTTTCAGGGATATTGGCACTTCCGCACACAGCAAATATTAAGCCACTGCAGTTTAGATATTTATTGAACTATTATCTTACAGAAACATGAAAAACCAACTGAAGTTTGTGATGATAAAATATAAAAGCTAATCGTTTGGGAGGCAATACTCCATGTCTTATTTTACCACCCGTACATCCATTCTTGCTGTGAATGATTAGTAGCTTGCTGTCACATCAGTTGTAAAGATAAGAAGAAATTAACTCAAAGTAATAAAGCATTTCAGTTGATAGTGAAACAGCTGTTTCTGTTTAGTTTGTTTTAATTATAAGAACTTTTATACAATATTATAATATCTCAAAATTTGACTATTCCTTTGGAAGTCATTTAAATTATATCTCTATTAAAAATTGAACTATAGCAAAAATTCTCACTAAGTCCAATTATGTACATTATTATCATAATGTTTGAGTTAATAAGTAAAGATAAATATATTGAATTGAATACAGACCAAACAATGAATAGTAGCAATATATTCTGAAACGCCTGATTGTTTTCTTCAGGGATGAAGATATTGTATGCCTCATTCTGGTTTACTTAAGTTTGTTAACATAACATTTTTTATACTTAGTATATATCTCAGAATTCTTTTTACAACATTAAGTATGAGAAAATATTGTCGTCATTATTGTGGAGTAGGGACGCGTGAGATTTCTCTCATCTAGGTTGTCATGTCATCTGGTATTGTTATTGCCTGGGTCTTATTTAGGTGACCATAATCTGCATATGAGAAGATCACAGAGAAACAACCAAGAGACTCTCAATCAACTGATTTATAGAGAAGTCTTGTACACGTGCTTTGGAGAAAGGATAGAACCTTCCGTAAGTAGTACTTTAGAATGAATATTCATACACAAAAGTTTGATTTTTCTTACTCATTTCATTAGATATTTCATTGGAAATGTAAATAAAGTATCAAAAAATAATAATAAAAATATTTTTAAAAAAGACATGGAATATAAGCCTATGATTCACACTTCTCCACAGCCTCTGCTTCTATTTCTACTCTGTGTTGCTTTGACAGGAAACTAGAACAATTGACACATTGTCAACTTGACAGCAGTACATTAGAATTAAATCATAAACTTTCCTTTTTATTTATCTCTAATATAAAATATTAATAATAATCACATTATAAAATAAAGCATAACTCTAAAAGTTCTGTATTCTTTAAATGGTTAGTTACTTTAAAATATTCAAAATCTGTCTGAAAACATCAAACGTCTCTTTAAAATCTCCAGTCTTTTAACAGGGGGCTCTTGTGAAATTAAATGTCACATACTATTTATTCCAACAAAAAAGGACAAAGGCACACTCACAGTCTGAACATAGCAGCATCAACCATAGTGCAGGGTAAGTAGACTCACATAAGGAACTCAGATATAATCAACTGTGACGCAAAGGTTTTGGGAAGGTCGACTCATTAGTCTCTACCATTAACAGCACACATAGTTTATTGCATAGGCTCAGGGAAGCTCTACTCCAAAGCTGCTTCTCTTCTGGTGGTCATGAAGTCATGCTGGCATCTCTAATATGGGATCTTCACAGGATGCATCTTCACCAATAGCCTCTTCTGGGCTCTCCTAAGGAACATTGCCACACTGGGTGCCAAACTGAAGCCTCACTTCATGACCTCTTCAGTCATGGTGCTTTCACAGCAACTGATGGTGTACCTTCAAAAATGGCCTTTCCTGGCTTCTCAGGGTACCAAATCTCAGTTTCGCTCCATAACTTTCAGCCCTGGGTTTTCTGCTGCAACTGAAGCTGCCCCTTCACCAAAAACTTTCCTGGAATCTCAAATTAAGAAGCTCCAGCTGCTCTCTCTAATCCATTCCCTGTTTGTGATAGCAGGTGGTAGACTCTTACATATCACCCAGTTGAGCTGGCAGCATAAAATGCAGCCTTGTTCCCCACTGGATCACATATTCTCTGTGCTGATCCAGAGGAAACACTCCCAGAAGATTTGTACCACAATAACCATTGTGTCTTCTTTATCACCACTAATTTCTCTCTGACATTTTACATCTTCAGTTCTCCCAGGGAAACAAAATTTTCATTTCAGTGGTGGTTTTTCTAATCACATCTGATTCTTCCTCCCAAGCACACCACAGACACAGATACTTAATTCAAATTATTGTATGAAGGGCACTGATGCATTGTCTGTACAGTCCTCGTCTCTTTTCTAGTTTAACTAACCTCCAAAAAGCCTACAAGACTATAAATACATAATGGCCTTTATGGCCCAAAATTCTTTTTCCACAATCTTCCCCAAACCTTCACAAGTTATAGCAATAGTTCACTTTCCGGTACCAATTTTTAAAATCTTAGCTTTGTTTTCATTACCAGAATAAGGACCATTATTAAAACAACTTGGAGAGAAGAGGTTTTATTTGGCTTACATATCTATTAGTGCACAGTCCATCACTGAGGAAACCAAGCCAAAAATGAATGATATGAACCTACAGATTCTACAGAAGTAGAAGCCATAGAAGAATTCTACTTAACTGGATTACTAGGTGTGATTTGAACAGCTCACTTTCTTATACGCAACTCTATCAGTCCTAGGGTGGAACTGCTCCCTCTTGTTAGACCTTCTCATAGAAATCATTAGTCAAAAAATGTCCTACAGTCTTACCTAAGGTCAGACCGATGGGGAGATTTTATCAATTAAGGTTTGACTTCCCAAATGATTCTAGTTTGTGTCAAATTGTCAAATCTAAGTGGGACAGGGACAAACAAATCCACTCAATGTGCTGATAGAAAAGTGATATAACAAAATGATCAGGTGAATGTGTCTATGATAAAAAAAAATAAAGTAAATCTTTTCAGAAACTTTGTGAATGAGCCAGGGAGTATGAAAAATGGTCTAGGAAATGGAACTTCAGTGGCTGGAATTTTTAAAATATCGCAAGGAAAGGATGAACATCATGAATAATAAGGAAGCATTTAAAGACAAATAACTACCTTTAGCATGGGATTAAATCTAGGGGACATCTCAGTTTCTTTTATTAAATACATGCTCTGATATCATTTGCGTAATACAAAAAGCAGAAAATCAGAATATTTCCCCTCTTTAATTAATAATATTTTAAAAATCGCTTGTTGTGCTATCTTAAGTCATAAAAGACTTAAGACGTCGTTAATGAGGTACAGGCAGTCAGCAGATGCTGAGGGAAAGAAAATGCTTTAGCCTCAGGTATGAGCTCCCTGACAACGCACTCATAACTAGTCTACCTTA
This sequence comes from Uromys caudimaculatus, assembly GCA_028551405.1. NCBI lineage: Eukaryota > Metazoa > Chordata > Mammalia > Rodentia > Muridae > Uromys > Uromys caudimaculatus. Next base: position 68,675,150 of record CM052713.1, on the reverse strand, counting down.
AAGACCTAAGCACCATATTAAATTGGCTGAGTTATTTTTTACGTGTATGTGTGTGTATGCATGGTTAGCAATAATAATTATAGAAAAGGTGTCATTAACTTAAAAGGGAGAGAGGAGACACCCCAGGAGTTTGGAAGTCCAAAGGAAGGATTGAACGCTGTAAATACAGCACTCATTAATGTCATTCTCACAAAGGTTAAATTTTTTAAAATGAATGAGTAATTTATTAAACTTATGTACCTCAAAGATTCCTCTTATAAAATTAGCGATGTTGATACAAAATGTACTGAATCTGAATCTGAGTTTCCCTATCTCATGCCTTTGCTTCTTTGAAAATATGTTGCAACACATTCTTCACTTCATCAACTTAAAAAAAAATCTTGCTGGACAATAACACCTGGCTAATATTTAGCAGCATGTGCACAGGGCTTACGATTTGACTTAATTATCACAAAGTATGCGACTAATGCAACTATAAGTTAGTAGTCACCTACCTTTTGTGGTTATTTGGATTGATGCATGTATACCAAAAATTTAAAAACTTATATGAACAGATATGAGAAAACACGAAACATTTTAGGGGAAGTCCAGGTTACTTCACTTAGGATAATGGTTTCTAGCTCCATTCATTTCCTTTCAAATTTTGATTTATTTTTAACAGGGTTAGAGAACAAAAAGTTGGGTGGGTGAGGAAGATGTAGGAAGAGATAAGAGAAAAAAAAAGAATATGATCAAAATATATCATATTAAATAATTAAATAAAAGGAATTGCTCAGGAATCCAAAAGCAAACAAACAAATAAATAATGTGAAAGAAAAACAAAGAGACACACAGACACAAAAAGAAAGAAAGAAAGAAAGAAAGAAAGAAAGAAAGAAAGAAAGAAAGAAAGAAAGAAAGAGAAAAAACCAAACACCTCCTTAAAACTGATGACTCAGGTGATGGAGAATAATTTTCATTATTGAACAAATATGTGTAAAACTAAAAAGATCACAATTGAACAAATGATAAAAATTTTAAGTAAAATGGAGATCAGATGGCAGCAGATGACAGTAAACTTTAAAACTTTCATTTTATGTCTTAAAATGCCATGTCTATAAATATTTTAAATAGGTGAGTTCCCAAGCAATGCATGGATGTTTAATATACCATCATAGCCATAACCTTAAAGACCACTGTGAAAAATTCTTCCAGTATTAAATACATGTCTAAACTTCTTCCAATTTGTGAATTAACCTGTAAAACAAAAATATTTTAAAATATATTGTATTATATTCATTAATCAGAGATGATACAATTTAGAAAAAGAGAGAAAAGGTTATAAGAAATTTGGACATCACCTTAGAATAGAATTTGGAATAGAGCATGAATATTGATTCAAGATGGAATATTAAACACATCCACATAATAATAACGATAGGTCAAGAGTGGTGGAATGGGGTCTTACCAGTGGAAGTCCAATAAATGATGCAAATAATTTAGTTGTGGTGGTAAGAGAATTGAAAACAGGACTGAAATGATTGGATTGCATTTTGTATGTGCATTACTGTTGCATCAGGGAAGAAGATTTGTAGGCACTTTGGCATTCTTATATCTGTCTATAAAACTTTAGTTGGTGATTCAATTCATACTAGAACATGAAGATAAACTGTGATTCAAGTGTAGTAATAAATAACAGGATGACTGGGAACAAAACCCTTGTATCATTTTTTGTGTTGGTAAAAATGTAGCAGCACACTCGGTTCTGGGATTTAAGCCAAGAGTTTAATATCCAGATATAATTATTCTATATTAAAATATTTTCAATTAATTTTTGATATTTCCATCTCATGGTTGCAGGAGCAATAAGAATCATGTAATTACTTCTCGGTGTACATGAAGCTCATTTATTTTATTCACTTTGGTTTGTTCTTTGTAAAATTCACACATGCATACAATGTTATTTGATAAAATCCACCCTCTATTTTCCGCCTTGCTATGCTCTGCCCAATCCATATCTTTCCCAGCTTTATGTCTTCATTATTTTTGTAACACACTAAACCAATAATTGCTACGTGTTTGCTAATGGGCGTAAGGCATCTACTGTGGCAGAGCAGCCTACCAGTGGCAACCTCTCCCCTGAGTGGGAGTCTCCATTGTCATCAATTTTTAATACTTGAAGCAGTTTTAAATATTCTCAGAAAACAAGTTCTAATGATTAGACTTAAAAATGTAATATTAAATATAGTTTACCTTATGACTTTTAGCCACTGCTAAATATAAGCGAGAACACTAACATTATGAAAATAACAAAACAATGCTTTCTTTTGAATTGTTTATTTTTTAAAATTTTATGATTTATAGATGATTAAAAGTCATTTTCACATGTATTATTTAGATCAACTGTGATATCAGTGTTTCTGGTTGAACATTACTTAGAGTAAGCTAAATGCAGTCATTAATCTGCATGCAGCCACATAAGTAGAGTCAATATTTATACTCCTATATCCATCTTAAATTTTCCAATTGTTTTTAACATTTTTACATTTTATTATGATCATTTCTCATCTGGCCTTGGGTTTTATATTTATTGATACTGTGATTCTATTAGCAAATGCATTAACTCATTAGATATGAGAGTCGATTTTGCAATTGGATTCGCCATTATATACTCAAAATTCCCCTTTTGTATATTGTACTGGTATTTGCGTGTTTTAATTTATGAGTGAGAATGAACTAAGTAATTAAAAATAAAAATAAAATGATTCCATTTTATATTTAGTTTATAGTTTTAGTTACATTTTTATTTCAAAGAATTAAATACCATCCCGACAATTCTGTCCTTATGTCTTTTGCACAATGTTCTACTTATTTCTCTGTATATCTTACAATCAGTATTATTTTTTTTTTATTTTCCTTTAACATGATATGCCCTAATTTTCTGCATTACTAAACTTATAATGTAGGGACTTCTATTTAAAACATAATGTCACACGGTTTTTGAGAAGTAATCTCTATTTTCCCAAAGTTTAAAAAGTGTAGGTTAAATATGATCCCATGCTTATTTACACCTAAGTATGTAGATACATGGCATAGAGCTTTAGTAAGGACTATCACCAAGAATGTAATTCCCCCTCAAGATATTTAGCTTTAATAGGGCCAACTGTTGCATTTTTTTTGCATTTCCCTAAGAAAGCAATTATCTCATTTCTTACATGAAAACTCAAGATCTTCCTTAATAAACTCCCAATAAGAGATACTATCTATAGACATGTTGAGAAGTAATGAACGAATTTTAGAAGGTCACAGAAAATAATGAAAGAGCATGAGTTTAAGTTGGTTTCTCTGTGCAGCCCTGTACAGCCAGAGGATGAAATAATTTGTAAGTAAGAGCTTTATGAAATATCTGGCTTTGCCGAAACAATACTGTTTCTAGAAACTAATGAACATGGTGAGTCATATCTGCATATCATAGCACATCCAAATTGTTTATGGTTTATCACACTAGGAAAAAGAAACTTTGTTCATTTTCTCTGCTCTGGAAAACACAGCAATGCAATGACAACTTCAGTGCTGAGGATATCAATCATCTCTCAGAAACTTGATCTTGGACTATCCAGTCCTTTACATCCTATACAAATCTTTCCCAAGATATATAAATAAAACCTCATTTGTAGTTACCAACTTAACATTCCTTTATAAACATGTATTATCCTGTATCAATTAGAACACCAAACATGTATTGAATGGTTGCCTATAAATCTCAGTGTTTTGAATGTTATCACCTGAAATTCTCTTATCTTGTCCTGATATTTATTTAATGTCTAATGACTTCTTCATTAAATTACATGTTGGCAACTATTCCCTGTGAATCCTTATGCCCATGTAAATATGAAACATAGATGAATTTACTGATGATGTTGAGAATTTCACTATATACACAGGAGTTGTATTCACATATTTGGAACATTGCCTTCTGACTCTCACCAACTCCTCAATGAATGCAAGAGATACTGTTTGTATTTTTCCCTCCATAGATTTAGAAGGTCAGATAGTTTCTTTTGTTTGTTGATTTTACAGTTAAGGCATACAATCAATTATTTTGCTCAGTACTTTCAAATCTACAGTTAAAGGAAGTGGGATGGGTAGTGGAAGACAATCTCTTTTATCCTAACTCTTGGCAAATGTCAGTTGAGTATACTATCATTACGTTGTTTTTATCACGATAGTAACAATATGAGACATGAATTTATCGCCTAGTCCATTTTATGCTCATTTAGCAAAATAATGCAGACCAGATACTGTATAGGGAAAGGAAGATTTTCCTTAGTATTTCTGGAAACCAGAGTACAAAGTGCTGGTATATTTATTAGTATGAAGAGAGTTACACCCTAGATGAGATCTGATGAGTATATCTTGCTTCTAGGAAAACACCGTACTCATCTGGTCAAAGGTGGGAAGACGAAGAGTGTTTGAGATCACAGTGTTATAAGAACCCTAATTTCATTCCCCATAAAATTTTCATTACTTACTGATTTAATTCAGCATTTTTCTGCAATTCAATGCTTTGCAGCTTATCTTATAGATGAAGAGGAAATTTCATCTAGTACCATGACCACATCAGAAGGTATGATCCAGCTACAATAAAAACATGACCTTAGTATACACCTTTGGTTCCTCTGGCTGGAATACAGACATGCCTTTAGAACATACCTTTAAATCCCAAACAATGACATCTAATTGAAATGAAGACAAAGTGATCAATCAGAGAAAGATTTGACAGAATGTATCAGATATAGAATAAGCCCAACTCTCAGAAGAGAGAGGCTACTCACAAGTTTTGTTCAGAATTCAGAGCAAGTAATTCCAAGCAGAGCAATTCATAGCAAGCCAAGAAAAGCTGTATTGAAACATGCAGCTTGGAGGGGTGTTTGAGCCAGAACATCTGAGGTGAGCCAGGCATCCAGAGTTCAGAAAGAGTGAGTTTATTCAGCAGTAAGTCTCACAGGATGAAATAAACTAGGCTAGTTTAACTGATGGAGTTAAGACAAAAGATAGAAGCTTCCAGGCCTAAGGCTAGGGATAGTTATGGATAGTTAGTATAGAGAAGAAAGCACTCTGGGCTCAGTCCAAGGCCAGAGTGTATTTGTAAAGCTTGGATATGTCTCTTATTTGATCCCATCCAATGAAGAAGTTGCATTTACATTACATTTAAAGGAGAAATAGTAGTTATCAAGTGGAGATTACCAAGTAATTACAATTATCCATTTTCACTTTCCCCTACCTTTGTCTATCACATATAAAATATTTTCATTAAGATAATCACCAAATCCACAAACAAAAAGAAACGATTATATTCTTTAGAACAACAGTTGTCATTTGCTGTTTCTTCATCCTTGCCTTTCTATGCTTATATTTGTATAGACGCCTGTGAGGGTTACCCTAGCAAGGACTCCTAGTAATGGCAGATACAGAGACTGTACTGTCCATGTTCTGTAACCAGGCAAGGCTTCCAGTGATATTAGGAGCCATCTAAGAAAGGCTAGCCCAGGCAGGTGATTTTCTTGAGATGCTTCTACTTGAACTGTCATGAATGAGCCCTTGGAGTCAAGGCCTGAACATCTCTGGCTTGATTCTTGCTATGGTATGACTTTCCTGTAATTATTAAATTAATATAACAACCCCTGAGCATTAGTCCACCCTATTGCACAGATTTTCTACAAATCAACAAAGATGTACTGTCTTTTAGTGATGCTGTATAGACAAATAGATTATTTCTTAATTCCTAATGAGGATTCTATAAGAATTCCTAAATTTATACTAATAATTATTGAACCCTTTATAATAAGACTGCAATTCAGGCCCTCTGTAATGCTGAATTGAAATTAGAACTCGAACTTTTCCACTCTCTTCCTGTCTTGAGTTTATTGCACTGAGATAGAAAGCCGACATTCATACAGATATACAATTTAGGAATATATTCCTTTAGAACATAAAGCCATTAACTAAAGGTCATAAGACAAATGGATGATTTATTGTAGGTGCAAGGACAGAAAATAAAACATTAGCGGTGTTTATCTATACAAAACTTCAATGCTAATTTGCCTCTTGGCATACTGTGTTAACTTACATATAAGAATTATAGATTTAGACCCTCAATGAACCTGTGGAGTTACTGACAGATAATGAATGTTTAATTAGATAATCACTCTTCATGAAAACACATGTAAACATCTCCGTTGTAATTTCTTTCTCAATGTATGACTCAAATTTATGTTTGAAATTGTTGTGACCTTTTGCAATATCATGTAATCCATTTTCCTGAAAATGTATAAAATAAATAGGAATGATTATATTAAGGAGGCAGAAGGAGCAAAGGATAGGTACATTGCAGAGATGAGGGGCTGTACAGAGGAGGAGAGATGAAGAAGAAAAGAGCAGAATTGAGGATGGAGAAGGAGAATACAAGAGATGTACAGTAGACACAAATTAGGAGATGAAGAGATAGCAGAACATAGCAGAATATATCAGCACATAAAAGAAAGATGAAGAGAGACAAAGAAGGAGCTATAGAGAGAACAGAAAGAGCAGGCAGCTTTCTTTATAACATGAGACAGGTTCCTTCTTTTTTTATTGGTTATTTTATTTATTTTCATTTCAAATGTCATTCCCCTTCCCAGTTTCCCCTCCAAAAACTCCCTAACCCATTCCCCCTCCCCTGCCTCTACGAGGGTGCTCCCCCACCTACCTACTCACTCCCACCTCAGTGCCCTAGCATTCCACTACACTGGGCCATTGGGCCTCCACTGGACCAAGGAGCTCCCCTCCTAAGTGATGCCCTGTAAGGTAATCCTCTGTTACATATCCAACTGGAGTCATAGGTACCCCCTTGTGTACCTTTTGGTTGGTGGTTTAGTTCCTGGGAGCTCTGGAGGCTTCTGGTTGTCTGATATTGTTGTTCTTCCTATGGGGTTGCAAACCCCTTCAGCTCCTTCAGTCCTTTCTCTAACTCTGCCATTGGAGTACCACTGCTCGGTCTGATGGTTGGCTGTGTACATACACATCTGTATTGTTCAGGCTCTGGCAGAGCCTCTCTGGGTACAGCTATACCAGGCTCGTGTAAGCAAGCTTTTCTTGGCGTTAGCGATAGTGTCTGGGTTTGGTGTTTGCAGATGGGATGGATCCCTAGGTGGGGCAGTCTCTGGATGGCCTTTCCTTCAGTCTCTGCTCCACTCTTTGTCCCTGTGTTTCCTTTTGACAGAAGGAATTCTGGATTAATATTTTTGAGGTGGGTGGGTGACTCCATCCCTCAACCGAGGGATATGCCTATCCACTCTCTACAGGTTCTATCTCCACTTTGTTGGATATTTCACCCAATGCCCTCCCTGTTGGGCCCTGGGAACCATTTATGCCCCTGGCATCTGGGAATTTCTAGTGGCTGCCCTAGTTCCCCCTTCCCCCACTGCTACATACTTCCTTTAAAATCCCTGACACTCTGTACTTCTCCCGCATCTCCTCCTGTATCTGAACTGCTCCCTCCTTTCCCTCCACTTCTCTCTCCCTCTCAGATCCCCCTCTCCCTCTACTTTCTGAGATTATTCTCTTCCCCGTTCTGAGTAGGACTGTAGCATCCACACTTTGGCGTGGTCTTCTTTCTTCTGGTGTTTCATATGGTCGATGAGTTTTATCTTGGGTCTTTCGAGGGTCTTTTTGGCTAATAGTCACTTATCAGTGAGTACATACCATATGTATTTGTGTGTGTGTGTGTGTGTGTGTGTGTGTGTGTGTGTGTGTGTGTGTGTGTGTGTGTGACTGGTTTACCTCACTTAGGATGCTATTTTTAATTTCTATCCATTTGCCTGCGAATTACATGAAGTCATTGTTTTTACTAGCTGAGTAGTAGTATTCCATTGTGTAAATGTACCACATTTTCTGTATCCATTCCTCTGTTGAATGACATCTGGGTTGTTTCTAGCTTCGGGGTATTACAACTATGGCTGCTATGAAGATAGTCGAGCATGCGTCCTTGTTATATGTTTGAGCATCTTTGAGTATATGCCCGGGAGTGGTATAGCTGGATCCTCAAGTAATACTATATTCAATTTTCTGAGGGTCTGCCAGACTGATTTTCAGAGTGGTTGTACCAGCCCGCAATCCCACCAACAGTAGAGAGGTGTTCTTCTTTCTCCACATCCTCGCCAGCATCCCCTGTCACCTGAGTTTTTGATCTTAGCCATTCTGACTGGTGTGAGGTGGAATGAATCTCAAGGTTGTTTTGATTTGCATTTCCCTGATGACTAAGGATGTTGAACATTTCTTTAGGTGCTTCTCAACCCTTCCAGTTTCTTCAGTTGAGAATTCTCTGTTTAGCTCTGTTCCCCCCCCTTTTTTTTGATATTTACTTTAATTTCATTTCAAATGATTTTCCCTTTCCAGGTCTTCCCTTTGGAAACGCCCTATCCCATCTCCTGGCCTTCTGCCTCTGTGAGGGTGCTCCTCCACCCACCCACCCACTCTCTTCTTCCCTCCCTAGTATTCCCCTACACTGGGACATCTGACACCCTCAGGCCTGAGGGCCTCTTCTTTCACTGATGTCCAACAAGACCCTCTCTCCTTTGCCACATATGAGGTTAGTAACATGGGTCCCTCCATGTGTATTTTTTGGTCCTTAGTCCAGTCTCTGGGAGCTCCATGGGGTCTAGCTAGTTGACAAGAGATGAAGGAGCTGAGTGGGTTTGTAGCCCCATAGAGGGAGCATCAGTGTCTGTACCCCTTTTAATAGGATTATTTGTCTCTCTGGGGTCTAACTTCTTGAGTTCTTTGTATATATTGGATATTAGCCCTCTATCAGATGTAGGGTTGGTAAAGATCTTTTCCCAGTCTGTTGGTTGCCATTTTGTCCACTTGACAGTGTCCTTTGCCTTTTATGAGGTCCCATTTGTCAATTCTTGATCTTAGAGCATAAGCCATTGATTTTCTGTTCAGGAAATTTTCTCCTGTGACAATGTGTTTGAGGTTCTTCTCACTTTCTCTTCTATTAGACTCATCATACCTAGTTTTATGTGGAGGTCCTTGATCCACTTGGACTTGAGCTTTGTACAAGGAGATAAGAATGGGTCAATTTGCATTCTTCTTCAGCTGACTTCCAGTTGAACCAGAACCATTTGTTGAAAATGCTGTCTTTTTTCCACTGGCTGTTTTTAGCTCCTTTGTCAAAGCTTAAGTGACCTTAGGTGTGTGGGTTCATTTCTGGGTTTTCAATTCTATTCCAGTGATCTGCCTGTGTCTGTACCAATTCCATGCAGTTTTTATCATATTTCTTGGTAGAATAGCTTGAGTTCAGGGATGCCGATTCCCCCAGAAGTTCTTTTATTGTTGAGAATTATTTTTGATATCCTGGGTTTTTTGTTATTCCATATAAATTTGAGAATTTCTCTTTGTATCTCTGTGAAGAATTGAGTTGGAATATTGGTAGAGACTGTATTGAATCTGTAGATTGCTTTTGGTAAGATGGCCAGTTTTACTATGTCAATCCTGCCTATCCATGATCATGGAAGATCTTTCCATCTTCTGAGGTCTTCTCTAATTTTTTTCTTCACAGACTTGAAGTTCTTGTTATACAGATCTTTCACTTGCTTGGTTAGTGTCACATCAAGATATATCATACTATATGTGACCATTGTAAATGGTGTCTGCTCCCTAATTTCCTTCTCAGGTCATTAATCCTTTGAGTATAGGAAAGCTCCTGATTTTTTTTGAGTTAATTTCATATCTAGCCACTTGGCTGAAATTATCAACTGTAGGAGTTCTCTTATGGAATTTTTTGGGTCACAGGTTCCTTCCTAACAGCATGTTGACAAGGACACTGTTTTTTACTAACAGAAGTAAAAGGGTAGAATTTTTTTTTCAGAGTAATGACTGTTGGAGCTTATTTTTCATCCATAATGAACGAATTCTTTCTGCAATGATGCTTGCTCTATAGGGCTTGCTCATGAATGCAATGGCTTCATCCATCAAAAATATATGCATATGCAAGTATAGACATGTCTGTGTAGGTATGCCAGCATGAGACAAGTAGCCAGGCTCAGCAGGAGTATATGAAAGTATGAATATATATATATATATACTATTATTTAGTTAGTTTGTGTGTGTGTATATATATATATGTGTGTGTGTTTATATATATATACACACACATATATATATATACTCCTCCACTCTCCTCTCTTTCTTCTTAATAGTAATTTAGTATATATATATATATATATATATATATATACTATTATTTAGTTAGTTTGTGTGTGTGTATATATACATATATATATATATATATACTCCTCCACTCTCCTCTCTTTCTTCTTAATAGTAATAATAGTATATATATATATACTATTATTTACTTATTAGTAATATATTATATATATAATATATATATTATATTATTACTTAATAGTAATTTAGTATATATATATATATATATATATACTATTATTTAGTTAGTTTGTGTGTGTGTATATATACACATATATATATATACTCCTCCACTCTCCTCTCTTTCTTCTTAATAGTAATAATAGTATATATATATATATATACTATTATTTAGTTAGTTTGTGTGTGTGTATATATATATATATGTGTGTGTGTTTATATATATACACACACATATATATATACTCCTCCACTCTCTCTCTTTCTTCTCTCTTCTCTCTCTCTCTCTCTCTCTCTCTCTCACACTCTCCCTCTCTCTCTTTTTCTTTGCTTTTCTCTGCTTCTACTACCCTCTTAATTCCTCTCCCCATGCCCTGAATAAACTCTCTCTCTCTCTCCGTATATATATATATATATGTATATATGTATATGTATATGTGTGTGTGTGTCTGAGTTTTATCTCACTAACAAATTAGCATGTGTTTGCCAAGATTACATAAATGCTGCCAAAAACCCTAAGCCTGTAACCCAAGAACAAATGATGTTTCACTATTCAGAAGAAGCTATAGCCAGTGTCAACATATTCTTCTGGTTTTGATTTTGTTTCTTTGTTTTGTTTTGTTGATTGTTTTTGTTTGTTTGCTTTGACCCCCCCCACACTCCACCTGTCTGGATTTGCTGTTAAAACAGATTGGTAGAAAAAAACAAACAAACAAAACAGAGCAACACTTGTACAATCTTTGAATTTCAGGAAAGACGTCTTTAATTATAGTTTTCCAGTTTTCTAAATAGACATCCAGAAAATATGCTCAGTTTTTCTACTATAGTAGATATGAATAAAAAGAACAGTAAAATGTTGGTTCTTTTTTGTAGGTCTCTATTAAGGTTAAACATCAAATTAGTTAGGTCTAATTTTAGGTTCCAAAGTAATATTGAGATATACATCTTAGAAAATTATAAGAATAAAAAGTCAAAAGTAATGTGTGTCATTTAGGAAACTAAATTAATATTTCTATATTCACATTGTTAAAAAATATTTAAATATGTTGTAAGTTTGCCAGACTTTAGGTACTTCTTTTTATGTCCTATTATCTGGACATAGATTCCTATTCTCTATGCATGAGCACACACACACAGGTGCACACACACACACGCACACACACACACACACACACACACTAACACACACGCACACACACACACCTACAAACCAAAACCAAAACAATACTACAGTAGAAAAAGATATCTATTTAAATTATTTTAGATAATATCTGTACTCTGCTCAGAAGGAGCACGAAGGAAGGATTAAATAAGAAAGAAAAGAAAGGAATAAAGAAAGAAAGGAAGGAAAGAAGAAAGAAAGAAAAGAGGGTGTAGAGTAGACTGGGGATGATGTGGAAGTCGGGAGTGGGGAGGGGATGAGAGGACTTGGGAAAGAAGAAACGATACTATACTCAGATGTACTGTATTTAAGTATATTCTCAGCAGGTGTGGTGGCACAACCCTTTAATTCTAGCACTGAGGAGGCAGAGGCAAACAGATGCCTTACTTCAGTTACAGGAGTGCTTGGTCTACAAAGTAAGTTCCAAGACAGTTAGGGCTGCACAGAAAAAATATATATATATACATATATATGTGTATATATATATACATATATATGTGTATATATATATGTATATATATATACACACACATATATACATACATACACACACGCACACACACACACACACACACACACACACACACATATATATATATTCTTTTACTGAATTGAACCATCAGTGCTAATCTTTGCAAAAACATTTGTGTGGACATATTGTAGAATTAAAGGTTATTGTTTATCTATGCTAGCAAAATGTGTAAAATCACAAGAAACAAATATCTTCAGGCATAGTTGTTTATCCTATTGTTCAATAATATTAATCTGCCTAATAGAAAGTCATGACCAAATTCATTTCATATGAAGGCTTTTGTCAACTAATCCAGTTCTCATTATTACTTCAGGCAGCAGCATATAGTAAAAAGAAGTGCTAACTGTAATCCTACTTTTCCACATTCAAACCAATGAGGACAAGCAATATGTTAGGTCCAGTAGCTTTTGCTTAAAGATCGAGTATTGATTTCTTTTTTCTCCTGAGCCTTTCGTCATCCATATTCAAAACAATGTGTAAGAGTCTGCTTTGGGTCACAAAGAGGATAACTAGGAATATTTGGTCTTCCTTACTGTATCAGTGATATATATATATATATATATATATATATATTTATATATATATATGTATGATTAAATTACATAACATTAAATTTATAAACATGCAAATTTCAGTGAATATTCAGAATAGTTATGTCCTCATCTTTATAGTTCAATCAGTTAAGCTGATCGAAACCTCAACATAGTTTACATGATCATTGTTTAGAGACGGCAGAAATTTCACCAAACAGTTTAAATAATTTATTCTAAAGATAGATTTAAATACAATGTTTCCAATGAGTCTCGAATATTTTACCTAAGAATAAGGAAAAAAAATTTCATCCATTTCCAGGAGAATTAAATACATTTTTTAATTTCACTATACTTGTGCACTAATGTATTTGTACAAGAGTCAGGAAAATGAAAATAATTTACAGTTTTTTTTCTTTACATGAAGAGAAACCACGTTTATGGGCAGAACCCTACTCATATGAATATTTCATTCTGACTGGAATAGAATATAAATGATATCCACTGCTACAAGAACAATACCAAGCTTATTTTAATTATGTATCTCATTTAAACATAATCTTTACATTTCACTTAGCTATTTGAAGAATATAACAGACTTGTCACCAGTTGACTGCTTTCTTATGTCCTATAACTTCACAAACTTTCAATTATGTTATCTTTCCAGTGAGAGAGAAGGTAGCTCCCATTAAGAGAGATTATTGAGCCGGGCAGCGGTGGCGCACGCCTTTAATCTCAGCACTTGGGAGGCAGAGGCAGGCGAATTTGTGAGTTCGAGGGCATCCTGGTCTACAGAGTGAGTTCCAGGACAGCCAGGGCTACACAGAGAAACCCTGTCTCGAAAAAAAAAAAAAAAAAAAAAAAAGAGAGATTATTGGACAAACCAGGATGAACAATCCTTAGCCTGTAATTTGTTATAATTTAAAGAAACTAAATGCTTTCTTGTTGTTTTTTGAAGGTGAAGTGCTTTACTTGAGGGACTCGGAATAAAGAGTCCCTGAGATTGACAGAAGCATGGTTGTGGGCTAGCAACTAGCACCTGGCTGTTCCACTGCCTATCTATGCCCTTTGTTTGCTTTATCATGACTTTCTCTTTTCTTCTTTCCTTTTTCATATTGGATATTTTATATATTTACATTTCAAATGTTATCCTCTTTCTCCCCTCCGGGACATCCATCACCCATCCCCTCCCCCTGCTTCTATGAGGATGCTCTTCCTCACACCCACCCACTCCCACCTCACCGCCCTGGTATTCCCGTACAATGGGGAATCGAACAGGACCACGGGCTTCTCCTCCTATTGATGCCAGACAAGGCCATCCTCTGCTACCTATGCGGTTGGAGCCATGGGTCCCTCCATGTGTACTCTTTTGTTGGTGGTTTAGTCCCTGGGAGCTGGGGGGGGGGTGTGTGTCTGGTTGGTTGATATTGTTGTTCTTCCTATGTGGTTGCAAACCCCTTCAGCTCCTTCAGTCCTTTCTCTAACTCCTCCATTGTGAACCCCGTGCTAAGTTCAATGGTTGGCTGCAAGCATCCTCCTCTGTATTTGTCAAGCTCTGCTAGAGCCTCTCAGGAGACAGCTATATCAGGCTCCTGTGAACAAGCACTTCTTGTCATCTTCAGTAGTGTCTGGGTTTGGTGTCTGTATATGGGATGGATCCCCATGTGGGACAGTCTCTGGACGGCCTTTCCTTCAGTCTCTGCTCCACACTCTATCCCCATATTTACTTTAGATAAGGACCCTTTTAGGTTAAGAATTTGGAGATTAGTGGGTGGCCCCAACCCCCAACAGGGGGCCTTGCCTAGTATACAAATTATGTTAATTACATGGAATAATTAATAGTAATTACAAATTAATTGATACCTTGTAGATCCATGTACTTGAGATGTGTTAAAAGAATTTCTGTGTGAATATGTGTGAGTATGTATATGTGTACCGTTGTAGTTGATCAAGATATTCAAGAAGAGTAACATTCTTAGTCATAAATTAAAAAAAAATCACTAAAAACTATGTTGTTGATCTGATTGGTTCTCTTGATGGAAGGTGATACATTTAATTCATAACAGTGTCATAAATAAAATAAACAGCTGAAATTATTACGTAAGGTCAAATGATTTATAAACACTGGTGTTCAGCCAGAGAGGCGGAAAGTTTTTCCCCACGAGCCTTTAAGCTATAAATCTAGGAGCTGAGATCAACTGAAAGAATCCATTAGAAATCAGCTTCTCACAACGAATATTGTACTTTTTCAACCTCAGCTCAACACAGCATTTAAATAAGCAATCTATGCTTGTTCTTGGTGGATAAGAATAAACCCCGAAGAACTATTTCTTAAATGCTGCATTTCTCCTCAGAAACTGGACTTCAAAGATATTCTGAACACACCATAAAGTTTCAAACTTCAATTCTCACAAAAAGCTACGCAAGGCTCCCAGTGGCATCAATCAGAATTTTATGTGCATGAACTGAGGGCAAAGGATAACCATTTATATGATCGACAATATGTTTGATGACAAAAAAAAAAAAAAAAAAAAAACCAGAGACATCTCTCTTCTGATTTTAAACACAGAAAAGATGCACAGTCCAAAAGTTCACTAGATGTCATAATATGGTGAACAATATCACTTTAAACTAAACAATTTCAAAATGATAATAAAAATGTTTTCATCATTTGGAAATGACTCATTTAGCTGAAATAAATGTGGTGAAAATAAGATGCTGTGAAACTGTAAAAGGTGGAGATATTTTCATACAAAACAAAGTATCATAAATCCAAACAGACGAAAGGTAGCAGTCACTGTTCTCTCTTTCAATTAGATCAAGAACCATTGATCACCAGCTAACTCAAAATTTCTACCTATTCTATAGGGAAAATACATTCTCCACTCTAATTACATTTTTAAAATTACAGCACAGTGTATCCAAAACCTACATGTTACACCTTCCTAGCTTATTATACCTGGGTTTAGCTCTCCAGTATTTTCAATGCAAGCTCTATGAATTTTAAGGATCTTTTAGTGAAAATCCTGGTTTTACTTTTCAAGTTGTTAATCCTACATCCATCTGGTTTTAGCATTTGAGATTTTCTTCAGACCACAAATTCTAGTTCTACTATTTTCTTAATTGTTCATTTCAACTACTGGAATTTAAATTCAGTCATTCATTCACCTAGTTCCACAATCAATCAATATCTCTCTCATTTATTAAGTTTTATTATTAATATTGTTATTACACTCTGTCTGCTTTCATCCAAGATCCTATGTCAACAATGTCAGTGTTTTGAGAGGAGATAGGGTAGAGTTTCAGGATTTCTCCTAGGAGCTTGGTAAGTGCCAAAGCTTTGTTTATATTATAGAGTTATTATTGCAAGGGCACTGCACCAACACAACAAACGCTGGTGAGATGTGGGAAAAGAGCGACACTATTAGTAGGGAGGTAACACTGAAGCAGACACTACGGAAGTAAGTATGGAGGTTTCTCAAATGCAATAAAACTTGAGCTACCATAGCATCCAGTGATTTCATTACTCAGCGTATACACAAGGTGCCCTAATACAGAAATACTTGCACAACTTTCTTCATTTCTGTGCGATTCATAACAAGAAAATCCAATCTCTTTATGTATCCCTTAAAAGCTGAATAGGTAATGAAAACTTGATACATAAACAATGGAAATTTTTTTAATTTGCCCAGCCTCTCTTCATTAACCTTTGCCAACTACAAAAAACAAAAAAAAAGAAAAAGACAACAAACCAACCAATCAAACAATAACGACAAAACCATCTGATCAATGTAGAGAGCATCACTAGTCTATGTGTATTAATGGAAACACAGAAAACAAAAATTGGGTACACGTCTATGTAGCTTAGTATGAGAACTAATTACACTTCCATTGCCTGTGATATGAAAGCTGTATGTTCTCCCAGGTGTTCAATAGCCGTTATGTAAGTCACTATTGCATGTTTCTTCTCTATGAGTGGGCTTCAAATTCAATAAGAAAGTGGTTTGCTGCCTCTAAAACACTCATGCTATTATTGCACCACTGGGACCACTTTTCCTGTCAGGCTTACACTATAGTGTGTGAGATCTGAGGAGAGTCTGGCCAGAATTCTCTAGATGTATCTGATGTAACAAAAATACTCTGTTCAGGTGAGAAGCATCAGTCAGCATAAGAAGCAGCAGATGAGATGAAAGAAGACATTGTGATGATATCAGGAAGGGCACAGAGATGTCTTTGCCAAGTTGATAGGGTAAGAAAAGGGATTTTCCCTTCACAACTTTCAAGTAGATGCAGCCCTGCTCACATCTTCACCTCAGCTCAGTGAGATGCATTTAAACTTCAACCTTCAGATTTGTGAAATACTACACTTAATATACTTCATTGTATCACACAAATAAATGTTGGCAAAATTTGTGCCATGGAAACAAAATTAATATGTCTAATCTTTTATATGCTTATCTATATTTTTAATATTTGCATTTTTTCTTCCATAGTCCATTTGATGCTTCAATATTTCCCATCAGTCTATCTACTCACCTGACAATTTAGTTCTCACTGAATATTCCCAGTGTTTCAGTCTTCAGAGTCCTCTCCATGTCTGCTTTTATCCTTTACCACCACAGTGTATATAAAATAATAGAGCTTAACTCCACTACTCTAGTCGTTTGAGATTCCTTTCTTCTGTAAAACAAAAAAGTCAATGGTATCACCTTTACTTGAACACACATAATACTACTTCAAATAAAACTTCTCTTTCTACTGAACTTGCCTTTGTTAATGGGATAGAATTAGAATTTGTTCATTGTTTTCTAAAATTCTCTATTCTTATTAGATATCTCAAACTTCATTTTGCTACACCACCTACTTCGGCTAAACATAATGCTTTCTTCCTTATACAAATTTGTTTCTGTGATCAATTCCATTTTTTATGTAATGCTTTTATCCATCCCTAGTTCTAGTTCTTAGCACTCATTTCCTCTTGTGGTATGTGTTTCCATTGTCAGTATTGACATTAAATAATGGCTGTTCTTTCAGGGAAAAGAATGTGAAGAGTTGACTCATCTTTTGAATATTATTAAAGAGAAAGAGATATATGAACACTAAAAACTTACTGTTTGGATATTGAGTCAATAAGCTCTAATAAATCTGTTGAATGGATTTTCTAACCTTTGGATAATTGCACTAGTTATATGATCATCTGGACTTTGCCTAATTAAAAAAAAATAGTTACATGTTCTGGTTTTCTTTATATGCAAATGATTTAATTATCTCAAAATGTTGTAAGCTGCAGGCAATAATTACAGAGAAACACTATGGGTTACCTTCTTATTGTTCTTATTTGTGGTAATATTAGTAAAATATGGTGTCATGCTCAAGGATTCCTAAGGTATTTTGTAGAGAAAATTAACCTAAGACAATTTTAGGTCTAGCTAAGTACCTAATATAAGGATCTTTTCTTTTTCTTGATTGATCCTAAAGTTGAATTTTCACAAACAAAATATTTAGGGCAAGCTTATTAAAGCATGCATTGATTTATTACCTACTTTTCTGTTGCTATGGTAAAATACCATGACCCAAGGCAACTGACGGAAAATTTTGTTTTAGTTTAGTATTCCAGGTTAAGATTCCATAGTGACTGGAGTGCCATTAAAACTGACAGCTGAAACAAATACTTGGGATATTTTATCTTCAACTACAAACAAGAAACACAGAAATAACTGGGAAAAGGTTGGGGCTATAAACTCTCAGAGTTTGTCCCAGTGATGCATTTTCTTCAGCAAAACTCTGCATTGTAAAACTTCAATAACCTCTAGAAACAGCATCACCAACAAGAAAAAAATACTGTTCAAATATATGAGTCTATGGGGGATATTTCTCCATCAAATCAACACAAATAACAATCTCCATTATAAGCTTCAGCTTGAAAAGTTACAGTGAGCTTCTGTCCAGTCTCAGTTCTCATTGCTTCTGACCTTAATGTTGTATAGACTCTAAAGGAGATGAGGACATTTATCAATGAACTAAAGTATCACACACACACGCACACACACACACACACACACACACACAGACATACAGAGAGAGGGGAAAAGAGGAAGGGAGGGGGAGGGAAACAGAGACAGAGAGAGAGATAGAGAGAGAGAGGAACACATAGGATTTGGAGAAGACAAAAGATCAAAAAAGGACACAGATGATGATTAAATGTGAACAGTTTCATGATATTCTTTGCCAAGGGAATTTAATAAAGAACAAAGAAGAATCCTAATTGTCAGAAAATAAATTATCTAGTACATTTTTGACTAAAATTTCTTATCTCAATGTTTCACCCAGACTTTCATTTGAGCAGTCTCTCATCTATTTTATTTTTACTAGTATAAAAATTAGGTGGTTTTTTTAAATTTTCATAGTATTTTTATTCAGAATTTGGTTTTTCATCATCAGCCAAAAGTATAAATCTAAATACAAAGAAAAGACAACATATTTTTTCTCCCTGAAGTACATGTGTTTCCATTTAGTGTTAAGTTTCTGGCTCTGTTTGCAGGTCATATTATCTGATTAGAGCCTTAATTATAACATATCTGATTGCCTTAGTATCCTGTAAAATGAAAAATTTGGCTTTTGACATGAATTATGTTCATACCATTACAAGGTATAGAAGAAGGGTCATTTTTTTCCTTATGAAATGATTCCAAGGGGGAAAAAAATCTGTCTATCTGCTTGAAATAAATCCCTATGACCAAACCAATAAATTCACTCTGTATTTGGAACAGTATTTTTAAAAGCCTCACTATTCATATTTGAAGATTTTAATTTGCTGAATGATAGATACAAATATGACTGCAGAATGAGAAGTATGTTAGTGTCTCAATCCCGTGGAATCTTGCTTCTTACCATACTGTTCTGTGTACTATTAACATAATATAACATGTCTGTCACTTTTTCCTAAAAATCTTTTTAAGTAATGTGTAGAATGTAGTTTTTGAGTTTCTATAGAAGTTATGATGAAGAACAAGATCCAATGAACCTGTGATTCTAATGATATTACAGTGACTCTTTTGGTTTATAAAATAATCTCTTTCATTTTTATTATCCCTATCTACTTTGAAAGGTAAAGATTCTTCTGTTCAACATTTTTTTCTGAACCTATACTTTTCATGGCACTCTGACAAAACAGAAGCCATCGAGTAATTCATGCCCTTTGGTAAGTAGTGTGGTGATCTAGATTCATAATTAGTGACACTCTGGCACTCTACTTAGGCTCATGTTGTCAATAAGAGAATGAAAAAACTAAGTATGTATCAATTAGGAATAATCACAAGGCAATCTTGTGATGTCTTGTTGGGAAACACCATGGGAAGCTTACATTAATCTGCAAACTTGCGAGCTGACTTGATGAATGGCACATAATTCAAATGCTGACCCGCAGGCAAGTAATTTAGTACATACTAAGTAAGTCAGATGCTTGAAAATGGACATCAAACAAGCGAGCACAGTAGAGAGTGACATAAAACCACAGTGCCTTTTGTTCATTTAAAACCAAAGCTATGTCTGGCACTGTGAGTCAATTCTCCTGTCCCTTAAACACCAAATTCTCTTTGTATATTTATATTTATGGGGACCCAATTTACAATGCATGGGGTAGTTGACAATATGATTCATAAAAAAGAATGATTGGTAAAGTTAAGTTTTCTGAAGGTTTTAAGCAAATAAAGTCCTGCATTAGCATCATTTTAACAATGTAACAGTAAGAAGAGTGCTAGTTAATATTTCCAGTGTATTCATATGTATGTACAAACTTTATAGTCCCCAAAGGCTAAGTAACTTCCAAGAGATGTTACAGGTGATTGATTGAAGTAACAGATAAGGGTGAGAGCTATCTGTGGTCAGTTTTTGCAAAATGAGTTTGTAGTAAACCTTGAGATTATATTTCTGCATGAAGGAGCCCTGAATCAAATATTTTACTACTTTATAATAAAATGTAATTTCATGTACATTCTTTATACATCATTAAGCTCTACAAGTAGGCTCCACAAATACAAACCTGTTCTTCATTTTCAGCTCTACTGAAAACTTTGGAGCCTTTTCAGTCATCATAAATAAAATAAATGTGTGACTTGAAGCAACTTTAATCTTTTCTGAGAATAATTAGAACTTTGTGATGCTACTTGGGAATTCTGTTGGTTTTTTTTCCCCTAAACTTTAATCTTCTCTGAGAATAATTAGAACTTTGTGATGCTACTTGGGAATTCTGTTGTTTTTTTTTCCCCTAAACTTTAATCTTTTCTGAGAATAATTAGAACTTTGTGATGCTACTTGGGAATTCTGTTGGTTTTTTTTCCCCTATTTTTCTTCTTTCTTTCATTTTCTTTTACTGTTTTGATTAACTCTTAGTCTTGTAAATAAAAGAATTTACAAACAGGCTCAGAAAGATTGAGATTCCATTGTTGACATTGGAGAGTTAAAGAAGAGCTGAGGCAGGATGAAAATCCCTGCCTCTTTTGTAAGACGAGAGACAGAGTGGAAGTACTGTTTTCTAAGTTAGACATGGACATCAGAGAAACTGTCAAGCGACCATGAGTGTTAAGACATGCATGCTTAGAATTTCCTCCTGTATCTAAGAGAAAAAAAATTGGAAGAGAGAGAAAGAAAGAAAGAAAGAAAGAAAGAAAGAAAGAAAGAAAGAAAGAAAGAAAGAAAGAGGGAGGGAGGGAGGGAGGGAGGGAGGGAGGGAGGGAGGGAAGGAAGGAAGGAAGGAAGGAAGGAAGGAAGGAAGGAAGGAAGGAAGGAAGGAAGAAAAAAGACAGGAAGGAAGGATGAAGAAAAGAAAGAAAGAAAGAAAGAAAGAAAGAAAGAAAGAAAGAAAGAAAGAAAGAAAGAAGGAAGGAAAGAAAGGAAAAGAAAGAGATAAATTAAAGGAGAAAGAAAAACAAAGGGCCCCAGTTCTGACTCAAGAGAGCCTTTAATTTCAAGTATTTTAAACAAAGATAAATGATTGCCCCATGAACACATAATTAGAAATATCAATAAAGACAGCTTATTAAGAAAGAGAAACCAAGAATAGGAGAGGTGACTCATGATGAAGAGATTTTCATACTCTTCCAGAGACCCCAAGTTGGTTTCTCATACTCAGGTTGTCAGATCCTAATCTCTACAACTCTATCGCCTGGGAATCCTGCACATTTTCGCTGGTCTTTGTAGCACCTCCACACATGAGATATACAGACACAGACACATACACATATGCATAAAGAAAATTGGAAAAAAAAAGGTTTTTTTGAAGAAGGAAAGACCACTCTCAAGAATGAAAGTGTTTACTCAACTGAGATGGAAAACAACTCAGAAAACCAAGTATTGTGCCTCCAGCCACATGACCCTTCCTGGAACATTTACATAACACCCATCGTCCCCATCTTTGTACAGGTCAGGCTTTGCCACTTCTCAGGTTTTCCTCTTCCATGCATTTTCAGCCCGAGTTTCCAATGTTTTCTCTGCCAAATGAGTTATTTCATATATTAATCTTGAGGCAGCTGTCACCCATATATTGTCATAAAGAAATATTCATAAAATTAATAGCATCTAGTTAATGGAGAAAATTTGACCTATCTGTGGGCACAACTGTTTCCTAGAAATGGGGAAGAAGAGAATAAGTATTTGCTGCAGTGTTCATTTACTAATAAAGTTGAAGTAGTACATCGTTGACTCATAGTTGGGAACAAGGACACGTTCACTCTGGAGGAATCTATTTACTAAATAATGTCACCCGACATTTATAAATTGTAATTATTTTCTAATAATATTTCAGTAACTTGAAATTTTAAAGCTAATAGAGTGGCCAAAATTGTAATTTAAATGAAAAACCTTGATTCCTCTTAAATTATGCATTTGGGAAAAAGCCATAGCTGTTTGAACATCCAGTGAAAATAAAATATTAATGAAATCCCTTAGAGATGGTCTTAAGCGTGTCATCTTCTTCATAGAAAATTTTTTTCAATCTATTGAGACTCATCGCTTTATTTTAAAACTCATTCTACCCCTCTCATGGGAAATCATTTGATCTTGTCAGTGATATTTTATTTCAAATATATTCTCTATAAGATTTGTGCTCAGGTCTTGGCTCTTGATATGAAGTGTCATAGATTTAGATTTTTTTTAAAACCTAGTTTTAATAAGGATTCTCAAATGCTTTGACCCTCCTTTTATCCCACTGTTCAAAGGTAAGAGGAAAAGATGGTAAATAGGACAAGAAGACATGAACCTCTTCTTTGGGGTAATTTCAAACTCCCTTTGTCAGGATACCAGAAGGCCAGTTCAGTAGTGTCAGGATACCAAACACGAATCAGCAGCAGAGGCAGGATCCAGCAAAAACAGCTAGGCTTCTGCCAAATGGGCCCAAGTCTGCAGGAGCAATCAGAACCTGATGGTCTACCTGGAAAAGCTCTCTGCCTTGCTGCTATCAATGAAGTGAAGATAGCAAAGACAAAAAGACCAAAAGAGTGTTGTAAGGCTAGTCACACAAGTGCTCCATCATTGTCTGGTGAGTCCTATTTATACTCTCTCCAAACATCTTGTGTCCTCCCACTGCTCTTGCCCCAGCAAGACACCACATGAGTTTGCATCTCATGACACAGAAGGAACTTCCAGTTCAAAGTGTACTGTGATCAATGGCTTAGAAATTTGGATAATGTCCTTTATCCCATTATGGGGAGGTTTTTTTGTCATTTTGTCAGTTATGTCATTTCATACCTACTATGTATGACTCTTCACTTCAGACTCACATGTAAAAATTTCTTCTTTTGCATCCTAATGTTGAACACCAGAAATCCTAAGAAGTTTAATTTAGATATTCTCATATTTTTGAGATATAAAGACTCTGTATTAATCTCTGCAAACATGCATTCAATAACAAAAATCAAGTCAAGACTTTGATGGTTGCAATCTCCCTCTGTTCCTCAGGTCTTCTACCAGCTCCCCAACTGGGGTCCCCTAGTTCAGTCTGATGATTGGCTTCAAGCATCCACATCTGCATTGGTCAGTTGCTGGCAGAACCTCCCAAGGAACCACCACACTAGGTTCCTGTCAACAAACTAATTGAACTAATGTTTTCAGAGTTCTTTCCCACAACTAGAAGGTCTGTCCTAAAGGTCTCAGAATTTACCATTTTTTGTAAAAGACACAGACACACCTTCACCTCTTGGACTTGTGCTGTCTCTTAATAACATTGAGTTATTAACCTTGGCAAAGAGAGCATTCACAGATAACCTAGGCAGGGAGAATATTTCCCCAAGGAGGAACATGAAGTAATTATGTATGGGGGATGTATGTGTGTGTGTGTGTGTATGTGTGTGTGTGTGTGTGTGTGTGTGTGTGTGTGTGTGTGTGTGTACATATACATACACACACACACACAAGCCTCATGACCAGCAATACTCATGGAGGCCCATGCCCTGCTGGTTCTGTTCCAGTGGCATGAAATTATGTCACATCATCCCTTCCACATGGCTAAGCAGAACTAGGCAGTAACCTAGGTGGTAGGTGTGCAGGTGAGCCAGCCCCAAGGGCTTGAGCATGGGAAAGCTGGCCTTTGACTCCTCTGCCATGAGGTAGCTTGGTGGCAAAGGTAATGCACTCTCCCCTCAGTCTCTTGCCTCCTGTGCCAGTCAGGAGATCTGGCCTGAGGGTCAAGAGAGAATTAGAGTTGATCCTGGCCCTTTCCAGGTGCAAAAGTCCAGAAGGTGAGACCCACATCTTCACTGAGCAGTAGCGTAGAGTTGGCCCTGGTAATATGGCTGTAGCTGAGCTCTTCTGAGAGCATGATAGTGGGAAAGCTGACACTCCCTCTTGCCAGATGCAGCATGAAGTGAGCTGAGAGAGCTTACTGTGACGGTGCAGGCTCAGGACAGCTGATGGACTGACCAACTCAGTTACCATCCAGGCACAGAGATACAAGGCTTTGAGTTTGCCCACCCCAATATCTATTTCATGTATAAACTTCTGGAGCATGTGAAAGGGCCAGTCCTGCAGATCCAAAGCTGCAGTATCTCCATGACACAGAGTAACAACAGGATATCCAAGTAGATTCCCAGTGAGAATCCAGTATTGACAGTGTAGCAGAAGCCGGAAGCCTCAAATAAGACCAAGGACTCATTACAATAAAGACAGGAGGACAAAATGGTATACTGTGGGACACACTGGGATACACCACAGCTCCCACAATAAGATGTTTTCTATGCTTGTTTGTTTGTTTGTTTATTGCTTTTTATTTTCTTTTGAGGGGGTGATACAAGGGCAGATGGCTCATACAAATGGACAGGGAAATAAGGAGGATTGGGGTACATTTTGTGAAACTCACAAAAAAAAATCAATTAAAAAGTTTAAAAAATTTTGGATGTCCAATTTTGTGCTTTCTCTAGGGCTCTTTTTCTTTTCTGTTTTTGTCGTCTTCAACTTTCATGTGATAGCTTTTATTTGATCTTATAAGAAAAAATATTCATACTCAGTAAAATTTTAACTTATGAATCTATTACATATAAAGGCAATAAAATTAAAAGAAAAATAATGGTATATGGTATAAGATATAAAATACTTCTGAATAATTTATAAAAATGGATACCCCTTATATATGAGGAAATTAGTTTTCATCCATTGTTAACTTATATTGTATCATAAATTCTGATTAAAGAACTAAATAGTTGGTTTTTTATAGCATTAAATATTTTTAAAAAACAACTTATGATAAAGTATAATGTTTTTATGTACTAGAGCAATTTCTTTCTAATCAGCATACCTGACAAATACCTTGATAGAGTAAATACAGAGAATAGCAGCTACTGTGCTGTAAGCCACTTTCCAGGTTCTGTGCCAAGCGTTTTGCATAAAGTATCACATCATACTTTTTTGGATGGAAATTACACATATTTTAAAGATAAGAAAACAAATTCAATGTCCAAATAGATACTTTTGTAAGATTTGAGAAGTACTGCCAATATTTCAAATTTCCAATATAATTTGACAATTAGGGATATTAATGATAGATCTCTGGTAATATATTTATATATTTATTTATTTCTTCATATATTTATAATTATCTTTGGATAATTAACTGATGAGGCTGCTGTTTGTAGCTGACCTACTTTAGTTCACAAGTTGTGTTTTTCTCCTGGATATTTTGCACTTAGATTTTGGGAGTTTCATTTCCCATCTCTTGCTTTTCTCTATATCAGACAAGCACTGTGCCTTTTTCCTCAATGACTCCAAGCACACTCTTATAGAT
The DNA here is from genome assembly GCA_028551405.1 of Uromys caudimaculatus. Classification (NCBI taxonomy): domain Eukaryota; kingdom Metazoa; phylum Chordata; class Mammalia; order Rodentia; family Muridae; genus Uromys; species Uromys caudimaculatus. Next base: position 68,649,246 of record CM052713.1, on the reverse strand, counting down.
TTGTTGTCTCCAAGCCATCAATCTCATCAAGTTATTCACTACTGCTTAAAACATGTCCAAGAGAATGTATTGCCTACCCCATGCTTCTCTTTGCAGCTCAGTTCCTCAAAACAATCTCATAGATACACTGAACTCTAATTTAGATTTTCTAGTTTTTGTTTGGTGGGGATGGCAAGCTCACCTTTGTGGGGTTCCCCTGCTTCTGCTAATAGTCGCAGCGACTTTGGCTCAACAGTGCTATCTGTGTTCTTGTCTTTTATCTCAAATATCACATGTTCATAAAAAATTAATCTTCTCTATATAGTTTCATTAGATTCATGCAGTTTAACTACATTCAGGTTAGATAATGCATAGGCACATATATCAATAAAGTGTTAGGGCAATTGGGATGTCTTGGGAACAGCTGCTGATCATTAAAGCAAATGACAGTTATCTTCAAACCATCCTACATACTTATTCTATGTTCTCCTTTTATCCTCTCAGAGACTAAATATTAGCATAAGGATTGTTGCTGAGAAATCATTTTTTTTTAGAATCTAGTAGAAAAAAATTAATATTTCTCTATAATTTACATCGGAAATGTACTATGATTCATATAAAATAATCAAGAAATTTGGAACTTCAGCTTTATGAAAAAAATGCCTCTGAATTCCCGATAAGTTGTTTAACATCTTGGCACAGCGAACATATTTTTGGAGTTAGACATGAATTAGCAAACCCTAGTCTCCTTCTTTACTATAGTACCCATCCCAGCTCCTCCATTAAGTTTATTGAAGACCCATGCATTTGTCCACATTCGGGGAACATTGAGTGGAAGTTGGATATACTCTATATAGCTAGTATCTGTTCATTCTTCCATGTCCCTCAGGTCTGGGAAATCAAATATCATATAAAGGAATCTAATCAAAGCCAAGGTCTCTCAGAGACATTATCAATAACTATTGTAAGTCTTCACACCTAATGAGAATTACAAACATAAGTTTGACAGTTTGTTGGTATCTGTATCAAGAAAAAAAAATCAAAACTTAGTCTCATTTTGAAAGCTAAGTAAAAAATAGAAATAATCAACTTATTATTTAAAATGATACTTAGAGATTGGTTGTAAAAATAATGGTAAAGAACTGTGTAGAGGAATTTTATTCCAGCAACAAATGGGAAAAGGTAAATACCAACCTCACTATGAAACCTTCAATCTACAGTGCCATGCCTGGAAGATAGACTGCTGAAATGGTTACAGAGAGCTTTTGGAATTAACCAGCCAATATCAGATTTGATTTAAGATCCATGTCATGAGATGAAACCCAAGCTCAGTACTGCTTAGGTGGTCAAGAACCTAGGAACAGATAGGTCAGGGACCCACTGTGGGGGGAGAGCAAATAATACTATTCTGGTAAGGGAAAAAGACTTCTAATGACATTCTGTTATAATCAAATATGGCTATAGCAGATGGGAACAAATACATAGAACCCAGGGAGACAGTATGAAGAGGGTGAGAGACCTTGGAAGATGCATCAAATCCCTCCACTCAGGGCCCAAGAAACAATATGGAGAAGAAGGAAGGAAGAATAGGAGCTAGAGGGGCCTGGAAACATCAAGGAAGCAAAGACCTCAAATCAACAGGATTCATGCAGTTGTGAGTTTAGAATCAGAGTCAGCATCCACAGGGGCTGCAAAGGTCTGGAGCAGATGGAATCCCAGAGCTGAAAGGAGAAGAGGGCACAGAAATGATCTCCAATTGACAACTACTTGCAAATGAAAATTTAGTTTTCTGCATGGGAGTCTCACTGTGGAAACAACCCACCCTTTAGGGTAGACCCCTTGCCCAACATTATATGGCCAACACAAAACAAACTTGAGAGCATCTTTGTAGGATCTTTGTCTCATAATGTTGAATCAGGGGATTCAAGCAAGCACCAGTGTTAGAATTTCTGCATCTGCATGAATTCCTTGTAATTTTTATTTGGCTCCTTTTTTGTTTGTTTTTTTCTCATATTTGATTTTTTAAATCTTATTATATTATTATTCTTTTTATTATATATTCTGCTTATTATGTATATTATTATTATTAAATGTCTATTTATTTTCTAATAGGAGACAGAAATTGGTGTGGAGCTATATGGAAGGGGAGGTTGGAAAGACATGGGGGGGAGTAGGAGAAGGAAATCTATAATCAAAATATATTTCATGAAAAATATTTTTAATAAAAGAAAATAATAAAAGGAAATACACCTTAAAACATTTTTAATGCCTGAGGTATAACGTAATGTCAAAATGTATGTTTAGCATGTGTAGGACTCTATTCAATGCTCTGCATAAAAAAATAAGTTGTTTCCATGAAAAAAAAATCCTATGCCAGTAAGAAAGCCCCTGTTTCAAAACAGAAGAATAAATTGAGCTTGAGGAATGATGGCCAGAGTTGATATCTGACTTCCACACAAATAACCTGGTTTACAAGTATGTATCTGTATGCACACAAACATATACATGCACATAATTACATATGAATACACACAAACAAAAAAGCTTCATCCTTCTACTGATGCACCACTCTTAATACCAACATATTATCCTAATATTTTGAGGGAAACAAAGTTCAATTCATAGCAGTAGGCATGCTAGTCTATTGATCAAGATAAGTAATTTTACCATTTTCTGTTCGTTTTTCATCATCATAGCAAACTAACAGCTAAGGGTGGATAACTGTTTGCCACACAGAAATTACAATTATAGCTAGATAACATTAAATTTTCTAAGGGAATAAGACCCAATTTTAGATAAAATGGGGTACTGCATAGCTGTGAAACTGCCACATCTGTATCAGGTTAATTAACCTTAATTACTAAATTATTAGTTAATATATAATGAACATGTTTTCTTTTAGATAATCACATTGAACTAGAAGAAAAAGGTTAAGCACAGCGATTTCAACAAATATAAGTTGAAGCAGTGTACAGTACAATGTCTAGTAAGCTAGTTGTGATTACAAACATAATATTTGACCATTTCCAAAAGGTGGTAGTAATCCTCAATTTTTGTTTATTGCATCATGAAAATTTGAACTATTAAAAAAGAAATGTATTAAATAGTTTTAGATAATCAAAATATTTCTACTATCCATTATATATCTTTTGATAGTAAGTCTTTTCTCACTGCATTTTATAAATCTTCCAATCATGAATTAAAATGTTAATGACTATTTTTACTTAGTGAAAAGTATATTATGCAACTTGATCTCAAATAGTAGAAAATTATTTTATAGAATATTTGTAATAAAACCTAATAAATATTTTAGTATTCTGGGTTTTTTTAATGGTTATTTTGTTTATTTACATTTCGAATGCCATCCTCCCTCCTGGTTTCCCCCTGAAAATTCCCCAGTTCACCCCTCCACCCTTTGCCTCCACGAGGGTGCATTATTTACGCTAAGAAAAATATTATTTCAAAATATTGCTTAAGAAAATGAAAGTATGTTAGTCATCACAAAATATGACTTCTAAGGCTCACATATTTTAGTGGATAGACAGATCACTATTTATTCAGAACATAACTTAATCAGTTGAATCCTATCTTTTCTTGAATAATAATGTTCCCCATAGTCTTATATAATCGAAAAGCTGTAACAATGGAGGACGTGTAGCCTTACCCTTATTTTTGTTTATCTCTTTTTGTCAGCTTTGTGTTTGCAGCTCACAACGCAATCTGTCAGAAGCCATTTAGGAGTGACTAAACACTAGCAGGTGATCTTCCTGAGATCGCACCACCATGACCTGTAAATCTATGATGGTTTGACTTCTTTAGGCAAGGCTGAGGAAATTACATTTTAGGAAAGATTCCTGCTATTACTATGCTTTTCCTGTTACTATTAAACATATAGCAATCACTAGGTATTAACCACCCTTTTGAGCTGCTTTCTGTAGAACATGAAGATGCTTGTACTGATGCTATATAGACATGTAGATGATTTCTCAATTCTTAATGATGATTCTATAAGAATTCCTAAAATTATATTAATAATTATTAAGATTTTTTTATAATAGGACTGCTATTAAATCCCTTCTGATATCAAAATCAGAACTTTGCCAGTCTTCAAGTGTCACCAGCTAATTGCTCTTGAGATAGACAGCAGCCATTTACAATTTAGAGTATCTTCGGAAGTGGTTGTAAAACAGCCAAAGGTCATAAAGAGAGAACTAGGGATTTGTTACAGGTGCAAGGACAGAAGATTAAAAAAATTGAATGGGGTGTATCTACACCAAACTTCATTAATAATTTAGTCACAAAAAGTGTGGTTTTTACCTTTCAATGAGCCTGTTGACAGATAATGAATGTTTAGCCAGATAAGCGCTCTTATGGATATGCATCTAAGCATTCTCTGTTGTAAACTTCCTACTCAGTTTATGCTTTTAATATATGTTTTAACTTCTAGTGAACTTTTGTATAAAAAGGGGGATGCTTAAATAAACCATGTGATCTATTTTCATAAAAAAAAAAAGTACAAAAGACTAGAAACATTACAATGGAAGACATAGCATTGGGAGTAAAGGTATTTGGAGAAAAGGCATTATTATTGTTACATTAGAACTGGAGAGGAGAGAAAGATTAGGAGAACAGAGCAGAGAATAATGTTTAAGAGAGGACCTTTAAAGAGAACTTTTAGAGAGAGAGAACTTTTTGGAGAAGAAGAACTTAGAAATAAATGTTAAACTCACTTTTCAAGGTGCCTCTTTTTCTCCCTGCCACTTTCATTAGCAGGCTGGGAGTCAGAGCCTGGAAAAAGTTTCTGTAGAGAAGAGACAAAAGCTACTTTTCTTAATCCCCCTCTGTTTTACTATTAGGTGCTAAACACCAGAGACTGAAGCTTCTGGCCTCAGAGGAACTCAGAGAGGCAGGTCAGCTAGAACAGCAAATTGACTTAGCTTAAGGTAGGTAAACGTTTCATTAGGAAACTTATCTCACAAGACCAAGTCTTACCTTACCCTCTGATGCTCTTCCCCCTCGGCTGCCTTCAAGAGAGAACCAGAAAAAAGAAGCACTGGGGCTCCCCCCTGCACCCACACATGATCTCTCCTGTTCTGCTATGGCAACCAATCATCATGCCTCCCTATCATTACGGATTTTCCTTCTGGAACCTTAAGCCAAAGCAAATTGTTTTTCCATGAATCACCTTTGCTCACAGTGTTTTATCACAGCAACAAAGCATAAATTAGACCTTGTTTAATCTGTGATAAGGAAATGTAATCTCAGTCCTTTATTATAACAATACTAGGGGATTAATTTTTCCTTCTCTCTAGAGTTGACATTAACCTTTATGATTATTAGAGCACGTGCCTTCAGTGTGGATGGGAGACTACAAATCTTTTTCCCTGAGTTGTACTGTTGACTTTTCTGCTACTTAGGCAATAGTGTCAAGCCATTGATGCTTTGAATTAATTCATGAAGTGAACCAAAATGTAAAACGAAGTTAGATATATCTTTTGGAGTAAAAATTGTTGGGGGATTCACATTCTGGTTGTTTAGTCTTCTGCTCTGATGCAAATATATGCCAGTATTATCTAAGTGTGATCTCTCTTTACATTCTAATAAGAAAAGAAAAGAACAAAACAATGTTGGTTCTGGCACTAATAACAGCACCAAGGTGTTCACTTCCTTTTTCCTCTTTTCTTTAAAATAAAATTTGGTAACTCTCTGAGAAAAAAATTTTTTTTCCTTTGCAAACTCTCTCTGTGGTTTTTGAAAACACCTACAAATTGCCATGTGCAGAGGACAAACTGGACCTCAAATTTCTGGCTCCAAAATAAGCATTTATGATAAAATTACAGAAATCAGTGATTTCAATACAATAAACAGCAACAAAAAGGAGAAGAGACTTATTGCAGAAGAAGGCAAAAGAAACAACTGACAGCTGCCTTGTTGCCATAAACAACATAAGCCAAAGGCAGTGGAAGAGTCTTCAGTGTACTAAAGTAAGCATTCCTCTGTGGTTCTGTCTTTAGCAAAATTACTGTTTAACACAGGGGTGAATTAGAGTCTCGTTAGACATTTAAATGCTAGAAAAATTAAGCTCCAGGAGATCTATCCTATAGAAGCATATCAAGGGAAGCCTTAGAGAGAAGCCAAATAATACCTGATGGAAATATCGAACTCCAGAGTCAACACCTTGGTTTCCTCCTTTTATATGTTTCCATCATTTTTAGAGTGACTGGATCAATATAGTAACATGGGCTAATAACTTCATTTTGTCTGGAATTATACATTTATGCAAACTGTATCACAGTTGGAGAACAAAATGAGCAGTCCCTTTGTTAGATGAGGTGTATTCTCCTTTATCAGTATCTTCTGTTTCCTTTCAGGCAAGCCAACTGCAGGCAGAATTTACACATGGAAAAGAAAAGTCATGGTGTACAATTATAGACTGGGAAATAAATTAATGTCCAGAGCTCAAAGACCACTTCCATTAGGCAGCATGAAGAGAGGGTAGTTAGATTTTACTAATGCTTATATAAAGTGTATCTTCTCATTGATGACACACTTCTGTAGTAATTCTCAGCCAGTTTTGAGCTGGTAAAAGGGTCTGGTCATTTCATTTCCATGTGAGACTCCTCACAGTTGCAGTCTTGCCTCTGAGATCCCAGTTGGATTAGTTCAGATATTGTATTTCTGAAGCATTGTCTGGATCCACTCTGCTTTATCTGTTTTGCTTTGCAGAAATAAAATCTTAATTGCAGTCTCAAGAGTTTCTTTGTGCTACTATGATTAGTTCTCTTAACTTTCACAATAGTTACTCCTTAAATAGAAAAGGAAATAATCACTCCCTCCAACATTTGGTTCCTAGAAAACTAATTAACGAATATATGTATTTAAAAATCTGTAAACCAATGACTAAATATAATCACATTAATTTAACTATATTTGTTTGACAGAGATTAATAAGTTATTGAAATCTCTCTTTTTTAAACTTTATTAATATGTTACATATCTTAAAATTGTTTTATTTGTCTCTCTGTCTCGTAGATTTAGGTCTATCAAAGTATGAATTTAAAAAGTTACTTTCTGTTATGACTTCTCTTTGTCATACAACAAGTTTTTCATTTCTTAATTGCTCTTGGTTAAAATTATTTCTTTACAAAAACGTTAATTAACTGTTCATGTCTCACAAATAGCTGTTACTTTAATATTTAAATTTCCTTAAGAAATGGATCTGCTTGTGCTTGTAAAGACTATGATGCATAACATTACTTTCAGCTTTTTAAAAATTGTTTATTAATTATTATTATGCATACGATTAAATAATGTGTGTGTCTGTAGGTTGAATGGGTATGGAAGTTAAAGTACAACGTTAAAAGCTTCTGTGGAGCCAGGCAGTGGTGGCTCATGCCTTTAATCCCAGCACTTGGGAGGCAGAGGCAGGTGGATATCTGAGTTCGAGGCCAGCCTGGTCTACAGAGTGAGTTCCAGGCCAGCCAGGGCTACACAGAGAAACCCTGTCTCAAAAAAAAAAAAAAAAAAAAAAAAAAAAGCTTCTGTGGACTGAAATCATGGTCAGCAAGCTTATACATCAAAAGCATTTAACTGCTCAACAATTTTTCCAGGCCTGTTTTACCTTCTTATTTGCATATATATACAGTTTTTGTTTCAAACATATATGATCATCTTATATGATTGGCCCATCAGTAATCTTGACTGGTGACAAGAAACTTTCCAGGTCATGTTATTAATTAGCTATTATTAAAACTAATACATTTTCCTGAAGTATTAATATGTATTTAGTACAATTATAAAAGACTAAAAGTAAAATATATATCCTTCTGAGTAGAATCAGAAAACTGATTCTGAAGATGAGGGTAGAAAACACTATACGGCAGGAAGTATGACAGAGAATATATGTGTAAAGTTGTTCATGGAATCTAGAAGCTGAAATTGACCACTGGCCTCCACCAACTAAGGTAACCATGACTTTGGCCTGAAATTTGCACGATCTGACTTTTACCTGCTATTATAGTGGTCCAAATGATTAGTTTTCATAATTGTTGCATATACATATGTGTAAATACACATATTACTAAATTTGTAAATACAAACAGCTTAGTCAAATGTTTCATATGTATGTTCATATATATGTAATTCATTTATGTAACATTTTCAGGACCAGCCTTTTAGTATTGGATAGCCAACTTATATCCTGCTGCCTAGGGAAAACTTTCTTCTGATTGCAGCATTCAATAGTTGTCTGTAGTTCTTTGTATAGCGTTGTGTCTCACGATCTTTTTAAAGTACAATTTGGCATGTCTGTTGTCTATGTTCAGCTCTGTTGTCCATGTTCAGCTTATATTTAGACTTTCCTGTTGGTGAGGAGTTTTAGGGAGAAAATAGAAAAAGAAAATGATGTAATTATAATGTTACCAAAAAATAGAAGGAATGATAATAATTGCTTTACCCAGACACTCTTTATGAAGAACCCAGAAGTTTGATATCAGATTTTGATACTTGTAAATTTCAGAATTGAACAGTAGCTTATTCTGGCTGAATATTTGACCTTTGGAATTGCAATGATAATTTTACACAGTTTAAGCTAACAAATTTGTAATTCTTTTTATGGTAAGAGAAAAATTAATCAAAAGGTATTTTGCTAATGTCAGTGTGATAGACTTTAATATTATGTTATTTCTACTAAATAAAAATTAAACATTTATAAAAGAATATACAGGAACTTTTAAAGTTCTTACTGAATCACAGATGTATTTTATGAATTTCTGGGTAATTTTTGCCTTCTTTTTCTGTAGTAATCAGGGTGATCATAGGTGAGAGTCCATTCAAATGTAAGGGAAAATTTATATCACAATGTTACTTGACTACATAGTATGATATAAGAAATAAATTTATAAGAACATATAAATTACAAGTAAAATTTGCTTTGGCAAACCACTAAGTTTAGCTACATATATGAGTGTTTCCTGAGTGACATAATCACACAAGAAAAAAATACATATTTTAGAAAAAGTAGACAGATATTTTGTCTATTTTTCTGTGTAATTGCAATGTACAGAAACAAACCTGATTTATTCTAAGGCTTCACTAACATTATTAGCCTTATGTGTGAACTATAATAGTGTGTAATTTAAAGCTAAGTGAAAAGAAGAGACCACATCTTGGGGTTATTTAAGATTACATGTAAGATTAAGTGTAATATCAGAATAGTAGTTGAGTAACTTCAGGTTAAAGAACATTTGTGAATATCCTGGATGGTGAAAGTGAAGGACCTAAGACACAAACGGATCCACGGGGAGGCAGTCGTATGGAGAGAGGAAGCAGCTTTGAGAACTATTGAAGTAGCAGGATGGGAGCCCTGTGGAAGAATGAAACAGACAAGAGGATGAGTGAGTCTCAAGAAAAACATCTCTTCTCTGAGTGTTTGGGTGGTCTATTTGTTAATTTTCTCTGTGATAAAATTCAATACCCAGTGTGGCAACTTATAGAAGAACAGTGTATTTCTGCTTACAGTTGCAGAGGGATCGCCATAGTGGGAAGGCATAGCAGCAATGAACAGGCATGCAGCAGGAGCAGGAAGCTGAGTTTATACTGAAGAAGCATTCAAAGCAGAGTGAGGCTGTGAAGTCTCTAAGCCCACCTCAGTTACCTACTGCCACCAGCAAGTCTTCAACAACTTAACCTCCTGAAACACTATCAATAATTTTGGATTAATTGTGTTCAAAAATTTGAGCATATGGAGCATGTTTCTCATTTAATCCACCACAGATGACTTGTGTAATCCTTTTCTTATTGAAGTTATTTAGGAAAACACTTTCTCCTGCTCATGAATCTTTTAAATTACATTTTAAGTCATTTCAAAGGTGAGTGGATATTCACGCCTTAAGTTTAAGTTGAGGTACATGGCAAGTGTTATCTCATTTCATCTGGGGCAATCCATCCTCTTACTGTCCTAATTGTATGCATAAACAGTTTAATGTTCCATAAACTCCAGCATATAGAAAAGCTCATCATTAAGTGTGAGATTTTAAAATACAAATTCTACAATCGTTCTACTTATGGTTTTCTAATTGTAAACCTAATGTGATTTCAACCTCGAAGAAGCACAATTGTCAATTATAATTGAACACAGTAATGTAACTAATAATTTCAGGATATGTTCACATTGTGTACATCGTAATGTACTTTTTTATGATGGAGACGTTCATGACTTTATCAATGTTCTAATTCCACCTTATCTCGAACGAGAGGAAAAACGTTTGTGAACCTTCATACTCTGCATAGGTCAAGCACAATCAAGGGAAAGGCAGAAGCAACTCTTGCATGCAGGAATGTCAAGCAAAAGCATCATCCATTTCACATTGAAAAAGTAACATTAACAGAAAACATTTACATTTATGGCTGCTCATTCTCTGCCAATGTGTTATCTTTGTCTTTATCCTCTGACTTCACTGTCTTGGCAATATACATGTATTCTAGGTAAGAATATGATTATCTCTCTTTCCCTCTCTTAGAGTAGAATTAAAAAAAAAAAAAAACCTTATACCAAAAGGAATACTGGCAGTACAAATTGGACTTGGCAGGTTATTACAAAAAAAACCTGAGAACATGAAGTGGGAGGACCTAGGAAGGTGAGGGTGAGTAGTGGGAGGAGTTAGTGGGAAGAGTGGGTGGTGGAGGTAAATATTATTAAAATACATTATAAATAATTCTCCATGAATTAATATAAAAAGTATAGTATAATTGGGCAAGCATAAATATCAAAAATATGAAAAAATAGATTGAAGGTCTTAGTATATAAAATTGTATTTGGTATTACTTAACAGTGTATGGGCAGTGCAGATGCAAGATCAGCCTTCTTACCATTGTAAGTTACTAACTGTGCCAAACAAGCTATAAACATTTAGCAGGGGGGTAAATTTATTGCCTTATTTATTCAGTTGATATATGAATTCTGTTCATTAATGTTAAACAATGTTTTGAATGCTGCATCCTGTCATAATATTTGTAGTAATGTATTATAGTAAATCAGTATTCATTTATAACTATAGTACATACAGTCTTCAGTATACTTAAATTTGGTGAAGGTCACAAACATTTCTGACAAATTCACTCTGCTAAAGATTATAATCACTAGGTGATTTCTATGCTAAGCCATATTAGGAATACTTTATAACTTTTAAATGATACATCTTTCATGGAATGAATAGAAAACAAATGTATTCATCAAGCATGCATGAACATAAGTTCACAATTATGGTAATAGCTACACAATAGTCATTCTCAGAATGTAACAATGGATCTCAATTTAAATATGTTGTTTTCCCTTAATGCTAAATTCATAATCATAACAATTTTGCAAATGTTATGATTAACAAGCACACAAATCTAGCTCTATGATAGTGGTTCTCAACCTTCCTTATGCTGAGACCCTTTACTACAGTTCTATATGTTGTGGTGACTCTCAACCATAAGATTATATTTGGTGGTACTTCAAAACTATAATTTTGATACTTATGACTTGTAATGTAAATATGGTTTGAGGTAGAGGTTTGCCAGAGGAGTTGCGACACACAGGTTGAGAATTGCTGCTTTAAGATTATATTCACAGAAATAAAAGTTAAAAGTCTTTTTTTTTGTATATTTGGTCTATTTTAAAATTTATATTTTAGGAAGCACAAAATTAATAACACCCATGTTTCAAAAACTCATTCAATATACTTTTAAAAAGATGAGATAATTACATAACTAGATATAAATATTTGTTCAAATAAAATTCATGAATTGAGTCTTCCTCTGTGTAAATACCCATTGTTTCCAAGGTATTAATATATTTTAAGCTATCCCCAATTAAATGTCCTTAATTAAAAAAAAAGATTATTGAAGCTCTAGCCATATCTATACACTTAAATAGTATTTATCTAGTTTTACTTCCAACTAAAAGCAATTAAAAGTGTTACCACCAATGGTCAGCCATTGAATAACAATATGAAATGACTCCAATTTTTTCTAAGTTAGCAAGATTTGGGATGAAGAATGGCAGATTGTACTACTTCTCAAGGAAATACTCATAATCTTCCCGATGGCCACTGGGTTATTGACATCATGTGATTGGCATTGTGTGATGGACATTATGTGACCACTCTTTGATGGCCTTTGCGTATAGTGATGGCATTGTGTGATGGTCACCCTGTGATGAGCATGAGTCCACTGGTAAGGGCTCTTTCAATACATTTAAATCAAGAGTCATTCCTTACGTCTATCACTTCCTCCCAGACTCCTTCAGTGGAGTTTCTTTCTTTCATATCAGGCTTTTGCCACGTATGGTGAATATTGCTGTCTCTATTGTATCATCTGAGTAGAGTGCAAATACACAGCATTATACTATAAATGAATATCACTCCTCTTTCATTTACTCACTCAATTACTATTATTAGTTACAAATAAATTGATATAGGCATACATTGGATAAATTTAGATGAATGTGTAAAGGCATAAAATAAGCATTAGGTATGTTAATAAAAAAAGCTTATATTTGTCCACTACCAAGCAAAGTGGTATAACATTTTGAAAAAATGACAAAAATAAAAACTGTTCAAATATTCAGATTTTTTCATAAACCTTCAGATACATATCTATTTCAAAACAAGAAAATGACCTAATCCTGGGGTCTTGTTGAAAACTCATAATTGGTCCATGGATGTCTCATTATGTTTCTGCATAAGAATCCTTTTTCTAACTACTGTTTAGAGACAGGAGTCTCACAGCTATCCTTATTAATAGTTTATACTTTAATAAAGAATGCATTTGACTATATGTTAAAGTATGTTGTCTTTACATTAGAACTAGGAAGATATCATTTTTACTCATCTTGGTATCTTATTGTGGTCTATTAAGATTATGTGCCAAAGAATTAAAAGCAGATAAGGATTAACTAGAAAAATAAATGTGTTATAATAAATTCAAATGGCATGCATCCTTAAAGTCAACAATGTTTCTGGTTTCTATCTTCCACTTCTGTTATACACGAGATATTCTATCTTACTATGGCTATGTGAGTACTTCTTAAGTTATATCATAGTGAATAAAATTTTAACAGTTATATATAAAAAATGGGAAGAAAATGAAATGCAGTCCAATGATGAAATAATATGGTCGGCAAACACATACATGTTTATCAACACATTTGTTAAATAAATAACTCAATCCTATCACAGTACAGTAAGTTATAATTAAATAATTGTAGCAAATATTTCAGTAGAACATAAGAAAATGTGAAATATATCATTAAGAGTATGCTATATATTCAAACATAGCTTAAGGTAAGAAAATATTCTTGGGCACATACAAAACAATCAACCTTAATGAAAGTAATGATATCAACTGCAAGAAGAAAATTATGTTTAATTATGTGAGGCAGAAAAAAGAGGAAATTAATAAATAAGATTAAGGTATTTACTCAGATACTGATCCAATGAACTAGGATTTTCTTTTATTTCCCAGGAGTTGTAAAAGAGAGAGTCACCTATAATTTTTCCCTTACAACTTCATTCAGTTCATTGCTGGGATTTACTATGGAAAACAACAGTCTAACTAAATGTTTTAATTATTTTGTAAGTTATGCTTAACTGTAGGTGCAGATGAGTTCACTGATTTACATGGAATGATAGGAAGTATAACAATCCCCCCTAAAAAACCCTATTTAATTCTATTCCAAGACCTATGATGATTTTTGGTTACATGTCAAAGAGAAATTAATATTGTAGATGGAACTAAACTTTTTCAACCTTTGAGTTTAGCTTATTCTATTTAATATATGAAGGTACAAAACCATTTTACAACTTCTTAGAAAATAAAAACATGTCACAAGATTGTGGGGCAGTGGTCTGTGGCAGGCAATCTGGCACTCAGTTGAGCATAGGCTGAAAACTCTGGGAGACCCAGTGGAATATCCACGAGGGACTGGGATATGTTTTTGGCCAATGCTCCTGGAAGACTCCTATAAAAACAGGTACAGCTTTATAACCCCTATATAGAGAGAGGCCTGGCATGTGAGATTTGTCACGTAGAAAGCAACTCTGAGTCCTCCCACAAGCAAATGAGGTACCACGAAGCCCCCAGACCAAACCAATGGGAAGTATTGGTTGCCAAACCCCTGACCCCTCCCAAACAGTATATTAGACCATCCCAATCTGTGTAGGACTCTCTCTCTCTCTTCCCCCGCCTGCGCCCACCCACTGCTGCCATCTAGAAGGAATAAAGGTGCGAGAACTACTCTGGCGTCTGAGAGCTTCTATCATAACAGCTGTAACACCTTCGGCCCGGGAGGAGATCCGCTCTCATGAGAGCCACCAGGAGCTTCCTGCACTCCACCGGCTAGTCAGCCTCTTGTGAGCCCAGTCCCAGCCTGGCTCAGCACAGGGCGGTGAGTGTAGCGTCTGGGTGTGATCCAGGCAACAGCCGCAGGGACTGTGGCGGAGGAGAATCTATCCCCGCTCTCGCTCTCTCCCCTGCCAGAACCCTCGCATTCGGCTGGGCCAGAGACCCCCGAGGAAGGCTCCCAGCACACAGCCCCGCATCTGGTGACCAATGAGCGGCTTGAATGGTGACCCAACGGCACTGAACAGATACCGCCCGAAGAGTAAGGCCTCACAAATCAGACCTGTCCTTCCCCGCTGTGCTTTCAGCCAATGCCATCGCATGAATTTACATAAGCTGAAGGGACAATTGAAGTTTTCTGGCCAGAGCTACTCTCTGGTATTGGCTGAAGCTTCCTCTAGCCTCTGTCTGAATTCTGACAGCCTGTAATGGGCATTGGCAAAGACTCCCTATCTAACTTCTCTTAAAAACAAGAAAAACTGGTAACGCAGCAACCAATTAAGAGCCACAGGGATGTTGCCAGTTCTTAAATCTGCGGAAAGGCTTAGCATTTTGGACCTCTGTGGAATCTCCCAAAGCCAATAGGCCAAGGGAACATTCCCATTGGACAGAGTGTTTCTTCTCTTTTCTGTCATGGGCAGCTCACAATCACATAAAAAATCTCCCCAGGCCAGGGAAATTTGTGTCCTTCTAAAATCCCACGGAATAAAATTAGCCAAAAAACAAGCCTCCTGGTTTTGGGAGGAAGTCCTTAAGATAGCGCCAAACATGGCCAATGATAATATTTATAGCCTGAACTCATGGGCCCGAGTAGCTTCTCTCATCAAAAACAGAGATACCCAAGAAGGAAAAACACCCTCCCGCAATTCTCTGCCAATCTTAGCTGCAATTCGGCAATGCATAAGTCAGTCGCCTAAAGTAGGACAAGCTGATAGCAACACAGTTCCTGAGCCTCCTCAATCAGATGAAACTAAAAATCAAGGATCTTGCAGCCCTTACCCAACTGATAAGGGAAATAAGATCCATTTACCAACCCCTCCCCCCTTATGCCCTGGAGGAAACACTAAACAAACCCTCGGCTCCTTCTGCCCCCCTCAAGGGCAAGGCTTCATTAACAAAATAAAGGCGCTTTTACCTGCCTCTCCCCCTACTGCACCTCCTCCCATCTGACCTGAGAGAGATTTCTCTCTTCTCCCTTCTCTTTTTTTTTTTTTTATTTTTTTATTTTTTTTATTTTATTTTTTTTTCTTTTTGATACTTTATTTACATTTCCGATGATTCCCCTTTTCTTTGGAAACCCCGTGTCCCCTCCCCCTCCCCGCCTCTGTGAGGGAATTCCTCCTCCCACCTACCCGCCCACCCATTCCCATATTCCCACCTTGACATTCCCTTTTACTGGGGCCACTAGCACCCTCAGGCCCAAAGTCCTCTCCTTTC
>CM052713.1:68594927-68632945 GCA_028551405.1 Uromys caudimaculatus | reverse complement strand
GGGCTTTTCTGCGTTCCTGGGAGAGAGAGGATTTTCTCCCGGAGCTGCTTGTCTATGGAATCCTAGTGTCCCAGGCAGAAGTTTCCTGCCACAGCCGCCCGCTTTTGGGATCCAGGGGGGTTTCTAGGCCCGTCTACCTCGGTCCCTGTGTCGCGGGTTCGGGGCAGTACCTGGTGAGCTGTGGGGCGTGTCTTTGGCCCTCTGCTGGGTCTTGCGATCTCCTGAGAGGGATCTTTGTCCCGGCGCTGATTAGCTGTGGCTCTTCCCCCTTCTCAAAGACAGAAAAGTGAAAGACCTGTAAAACTTGTAGCCTCTTATCCTCAACCTTCTACCACCCAACAGCTTTGTAATGTCTGAGACTCTCTTGCAAAAACTAACCCTGCCTCCCATGCTACTCACCAGTCTGACACTGAGCTAGAAATCCATAATGCTCAAGCATTCCTGGTTAATATCAACCCCAGTTGAACTAAACCACTCAATTGGTACCCACTCCAAGCCTCAGACTTAAAAGAACTCAGGCAGGCAGTGAAGAAAGAGGACATCCACGCACCCTGGACAAAATCTCTCCTACAGAGCCATGTTGCCAACTTAAGCACCCCCCCAAGTTGGAGGGATATTTGCGGTTCTTCCCTTCCTTGCCCAATATTTTTGGAGTGGGAAGCCTTATTTAGAGATGAATGCCATCAACAAGTCAGGCAAAATCAGGGTAGAGGGTCACCCCATGGGGTTTTAATGAACTCTTTGGCCAGGAAGAATTTTCTACTGGGGCAAGCCAGGCAAGTCAGCCTGCAGGCTATTAAATTATGCATGATGCAGACCTGGGACAGACTGACCCTGCCCTCAGGGTCACAAGATCCTGCCTCCTCCCTGCTCTCTCTCCATCAAAAGCTGGGAGAACCTTTATCTGATTTTATTCTTAGAACTAAAATGAGCCTAGAAAGAAAAATTCCCACCCCAAGAGCCAGAGAACTTCTTCTTAAAACCATTGTATGGGAAGGCATGACTTCTGAATCCAGGCTGGCTTGCCAGGGTCTCCGGGAGGAGCATCACGATAGGTGGATTGTGGCTACTCGAGATATAGGGACAGTGTCACACCAGATAACATCTGTGGCTCAGGCATTTGTAGCAGCAGTAAAAACAGAAGGAATCTGCTTCAATTGTGTAGAGACAGGGCGTTGGAGGAATGAATGCCCACAGAACAATCCCCCCATAATAGACTCTAACCCCACTAAATATATCTGTCCCCGCTGCAGAAAAGTTTTCCACTGGAGGAAACACTGTACTGCTACACATGTTAAGGATGGTAAGCCACTAAAGCTGTTAAACTACAGATGGGACAGCCCTCAGCCCCAACAGTACGAGGGACAGATACCCCCATAGAAACCTTGTGGGTGTCCAGCATTTCAGAAGGTTCCCATCCAAAACTAACCATTAAAATAAATAATAAACCATTCAAATGTCTTATTGATATGGGAGCAGACAGGACAATTTTAAGACAGCAAGAAATCTCACGTGAGTGGCAACTAATCCCTGGGTCCCAGCAGGCCTACAGGTGGGAAGATCCGGATGGAGCTACTGGCCTCATACACCCCCTGGTGATTCAGGTGGCTACCAATCTCATAGGAAGAGATATTTTACAGGCCTTAGAGGTGGTTCTTACTACCCAACCAGAAAGAGACCACTTTACAATAGAGGATATTACCTATGAAGAAAATAATACTCAAGGAGATCCTAAATACCCTCCTCCAATCACCCCCAATTCTAGAGGCCACTGTTAAATTTAATACTCTCTGCCTTGATTGGCTCTCCAATGAGGCCGTCTGGGTTCCACAGTGGCCTCTATGAAGGGAGAAGCTTAGGGCCCTCACACGGCTGGTAGAAGAACAGCTATTGCTGCAGCACATCTGCCCCTCCCGCAGTCCATGGAACACCCCTGTATTTGCTATAAAAAAGAGCTCAGGGGGATGGAGATTATTACAAGATTTGAGGGCAATTAACAAAACCATGCGAGTTTGGGGCTCCCCACAAAGAGGGCTACCCCACATCTCAGCCATCCTTGCCAATGTACCCTTATTAGCAATAGAAAAATGGGCCTCTGCCCTCCCTCTGTTGCGATGGCTGCTCCTCAAACTATTCTCAAAA
Organism: Uromys caudimaculatus; assembly: GCA_028551405.1. Taxonomy (NCBI): domain Eukaryota; kingdom Metazoa; phylum Chordata; class Mammalia; order Rodentia; family Muridae; genus Uromys; species Uromys caudimaculatus. The sequence goes on along the minus strand of CM052713.1, from coordinate 68,630,803 downwards.
CAGCCCATAGCAGGAGCCCCTTCAATATTTACTGAAGGGTGAAAGAGGAGAGCTGAAGCAGTAATATACTATTTACCTGAGGATGAACCCCATATCCTCCAATTCAAAGAGCTACCCCATCACTCCCCCCAATATAAAGTATTATATGCCTTCTATCTAGCTCTAAAAGAAGTGAAGGGCTCCCTTAATCTATTCTCAGACAGTGTATATGCTGTCAGTTTGCTTCCCTGGTTGTCAAGATCCTTCGTCAAACTAGATGCCAATTCACTTTCCCCTCTACTTATACAGGTCTCCACCCTCCTACAGGAAAGAGCCTCCCCCATCTACATCCAACATGTCCAATCTCACAGTCCCTTACCAGGCCCTATATTTGAGGAAAATGCACTCGCTAACCAAACTGCCTCAACAGGGATATTCATGGCCTCCACTGAACAAGGAGACCAATTTCATTCACACACACACACAAATATAAAGGGGATTCATGCCTGCTTCCCCCACATCCCTCTTGCCCCACTCCAAAAGATAATAAAAACATGCTCCTCTTGTGCATCCCTCATTACCTCCCCAGCTTTACAAATGATGTGTACCAATCCCCGAGGCCTTAAGTCCAATGCCTTATGGCAAATTGATGTCACCCATATCCCCCAATTTCATAGGCAGAAATATGTTTTTGTCACCATAGATACATACTCCCATTTTATATGGGCTACAGCCCAAACAGGTGAAAGCTCAGAAAGGTTAATTTACCATATGCTTTCCACCTTTGCCATCATGGGCATTCCTCAACATATAAAAACTGATAGTGGCACTGCCTTCACCAACTCTCCATTCAAAACCTTCTGTACACACTGGGAAATTGCCCATCATACAGGAATTCCCCACAACCCTCAGGGCCAAGGAATAATAGAAAGAACACATCAAACCCTAAAGGCCCAACTCCTAAAACAAAAGACAACCACCTATCCCCCTAAAGTGCAATTAATGATGGCTCTGACTACCCTAAACATATTTAACATCTACAGAAGCTCCAAACACCCTCCTATCTCCCTCCATTGGCACACACCAGAATTAACCCCCTCAATCCTAGTACGATGGCGAGATCCTTTGGATGGAATTTGGAAGGGACCAGACCCCCTCCTTACAACTGGGAGGGGTTTTGTTTGTGTTTTTCCACAGGACCAGCCTAAGTCTATCTGGGTTCCTGCCAGTAATGTCCGATATCACCCCACCAACCAAGAAGATGGCCCGCCTTTCACTGGCAGATCAGGGACAGAAGAAAAAAAACTGAGCCTTGTTTCTCCCTAGCAGGAATACCTGAAACAGTGTTCTGTGCTTCTAACTCAAAATTTTCTTGCTTCTTTATTTAAATGCTTATTTTCTCCCTAGCACTCCTGGTATGTTCAAAAAAATCTTCCAACTTGATTAAGATTTCTTTCAAGGTTCAAAAATCACCTAATCTACTCCCACAGGTCAAATCAACTATTTGGATCACTGGTTCTTCTTCAATCCTTAATTAACAACCAGTTTCCTTTTACAGGCAGTTACTGCCAATCTCAAAACTTTTCTTCCTCAGCTATCCAAAGCAAACTTAAAGATGCCTTCCAGGACCATGCTGTGCTCCCAAGCAGACCGTTATAGGATTGACTTGTTATTCACACTATATAGGCATCCCCCTGCTGGGATTCTGCTCCTCTGTGATTTTCCTACAGGCTTATCCCTGCAGAAGTTTGCTGCCACAGATCCGGTGGAGAAAACGCCATCTCCTGGGATCTGCCTGGGACTACAAAGCTGGCTTCCTCCAAACAGAAGACAAGATAAGACAAGATAAGCAACTAAGATGGTGATACGACTGTAGAAGGGTGGTCAGAGAAATGCATCATTGCTGTATTTGAAGATGAAATAAGAAGAGTAGGAGCCAAAAAAGATGTGTTTGTGGTTGGGGGATTTCTTGGAAGTAAACATACAATATATATGCATTTTGAATGTCTTCAAAAGCAAGTACTCATATGAAGAAATATTTGTAGTTTAATATATTTCTTAAATTAAAAAAAGAAGCCCAAAGTATATATAGAATATTGATCATGTTAGCCTCAAACCAAATTTTTACCTACCCTTCAATCTTTCTTCTATCCTCTCCCTCCTATTTGTTTCCATTAGTTATCTGGACAATTTCACTTCTATTTTCATTTTATATACATAAATATGACTTATGTGTTTGTTTAAATCCTAGAAACCACAAATAAGACAAATCATGAGATATGACTTTCTGAGAGTTCGAAGTATTTCAGTGTGATTGTATTCCCCAAGACTCATCTCTCAGAAACCCAATGACTTCATTCTTATTCATGTCTGAAAATTACATTCTGTTTACCAGCAACGTTTCTCTTTTCTAGACAGGTGTTTCTGCCAAGTAAGTTGGGTACATAATGTAGCTTTTTGAATAGTGCTGCAATATACATCAGTGTTTTTGGAGGTTTCCCAATGATCCAGTACATTTTGGTCACACTATGGATCTATTGTTAGTGTTTTGTAAAACATTCTAATTAGTATTCTCTAATGTTCGCTTTTGTCTGTATCTTTCCAAGCATTTGTGACACTTAATTTTTAATAATTTAGCAATTGTGGAAATTTTACTTACAAGGAGAGAATTCCATAAATTTTTAGAAACACAAACTTAAATCTTGTGGGCACAGATTTCTTTTAATAATTTCTTTTATATAAATATTTAATATATATAATTATATAAATATAATATAAAATTGAATATAAATAATTATATAAACATTAGAAATAAAAGAAATATCTGACTATATTTAAAACAATGTCATATATTTTTAATGACATGGTGACTTTGTTCAAAATGGATTGTATGAGTCAGCCTAGTGGCAGTGAAAATGGAACTGTGTGAAAAATCACAAGCACATGAGTTTTTAAGGAAAGTTGAATTTAAAGTGATTAGTTAAATATTGCCTGCAGTATATAAGATCTCTATATATAGTACACAATATAATTGGATCTTGGTCAACACATTGGGGATAGAAAAACAGGGGGGTTGTAACTAAGGTCTAGAAATACATTCTCAGCTTACTTCCCCTTGATCCTGCTGATGGTTTTCTGTGTATAAAGTTTTTATGTTCTAGTTAAATTTCAGCTGCCAGAAGGGAAGAAATCCCAGGGACTAATTGAGATTTAAAAGGGACTTTACTGGCTTTAGTGTTGTTAATTCTAAATAATGAGTTTTTGTTCTTCTGAAATCCTGCTATGGTTATTGAAAAAAATATCTCTTTCTGCTAAGCAGAAGATTTTGTAACTTTGACTGTCACTAGCTTCTAATCCTGTAACTAAAAATTCTTCCTATATTTGTTCCTTGAGAATTTCATTTGTTTAGGAATATAATTTACTATGGTTATGATGAATGAATATTTTATATCACTTTTTTTTGTTTTGAGATGAGAGGTCATGTAGTCTTGAACTCAAAATGTACCAAGCAAGCTTCTTCTTATTCTACTTCCTAAATCTTGTGATTACAGGTATGTGTCACTAAAAGCACTTGAGAAATGGAGCTACATGTTCAGCATGTAGGATGCAGTCTCTCTCTCTCTCTCTCTCTCTCTCTCTCTCTCTCTCTCACACACACACACACACACACACACCTTTCTTTCTTTGTCATTATATTAGCTTCAAGAGTATTAATATCAAGATAACAAACGTAGCTTTCTAAAATTTAAATGGAAAATTAATGATTCAAATTAGACCACAGTTCTTCTCTATGTAATTTTAAAGCTGATATCCTAGATTCTATTTTCTGCTATATCACATAGTAAATAAGTATTTCACTTGATAACAACAAAACAAAACAAACATAAAGCAAAGAACCCAAAATCCTGAAGAACCGTGAGCATTACCATTCCTATCTGGACTCTGGGGACATGAATATTGATAACTTTCAGTCCTTTGCTGTACAAAGTAAGTATTTCCCAGGTGATTTAAAGGGTACATGAAAATGTTTACATCTAGATTTAAGGTAGGTTTAGATTTCTCATATTGTGGAGGCCTGAGAAAGTGATTTAATTCAAGCAATTATTTTCTGTCACAACTCAATGCTCCCCTGCAGGTTTTATTTTGCCTTTTTTACCATCACAATATCTTTCAGTTAGGACTTTCTTCTTGATGTCTTATAATTGTGTAAATAACATACTTATTTAACAAAATTCACTGTTCTTTTTTTCATTTCTTTAATATTTCCCTTGATCTCTGCCCAAGATAAAATAAAGTATATTGTTTCTATGGCATAACATTTCAAAATAAAATAATAAAAGAAAATAAAATTTTACATCTCATCTTTTCCAGACTCCGTTAATTATTCAAAAGATATCCTGTAATCATTGATTCTATTTTTCTCTGTTTTCTTCTTAAAATGTGGACATGGACACTCTGTTTTCCTTCCCAATGATGCGGTGGCTCACACCACTACAAGACATAGACTCTAATAGATATTATTCTGTACTAACTTTTCTCAGTCTATCAAAAGTCTTAGACAATCTTCATCTCCTCGTTATTTACTTTGTTTTTTTTTTAGACATAAATATTGTTTATTAACTTCAACTTTACAGTTTTTTTTTATTTTTATTTTGTGATACTTTATTTCATTTCTGATGTTTCCCCCTTTCTAGGTGTCCTCTTTGGAAACCACCTATCCCCTCCCCGTCCCCCGCCTCTATGAGGGTATTCCACCTCCCACCCACCTGCTCCCCCACTCCCTTATTCCCACCTTGACATTCTTCTTTACTGGGGCCTCTAACACCCTCAGGCCCAAGGGCCTCTCCTCCCCCTGATGGACAATAAGGCCCTCCTCTGCCACATATGTGGTCTGAACCATGGGTCACTCGATGTGTATTCTTTGGTTGGTGGTCCAGCCTCCAGGAGGACTGGGGGGAAGGAGTGTCAGGCCAGTTGACACTGTTGCTACCTCCATAGGGCTGCAGACTCCCTCAGCTCCTTCAGTCCCTTCTCCAACTCCTCCATTTGGGATCTTACTCTCAGTCCAGTGGTTACTATGAAGTGAAACTTGGGTATTCCGAACTTTTGGACTAATATCCACTTATCAGTGAGTACATACCATGTTCGTTCTTTTGTGACTGAGTTACCTCGCTCAGGATGATATTTTCAAGTTCCATCCATTTGCCTGCAAATTTCATGAAGTCATTGTTTTTAATGGCTGAGTAATACTCCATTGTGTAAATGTACCACATTTTCTGTATCCATTCCTCTGATGAGGGACATCTAGGTTGTTTCCAGCTTCTGCCTATTATAAATATGGGTGCTATGGACATAGAGGAGCATGTGTCTTTATTACATGTTGGAATATCTTCTGGGTATATGCCCAGGAATGGTATAACTGTGCCCTCAGGTAGTATTATGTCCATTTTTCTGAGGGTCCGCCAAACTGATTTCCAGAGTGGTTGTACCAACTTACAATCTCACCAGCAATGGAGGAGTGTTCTTCTTTCTCCACATCCTTGCCAGTATCTGCTGTCACCTGAGTTTTTGATCTTAGATTTTCTGACTGGTGTAAGGTGAAATCTCAGACTTGTTTTGATTTGCATTTTCCTGATGACTAAGGATGTTGAGCATTTCTTTAGGTGCTTCTCAGTCCTGCGAATTTCCTCAGTTGAGAATTCTCTGTTTAGCTCTGTTCCCCATTTTTTGATAGGGTTATTAGGTTTTCTGGATTCTAACTTTGCATATGTTCTTGTATATGTTATTTGTATATGTTGTATATTAGCCCTCTATTGGACTTAAGATTGGTAAAGAACTTTTCCCAATCTGTTGGTTGCCATTTTGTCCTATTGACAGTGTCCTTTGCCTTACAGAAACTTTGCAATTTCATGAGGTCCCATTTGTTGATTCTTGATCTTAGAGCATAAGCCATTGGTGTTCTGTTCAGGAACTTTTCCCCTGTACCCATGTGTTCAAGGCTTTTCCCAACTTTCTCTTCTATTAGGTTTAGTGTAACTGGTTTTATGTGGAGGTCCTTGATCCACTTGGACTAGAGCTTTTTACAGAGAGATAGGAATGGATCAATTCACATTCTTCTGCATGTAGAACGCCAGTTGAACCAGCACCATTTGTTGAAAATGCTGTCTATTTTCCACTGGGTGGTTTTAGCTCCTTTGTTGAAAATCAAGTGACTGTAGGTGTGTGGGTTCATTTCTGGGTCTTCAATTCTATTCCATTGATCTACCTGCCAGTCGCTGTACCAATTCCATACAGTTTTTTATCACTACTGCTCTGTAGTACAATTTGAGGTCAGGAATGCTTATTCCCTCAGAAGTTCTTTTGTTGTTGAGAATAGCTTTTGCTATCCTGGGTTTTTTGTTGTTCCAAATGAATTTGAGAATTGCTCTTTCTAATTCTATGAAGAACTGAGTTGGAATTTTGATGGGGATTGCATTGAATTTGTAGATTGCTTTTGGTGGGATGGCCATTTTTACTATATTAATCCTGCCAATCCATGAGTACAGAAGAGCTTTCCATCTTCTGAGGTCTTCTTTGATTTCTTTCTTCATAGACTTGAAGTTTTTGTCATACAGATCTTTCACTTGTTTGGTTAGAGTCACTCCAAGATACTTTATATTGTTTGTGACAATTTTGAAGGGTTTCATTTCCCTAATTTCTTTCTCAGCCTGTTTATCCTTCGAGTATAGGAAGGCTACTGATTTGTTTGAGTTAATTTTATATCTGGCCACTTTGCTGAAGTTGTTTATCATCTGCAGCAGTTCTTTAACCTGCATTGTAGCATCAGGGATTTTCTTTGGTCACAAGTTAACTCTTCTAGTTTTTCTTTAATGAGTCTTCCTATGTTAAGTTCTTAAGTTTGGTGCTTCTCAGTGTCAACCCTCTGAGTAATGTTATCCTGTATTTTATGTGACTATAATGACATATAAATATGCAGTTTTCACTGAACTTTATTTTTATGACAAAAGTAATTTCTTCATGTGCCTATTCAATGAACTTTACAAGCCATATTTAAAAAAAAAATCTGTGACAGTTATAGAGACTTTTTTCTATTCCATGCTTTAATTCATTAATTGGTCATCTTCTAAGCTATGATTTCATAACAAGAATTCAGGCTTTCTGTTTGTTTTATTTTCAGCCCCATATTGACTTTAATCCTTCCCATACAGTTCTTTCCATCAATGTAAGCCAGCGTGCTCCTGTTTCCTTCCATTTCAAGCATCAGAATCCAAGTCATCATCTATGAGAAAGTCCAAATTTGATATCTGAAAATATTTTCTTTGGCTACTATGGGCAGCCTTCAATAAGCCAAGAAAAAAAAGCCAAAAAGAAAAGAAACTTAGGTAATGATACAGAAACTTTAGAATACGCTGTCCTTGTATTGGTTAATTGGTATTGACCGGTTAAAAATTGTATAATCACCTTTTATCTATAAACAAAGAAGGACTTACAAAAATCATTAAAACATGAATTTAGTTTAGATTCATCATTCTATTTTCAAAATATATAATAAAAGCATCCATAATAACATAAATAGACTCAGAAAAAACACTGACAATTAAGTTCCTTTCAATTTGGTCATAGTTAAATTCTCTTGATCTTTAGTTCCCTTTCACTTTTTAAATTAACTCTTTCAACATCATAGAGATTCAATTGTCTTCAGATGAAATATTTATAGCTTTATAGTTTTTCATAATATTAATTTTCAGGTTATTCAGATGTACTTGAGATCTAATACCCCTACTGTCATCTCCAGTACTGTATTGAATATACAGATTCAGTGCAATCCTTATCAAAATTCCAACAAAGTTCTTCACAGACCTTGGTAGGATGATTCTCAACTTTATATAGATTTTTTTTAAAAAAATGAGGATAGCTTAAACACCTTAAACAATGAAAGAACTACTGGAGATCTCACCATTCATGATTTCAAGTTGCACTACAGAGCTATAGTCATAAAACCTGCATGGTTTTGGCATAAAAAGATATATTGATCAACAGAGTGGAAGTAAAAACCAAAGCATAAATTCAAACACCCATTTGTACCTGATTTTTGAGAAAGAAGCCAGAAATATACAGTGGAAAAAAGACAGCATCTTCAATAAATTGTGCTGGTCAGACTTGATGTCTGCATGAAGAGCAGTACAGAGATGCATACTTATGCTGTGCAAACTCAAGTCTAAGTCTATCAAACATCCCAATATAAAACCAGAGAAATTGAACATGAAGCATAGTAGAGAATAGATATGAATGCATTGGCACAGGAGACAACATTGTGAATAGTACCCAGTAGCACAGATGCTAAAGTCAACCATTAATAAATGGTACCTCATGAAACTAAAAATCTTTTGTAAGTGAAAAGACACTGCCAGTAGGACAAAATGACAGCTTACACAATGGGAAATATTTTTGCCAACTCCACATCCTATAGAAGAACAGTATCTAAAAGTATATTAAGAAAATATATATTAAAAATCAAATAATCCAACTACAAATATGATACAGACCTAAACAGAGAATTCTTAATTGAGGAATATCAAATGGCTAAGAAATATTTAAAGAAATGTTTAATATTATTAAAGAAAATGCAAATAGAAACTACTTTGAAATTCCAACATACACCTGACAGAAGGGCTAAGATCAAAAACAAGTGAAAACTCACGCAGGTGAGGATATGGAGCAATTAGAACATTCCTGCATTGCTGGTGGGAGTGCAAACTTGTACAGCCACCATGGAAATCAATAGGGAATTTCCTTAGAAAGTTTGGGGTGATTTGCCATTCGATTCAGCTATATCACTCTTGGCTACATCTATCTATCTATCTATCTATCTATCTATCTATCTATCTATCTATCTATCTATCTATCTATCTATTTAAATATGTGCATGTATACATTATATATATATCACTCAGCTGTTAAAAAAGTGACATCATGAAAATTGGAGACATATAAGTGGAACTAGGAAGAATTTTCCTAATTGAGGCAATTCATATATATAAAAAGAGAAATGTGGCAGGGTACTTCCTTATGATAAGTGAATATTAGCCATTAAGTAAATGATAACTGAGATATAATCTATAGACCCAGAGATGTTAGGTAAAGAGAAGTATATATTTGTGGCAATCATGAAATAGAGATTTTATAGTCGTACTGGGAGATGGTGGGTTTTGGAGGAAGGATCATGTATAGGAATTGTGGAGATTTTAGTAGGTGACTTAGAAAGGTAGTACAGGAGAAACTTCCAGGAATATATGAAGGTGCTCTTCGTGCAGATTCCTACAAATGGATCTATGGAATCTCCTTTGACCATCTCTTATTGACAGGCACAGCTTCCAGCTTTGGGACTGGGTTGAATTCAAATGAGGTTTTCGACAAGTGAGTTCCAAATAAATTTCAAACACAGAGATTTGCTAAGGTACAGACTTCCTCTGCAAACCAGCAGCAGGGCCCCATTGGCAAAGATAATGACCATATAATTTGTTGAAAATGGAGAAGTGAAGTGTCTGCTTACCTGGAGTTTTCGGCACTCTAAGATTTTTGGTACATGAAGGTACTCTCTGGGCTAGCTATTGAAAGAGAAACATGGACACCATCCAGTTCCAAAGTGTCCTGCTACTAAAATATGCTAGGGAAATATTGCAACAAAACTTGTGAAGGTAGCCAACTGATGTTTGATTTGAATTAAGTCCATTTCCCTGAGAATTAGCCCATATCCAACATTGGTTGAATAATAAAAACCTAGACTAGATAGCTCAGAAACCTAGGGTAATACCAAGTACCACTGGTCTAAAAAGTATCAGCAAGATGACTTCTAATGATATTCTGCAATACTCATAGATCAATGCCTTATCAAGTCATCATCAGAGACTATCTCCAGCTGCATATGGGAACATGTGCAGAGATCCATGACCAGATATTCCATGGAGTGTATAAATGGAATGTCTCCATCAAATATCCCTTTTGCCAGAACTCAGGGAACCTCAAGAAGACTAGGTAGAAAGAGTGTAAGAATCAGAGAGGAAGGAGGATACCAGGAGAACAAGGCCCTCTGAATCCTCTAAGCAAGGCATGTATGAGCTCACAGAGACTGAAATTCAGCTCATGTTGGACAGTCATGTTGATGATACTTTATGGGAGTGATTTATGGTGATGATAGGTAGTGCAATCCCCACAATTATATTCCGGATGCTCTTGCAGTTTGTTCATCTCTCTTCTGTAACGCTGTCTTAGGGGAAGATTTGTTTCTTAGGTGTATCCTTTGAGAGTAGCCTGTACAACTCTGAATTTTGATTGGTTGTAGTTCTCTTTAGGATTTGTATGCCTTGATGTGATAGTAAGATGATCTATTTTGCAGACTTGTGAAGTTTTAACAATGAGTAACTCCTCTCCTCCAGTTTTATGTGTGTATAATAAACTCTCAAAATACCCTGTGGATACTAAGGAACTGGAGATAAATGTGAACTGCTTAAAAAATCTCTTGAATCTACAGTATAAGGACCTTAAGAGAATTTTAAAAATATGATTCAACTCTACATTATAAAACATTTTCAATATGTTTCTAAGGTCTTGGGGAAATAAAATGGTCTTTCTCAAACAACTAAAAAAGACTAGCCAATATGTAACTAAAATCTCCATATCAAAGCTGGTTTGCTGCCTCCTTTATAAATAGTTTTATTGAAATAAAGTTTCAGACACTGTTTTACTGATTGGCTGAGATTATTTTGTGCAAAGAGGGTAGATTTTCATTGATAGAATGAATCACATATCTTGAGGTATGTACTGCAAACCTGATTTTACCTTATGTGGATAGAAAGCCCATAGAGAGGTGATTAGGGCTGAACGAGATTTGGAATGGTATATTGTCAGTGCAGAAGTAATGGCCTTAGAACACAGCAGAGAATTCTTTCAAATATAATTGGGCTCAATGGAAAGGCAGTTCTTTGTAAGCTAAAGATGAGAGCCTCCCCATAGACCAAACTTGCAGATATATTGATCTTGGCTTTGTGGAATTTGGAGGTGCAACAAAATTGATATATATTGTATAGACCTACCAATATTTGGCATGTGGTTGTCTAAAACTGAAAAGACTAATACAATGTATAAATCTGGCTCTTAATAGAAAAACAGTGATTATTTTGTGGAATAACCATTATAGGTTTCAAATATGATATTGTCAAGGAAATGGCCTTTTATATTATTTGTAATTGAAGAAGCAGAGCAAAATGAAGACAGGGCTTGTGGGTAAGGCATCTGCATTTAACAAGTAGTGAGGTAAATGATTGATTGATGATAATTAATCATCCTGTGATTATGTACTGGGCAATGGCAGCAAATGTTGAGTTTCATTCCTTTTTAGAATATTTATAGCTCCTTTGAAACATTAAGTAAGCCACTAAGAAATTAATTTTTAATTTTAGATGACTGTGTCTACAAAATTGAGAGTGCCTTTGAGTATTACCTCTGAACAATACAAACCTGCTATAATGATATAAATCTTTAGGTATTCATACATTGGAATACAATAAATTATGGTAGAAAACACGATGGGATACATTTGAATTTCAATCTAGCTGTTTTGTGACTAATTAAGTTTCTAATACCTCTGACTCAAGAAACCATGTAATAACAAGGTCAGCATGGTATCACCCCGGAACTATTTAACACATAGCAACTGAATATTTGTTTTGCACAGCTCTAATATAAAACACTCTTTTAAGAGACTTTTATAAAGACCATAAGAATTTTTTAGCATTCAGATTAGATAAAAAAATTATATCTTACCAGGAATGTATGATGATGTTATAACTATATTATTGTTGTTATGTTATTATATTGTTTTGAGGTTTGTAATTAATGATATTACTGTTGACCAAAATACCTTTCAACTTCAAACTACAATGTAGTTAAGGAGAAATTTATTATTCTCTATTCTCTGTCTTCACTTCTTCCCATCATTTTAGTTAAAACTATTGTCTGTCTCGATGTAACCTCAATGAACCAATGCTTACTAAATACTGGCCGTTACAACATGTAAGACCTACTCCTGACACACTGAATACTATCTAGCATCCTCAGTTTTTTAATCAGATATTCCTGGCTATAGAATTGATTGAGCCTTGGAATCAATTATCCATCGGCCTTGCTCAGTTGGATTGTTCCAACTATTTTTGTAATTATTAAATAAGTATTTCACTGAGTGAATAGTACTCTAGCTCTTTTTAAAATTATAATAAAATATTAGTTATTAGTTATTATTTTAAGCTCAGTTTGAATATCTAGAGTTCTCCTTTATTAAATTATGAAAATATGTAGATAAATATATCATTTGTTACAGAGATTGACAGGTAATTAGGATTTGAACAAATAAAAAGTAGAAAGTTTGTCAATAAAACTGTATTATTTAGCAAATGAGTATGGTTAATATATTTCTTGTTTAAAAAATTCCTTTAATTCTTTCTTTAGTCTTCCTTGATGAAGACATGATTTTGTACCTGCCACTGTTGTGATGTTGCTGGAAAGTGGTGGATAAGATTAAGCGAGCTCAAGTGTGTTACAGATGTGAACACACATGGAAATAATAACATATAAATATATGTTAAACACACATATATATTATATATATACACATATAACATAATATAGAGAGTATACATATATGTATCCAATAAAGAGCTAACCAATGACGACAATGAGATAAAATAAATAATAAGAATTAACATATACTAATGTAAAAATTCAAGTTTTGCAGAAATTATTTGATTTAGAAGAAAATGTACATGGATAAAATAGTGAAATATTTTCTATATTTACACTTATAAAGCCCTTGCAATCCTCTGTAAACTATTCTCATATTATCATTCAGTTAAATATTTATACTAAATGATACTAATTTTCCTCTCTCCTTTCTGAAAATTTTTTTCATGTGTAATCAAATGGTTTTAGAGGCAGACAAAGTAATTGAAACCTTAAAGATCATTTCTAGTTTTGTATGTATATTCATTAAATTAAATTAATTGCCAAGTTTAATTTTTTTGAATTATTCAAATCTATAAGGAGTTATGGATATCATATATTTTATTTGTGTTAGAAACTGACTACAGGAATATTATTTTAACTTTTTTAAGAAGTGAGAAGTGCCTGGAAGAGGTTCTGTATTTTGTGAGATAAGTAAGCATAGTAATTGCCCAGAAACAAATCTATTTCTTTGTATATTTCTGTACCCTGCAGACATTTCTATACATACTAAAGTTTTGATGGGATTTAAAAATACCAACCTTGACTAATGTAGTTAGCAGTGCATATTTATCCAGGTCAAAAATGAAAGCATTAGTAGGAAAGAATTGTCTGAAGCCTATGAGTGTTTTAAAATGTCAATGATCTAACAAAAGGCATAGAGAATGGACTCCTGTGTGCCTCTCTGATCTGACTGTAGACTAAAATATCTCCAAATTAAGCTGAGAATACGATATTTTCTTTGTGACCCACTCCCACTTCCCCAGTTTATATGAGTAGCAGTTGTGTAACTCAGATGATATCGATGATGGAATGGGCAGAGTTCCTGAAATGTATAATGAAACATTTTCCTTTAACTTCAAACCTAATTGTCCTGACCAAAATATGGCTTGTTTTAACTCTTATTGAAGTACAGATAATAAGCATATTACAGCTGTTGGATTTCAGATAACATAAAGAAAATAAAAAAGTTCAACTGCATGTGCATAATACAACATGTATTTTCTCTCTTTGTTTTCATTGTTGAAACATAGCAATAATTATTATGGACTAAATTTTGTGTTCTAGATTGAGCATATATAAGTGGTAGGAAAGTCTCTTGTTGCATTAAAAGCATTCAACTGAATTATCTAAAATTTAGCAAATGAGAATTCTGATGTAGTAATGGTTAATAGTAATTGTTAAATAGGACCTAAAAATCATCAAAAATAAAACAATGCATATGAAGCATCATTTTATTTATGAGAGTGGAGATGGAGAAACTCGTGTTAACTGGCTGCACCATTCCCTGGATTGGCACTTTGAGCTGAATAAAACTAAATGTTTATCCAGTACAAAATTATTGACTCTGAAGATGTTCACATACTTAGCAAGTTGCATTGATATATTTAAATGCACACACACCCATCTACAAGTACATACAAACAAGTAACAATAATAATTAATGAATGTAGCAGTGTATTGAAATGGGTGGAGAAAGATCACATAGGACTGGGTGGAGGGAAGGACTGGAAGTGTTGTAGTTATATTTTAACTAAATAAAAACAAAACAAAATACAAAATAAGAAGATAGGAATCTAACTGGGTAGCGGTATTTGCTGCTTTCTGCTTCTTGGGTGAACATGCACTGTAATGGGTGCCTAGGTTCACATATCTTTAATTTCTCCATAAGGGTTGACTGAATCCCTGAATGGGAACAAGATATAGACACTTTGTTCTTAAAGTTTCATAGTATTCAAGTCTGTTTGGGGTATTTTAATATGACAATAGAAAAAATAACTAAGATAAGTGCTTTGTCCCAATTCACTCTAGAGAGGTCATCGTGGATGGTCTCAGGAGGCAAGGCACTGCAATATGAACCAGACTCTGCATCATTGCTATTTTAGTCATTATTTTGTTGTGAATAAGTTCTTTTATAGCTATGATTTTTTTCCATAAAGAAATAATAATGAAAATACTGTGTCATACTATTTATGGTTATAAATAAGCATAATAACTCATAAAATATTATAAATTCTCAAATACCTTTAAATACTCCAAGATTCACACACATATAAAGATTTTTCAACAAAATTAAGAAGTGGATACATTCCTAAAATACCTACTGAGTGGAGCTTGATCTCCAAAAGCATCTTTAATGTCATGTATACAGTTTTAGTTTAGTATACCATTAAAAACTAGTAGAGAAAATGTATACTTCTATCTCATTGATATCTTATTGTCTGGCATAATTGTTAGTATTATTGCAACAATGTGACTAATAGTTACTTTTGAACAAAATACCAAATTGATTTAGGTTTTCTTAGTTTTTGTTCCACAAGGTGTCCTGTCTAGGATTATATTTATCTGCTTGACCCCTTTTGGCTGCCTCATTTACATAGACTATGACTGTCCTTGATGACTGTAACAGATTGAAAGCGTATTCTTTAAGTGCATGCTAAAACATCCAGCTATTACTTCTTAACTGCTTTTCTTCATAGTAAGATATAGGCTTCAATCTCTGGATAAAGACCAGATAGACCAATAATCTCTCAAATCACATCCAGCAATGATCCATAAAGTCCATGTTCACATACCACTGTTGTTAGTGATTATTTGGACAGCTTGCTTGAGGTAAGATTATTCAAGCTTACTCACCGAACAACTACACTTTCTTTAAGATGCAAATTGTTGTCAGGGTAGGTGGTGCAGAGCACAGAAAGCCATTCCATAATGGATCGAAGTTATTCTTTATCTCTCTGAGAGCAAAGTATCCAAATAAAATATTCAGAAAGGTTTTATTCATGGAGGATTTTAATGTCCTGAATTTAAACAAACCATTAATTGGTGCAACATGCATTCTTGGATCTATGTATAGTTATTGGGCTAACATTCACTGTCACTTTGTTACTTCCTATGAATATTTTTCAGGCTTTGCATTGAGCTATTATAATGCTTCCTGTGTCGATGTGGCTTATTCCAGAATGTTATCAATAGATAGACAATTTGGTTTTCTGCTTGTTGTCATGCTGGTGTTCCAAAACAGAGACAATGCTCATATTAGTAAAGTGTAATACCAAAACTTATGTTTCATTTTAGCTGTTATTACTCTGGAGTTATGTTCTATCTTTCTTGGATAAATATTAGAATCAAACATTTTTAGAAGAATACTTGGTTCTTTTCCTTAGAAATGATATAGAAAGCATGAAGTAGATGCTGAGTTTTGTTGTGGTGGTGGTTTGTTTGTTTCTGCTACAGTATACTACTTCTAATACTGATTTCAGTACATAAAAAATAACACATAAATTGTGATCAATTTAATATACCTATGTGTTATCATTTATCTATATAACTATCTGTACCTATAGTAAGGTGACTCCAATTCACACACATCTAATTCTAATCAAATAACACATGCTTGCTTGTAGCATATTTCCTTTATATATAAATTACTATTTCATCACTACATTATTTCTAACCATATGTCAGGCGTTTACTTAACTTTTCCAATCCAGTACACACATATAAAATTATAGGATTTTTGACCCATATCACCATAGAATAAAGCTATCAATTCAGTGTAATTGTTTGTATACATTTATTGCACTTTAGTATGTATGATGGAGTTCAGGTATTTGTAAAGTTACTTGAAGGACATCTTTTTCTTCAAACTCCTAAAAGAGTTCATTGTGCATATTAGCATATCTAATCTAGGTAAGTGTTGCACAGCATTTTTCATTCAATTCTGTGATTTCTAATACATTAAGGTCTACTCTATTTTAATTTTTTCCATATCTACACTGAAAAAAAATGTTATATATGAGAGCCAAACCTTAAAATAGTATATATTTAATGTAATACTTCCATAATAACACTTCCTCAGAGGCAGAATTTGAATTTTTGAAAATATTGCTGTAATCATCTCATTCATTGTCTCTTGAGAATGGCTTTATGCTTTTCATCAAATGATTTTTTACAACCATACAGATTAATTGCAATTACCCTGTATTGCTGAATAGACTTCTTTGAATGGGTATCCTATATTTTATTTATACATTATCTTATTTCACATAAACTTCCTTGTATTCAGTATTCTATTGCAATTGTAAATAAATCTTCTTTTAAAAAAATTGAAAGGCTGATCTTTAAGTTTTAAAAAATCAGTAGTCAAATGTTTGCTAGCACAGTGTTAAAGGACTTGTCTAAAACTATGATCATATTTCAAGATAGTAAATCACCTTCTTGATTATTTTTTAAAATGTTTTGAGAATTTCATATAAAAGTACTATATTTCCACCATTTGATTTCTTCCTCTCTTTTATGACTCCTCCTTTTTCCCCCCTAACTTTCTCTCTAATACATGGCTTTTTATTCTTTAATTAGTATTATTCTACACATATACAACAGCATACACATATAAACATTCATAAGAAAATATAAATACAACCTGCTGGCCCATGTATTGTTACTCATATGTATATGCGTTTAGAACTGCCCACCTAGGACTGGTTTATCTATCAAGGAGTTCATACCTGAGGAAAACTGTTTTTCTTCTCTCCACAACCACTAATGGTCTGTAGCCATTCATATACAGTAGAGTTCTATCAGACTTCTCTATCTACTATGATTTGTCAACTGCTGTTGTTACTGCTCAGGTTTTCTTTAGGCAAACATATCCTTGAGATTTCATGGGTTCAGGCCTCTGTCATACATAAGAAGTATAATCTCATAGCAGACATCTGGCTTTTACATTTTTCATATCCCCTCCTCTATGCAGTTCCCTGGTCCCTAAATAGGGACTGTGTTGGAGATGTATCAGTTTTGGCTGAAGACACAAGGTCTGTAGTTCTCAACACTTTGACCAATTGTGGCAGCATTCGCTGAAAACAGATGCTTCTTCAATGAGAAATGACAGGTAACAATAGAGAGAACTCCCATGCGGCTTTGGTCTTTCACATGGTCATGCTCCCTTACACTTACTTAGAAGTAACCCAGCACTCTATTTATTTATTTATTTATTTATTTATTTATTTATTTATTTATTTATTTATAATTTTTTATTGGTTTTATAAAAATTGAATGTAAATTATTATATATAATCTCAATTTATAGTTTAATGTTCATGGTACTATACAAACTTGATTAATGATTTAAAATTGAAAAATTTCAATGATACTAGAAGGGAGAATGATTATGTATTATTTCCTAAAGACACAAAGATAATATAGTGTTACATGTGTAGTTAAATAAATAAATAAATAAATAAATAAATAAATAAATAAATAAATAAATAAGTATGTGCTTTCTTTATCAATCTGGAAACAGAGAACTCAGAAAGCAGAGAATCCAGAATAGAGCCTTCCTTCCCCCCATGACTCCACGGTCATCATTTCATTACGTTGATGTTGACCTCAGCTTCCTCACTCTGATTTCTGTCTCCACCCCATGACATTATCTCAGTTTTCTCTGTCCTAATTTCTCCCAGACTCATACTAGATTAATGCTTTCTCTTTAATTTGCTCATCTATAAGCACATACTATTTATGGAGCGCTCACAAAAAGGGACCTATCATGACTGCGCTCCAGAAAACCCAACAAGCAGCTAAAAGAGTCAGATATAGATATTTGCACACAACCAGTGGACAGAAGCTGCTGACTCCTGTGGTTGAATTAGGGAAAGGCTGAAAGAAGCTGAGGAGGACGGTGACCCTATAGGAGGAGCAGCAGTCTCAACTAACCTGGACCCCAGAAATCTCTCAAACACTGGACCACCAACCAGGCAGTATACAGCAGCCCATCTGAGACACTCAACACACATACAGCAGAGGACTGCCAGGTCTGAGTTCAGTCAGAGAAGATGCACCTAATCCTCAAGAGAGTGGAGGCCCCAGGAAGTTTAGAGGTCTAGTTGGGTGGGGGCTAGGGACATCTGCGTGGCGACAGGGGGATGGGGAGGAGGTATGGGATGTGGAACAGTCGGAGAGTGGATGGGGGGAAATAAAATCTGAAGAATAAATAAATAAATAAATAAATAAATAAATAAATATTTTATAAAAGAATTGATCATATTTGCAAATATTGTGGAAGAGAGTACACTTCTACTAATAACATTTCAAATCTTGGGACATCACTTTACTAGATCAATAATTCCTGTAACATCTTTGTCGTAGTTACATTTTTGTATTCATTTCTACATAATCATGTGACCTGAAAGTAGTCACATTTTCTTCCTTCATTTTTCACTTATTATATGAGTTCAAACTTCTCAGTTTGCTATAGAGTTAATTGGTCAGAGAATTTCACTGCATTGACCCCAGTCTTTGAAAGGAGATGCCTAATTTATTAATTTAACTATAGAATCCTAGATCTTGCTTTTGAATTGTACTTGACTAGTTTGGGAAAGTTCCCTTCTCTTCTTGATGATACGAAGATTTTTGTTCTATATCTTTTTGTCTTTGAATTGATTAATATGAGCATAGATGTTATTGTTTTTATTTTGCTAATAAATAACTTTTATAGTTCCATAATTTTGCAACAAGCATGCACATTGCAACATTGCCTGCATAATTATGGTTTTGATTCTTATTATATTTTGTTATGCTTAATTTGTTGATCATTTTGTTTAGCCCTATTGTATGCAGATCTGTGACAGATGATGGCATATGCTCTTGTAATTGGTGATACAAAGTCTTCTTTTGGTATAATGTTTCATCTGTATTTTAAGTTAGATTTTTTTTAAATTTTATGTTTTTAATTTGCATGTATATATCACCTGTGTGACTGGTGCCAAAGAAGTCTGATAAGAGTATCAGAACCCTGGTAATTGGAGTTAGGGAATTGTAAAGCATTATGTGGGTGCTGAGAATCCAACGCAGATAGTCTGCAAGATCTGGAATTGTTCCTTAATGATTAACCATCCTTGCAGGTTACTATATTAAAGTATTCTTTGTACTTCTATTTTATGGACTTCTTTCCTAAAAAGTTATTATATGTTGATTCTACTTACTTAACAATGAATGCTTACTAAAATTATAAATATTTCTTTATGTATGTGTTTTGAAAATTGTCCATCTAGTAATTACCCATTTAAGAGAATTCACACCATGTGAATTACTGCTCTTCGAATGCATTTATTATCCCAGTTAATTTACAATTATTAAACTCTTGCAGTTTTCAAAGTTTGAAGAAAATAGCTAATTGTAGTTATTTTAAACATTCTCTACCAAATAGAAATATGAATAAGATAATACCTACAGTACGTGTTATGTTTAAGAATAAATAGGAGAGGAAAGAAAACATCATGAAATCAGTTACCCTCCTTACAGATTTAGTGAATGAATACAATACAGTGTCAACAGTCAGTTTCAAATTTCACAGCTTTTGTTTTCTCTAAAAGACATGAAATCATCATCAATTCAAACATTAAATGTAATTTTAAAAGCATGTTATATATACCACTTGCATTTTTAATATCCAGAAAATAATAACATAATAACTTAAATATGACACATTTAAGGATCTATAATATCAAATAAACATATGCAAATCATTGTGGAATATCACAGTTAAGAAAAATTACTAATGACAGAGTTATCCATGATGTTAATTAAGTGGATTGATATTTTATGATACAATTTATTGGCTACTAGTTTACATATAACCGTACCGGGACTATGGAAATACAATTAAGTGTTCTCATTTGTACTGGCTAGTTTTGTGTGTCAACTTGACACAAGCTGGAGTTATCACAGAGAAAGGAGCTTCAGTTGAGAAAATGCCTCCATGAGATCCAGGTGTAAGGCATTTTCTCAATTAGTGATCAAGGGGGGAGGGCCCCTTGTGAGTGGTACCATCTGTGGGTTGGTAGTCTTGGGTTCTATAAGAAAGCAGTCTGAGAAAGCCAGGAGAAGCAAGCCAGTAAGTTACATCCCTCCATGGCCTCTGCATCATCTCCTGCTTCCTGACCTGCTTGAGTTCCAGTCCTGACTTCTTTTGGTGATAAACAGCAGCCTGGAAGTGTAAGATGAATAAACTCTTTACTCCCCAACTTGCAGCTTGGTCATGATGTTTGTGCAGGAATAGAAACTCTGACTAAGTCATCATTTTTAATTTACATAAAGTTATTGGCTTTTCTGAATACTTATTCAAGTAGTTATTGGTATTCAGTGTGTATAATGAAATTGCTCTTACTAAATTCCAAAATTCTAAGGTATTTTCTGACAAAGTAGAGTGTCAATTTTGAATTATTTAAATATTATAAATGTAAATGTCGCTTTTATTTGCTCAGATGAAGAGAAGAGATGAGATAAACCCAGAGCATTTCTATCTACCTGTCCCTGGGTCTAGGCCTGGAGGCTTCTAGCCACCCTACTTCTGCATTTAAGGACCTTGGAGGCTTCAGCGTATCACCTACATGTGCTGCTGACCTAGGTCTAGAATGTTTCAGCCTCTGAGTGTTACTACTGAATAAACTCACTCTTTCTAATTTTTTCTGAACTCTGGCTTATTGGTTCAACTCAGCTGTTTCTGATCAAACTCTTTTCCATATTGATGGTTTTAATATGGCTTCTCTCAGCTTTCACTGAATTGCTCTGCTTCACCTCAAACTAATTCCAACATTATTATTATTATTATTTTTATTTTTATTCTTTGGGCTCCTTGTTTTCTCTGCATTCAACTGCCTCTGTGGCACAAACAGAATGGAACTGAACTCAACTCTACTGCACTGCCTCTTGTGTTAACTGTCTGAACTGAATTCAACTGATTTAACTGGCAATTGACTGACAGAACTGACTGACTAAACCTCAAGAGATTTGCATGGTTCTGTCTCTTGTGTGCAGTGATTAAAGGTGTGTACCACCACGCTCTAAACTTTTCTTTACCCGAAACTTGTTCTATACTGGGATGGCCTTGAACTCAGAGGTCTACTTGCCTATGTCTCCTGGGATTAAAGGTGTGTATGTACCCCAGCCTGATCACACAGATCTAGAAGGTCCTTGAATTTGAGCCCTTGCAAAAGCATCCATGTTGCTGAATTAAAATTCCTCTACAAAATATCAAGTAATTTCACGAAAAAACATCATAACAATATATTTTATGTTTTAAATATAATATAAATAGAACTTTAGCATGCTTATATTTCAAAATATAAATTCAAAGACAGGAAGGCATAATAAATAAAAATTATAGCAATCTCAATAATTTGACTATATTAAATATTTATAGATAAATACATATACTTGAGAAACCAAGCCAAGTCCATCTTTGGTTCTGGCTCCATTTTAGAGAACGAAACTTAAATTTGAACTCCAGTTAACCACTAAGCCTGAACCTAGCCCTAGTCACTCCCTAACAACCATCTATCAGGAAGAAAACAGAAGTTGCAAAGATATTTATGTAGAATATTATGTAGAATGTATAAAGATATTTATGTAGAAAAGTTTAAGGTGTGGCTCCCAGTGCCAGCCAATCATTTCAAAGAGAAACAAATTCCATAATGGTCCCCCAATTAGATGTGTGTCAAGCTGGACATCCCTTGCTTGTTTCCTTGCCCCTGTAAATGCTTGCTTGAAACTGGGCTCAGGGCTTCACCCTCCCATTCTGCTGAGTCAATGACAAAGGTGTGACCCAAACTTGAGCTTGAATAAAGACCCTAGTGCAATTGCATTGGAATCACAGCTTCTTGGTGGTCTTTTGGAGCTTCAGAAATGAGTACAGCATGATAATATGGAGTATTTTGATTAAATGAAAATCTCAAAGCTATGATTTTTTTATGATCACATACTGTAATGTTTTTCAGCTCTGAATAATCTGTTCATGTTTTGAAAGCTAACTCTATAATTTCATAAGTAATTAAAGCAATTACTTCATCAGCATTTCCTTTGTGAATTCATTTTTCAATAAAATGAAAAAAAAAAGTAGAAACCACTGAGTTGATGTTTAGTTATAATGGAGTAAATAGATTCAATTCATATTCTTGATAGTCGGCTTGACATAAAGCAAAACCTCAGTAAATGAGAGTTAATACTTACATTTAGAATCAAAGTCTAGTCACTAGAAGTTCTCAGCCAAGTATCTTCACTAGATGATTAACTCATGTGACATGATTTCCAGGGTTAGAGCATTAATTATTTTTAATGTTTCATTAAATAATTAATATATAAAAATGTTAAAGTAATATCTCCAGAGAAAGTTTTGGATGCTAGGGAGGTATAATTCAGTGGTTAAATAATTTGCTCCATAAGCATGAAGAACTGATTTCAAGTTTCCAGAACCCATGTGAAAATCCAGGCATGTTCCTACATGCCAGTAGTCCCAGGAGTGTCCTGGGAGTGAAGACAGGGGAGCTGCTGTGGCTCCTGAGCAATCAGTCACACTCCACATTCAGTGACAGACACATGCAGGCGAATATTCAGTCTCTCACACACACAATTAAGTAAAGATTAGATAAATACGCATCATACTACGTGCCTGCATACGAAAAGTCTTTGAATTCCTTTCAAGCTGTAAGTCCTGTATCCAGTGCCGTGATCATTTCATCTTGTTTCTTAATCTCTGCGAGGACTCAGATGTATATGGATTTAGTTTGTTTTTGGTTTTTTTTTTTACAAGAGTAGCCGACCGTAGTTTCTACATCATGAGTTTGCTGTTTTTTTTTTGTTTTTTTGTTTTTTTTCTATTCCCATATTTGGTCCTATGTGACTTGTATTTTGATACTGTTAAGAAGTAGCTGAGAGATGATTTATTTGTTCGTTTGTTTGTTTTAGTTTAGTTTAGTTTTTTAGTTTTGGTTAACAGTTTCAGAAGTTTCTCTGTGTGGTGTTTTGTTCATTGATTCTGGGCCACATAATTGCCAATATCAATGTGGAAACACATGACAGAGCCACATTGCTTATATTCTGGTGTTCTGAGAACGAGAAAGCGATAGTAAGTGAACAGAAGAAGGATTTTCATTTTTTGCGACCCTCAGTAACCTTGATCCTGGAACCTTTTTACATTTGCTTCATCCCACTTTCTTCCCAAGGTGTCCTCACTTCATGAATCCATCAGAGTTGATAAAGTTTGACTACATTTTGTTAAGTAAAGATGTTTTATGTTAATTATGAGAATTATGTTAATTTTTACTTGCTCTTTGTATTTATTTTATCAAATTGGAAATATTTTCTGTCTTTGTTTCAAATATTTATTCCTTTATCTTCATTGTCTGTTTTCAGAATAGCAACTTCTATGCATCAGAATGTCTCATTCAGTCCTGTATGTCACCTGCCTTTACTCTGAATTCTGAATTTTCATCTTTTAGTTTTTGTACATGTCATGTGAGGATCTAAGCCCAATCTTCCAATTCAATGATTATTAACTGCACCTAGTTTTCAGGAACACAGTATTAAACTTCAAAATTGATTGAACATATTTTTCAAAAGGTTCTTCTCAGTTAATTTTGAAACTGCCACTTGTTATATATAATGAATTATTTTCTCTTCTTATATTCTTATCTTCACTTTAAAATTATATGAACTATGAGTTTATACATTTCAGTTTAAATATATGTACTCTTTGTATGCTGATTCTACTTCTATAATCTTTGATAGTTTCTGTCTCTGGCTTGTGCTTAAAGCCTATACAGAGATAATTAGATATTATCGTTTATCTATCTATCTATCTATCTATCTATCTATCTATCTATCTATCTATCTAACTATCTATCTATCTATGTGTGTACACATATTTATTTACGTATATGAATATCTTTGTTGTTGTATGCACATGGCATTTGTATACATACCAATTTGGCTAAATGGCTGCCTACCAAGTCCCTGGAAACTCCCTGCCTTTATCTTCTCAACTCTAGCAATACAAGCACACATACTTACAGACAACTTTTCTACATGGGTATTGGGAATTAAACTCAGGTTCTAATGCTTAACTAGGAAACATATAAGCAAGGAACTTATTTCCCTAGCCTCTGGATATTCTTAGTCAGTAGTAATTTGTAAGGCTTGGCCTGGTAAGAATTTTCTTTGTAGTATTGCTACTTCCCAATGTCTTAGATACTAGTGACCTGAAAACACTTTGAAGATATTAGATTGTCCAGAACTTTTCATCAAAAAAATCAAAATTAAAATATGAATAAGAACATTGCTATAATTTCTTATTGTTCTGAAAAAAAAATTCCTCTTGGGCTAAAGTAGAAACAGTCTTTCTTCATGCACTTCTGCCAAGGACCAGCCTTGGCTTGGACAGGGGTTCTGAGAGAAGGGGTGTATGGGAATTGTGAAAACAAGTGACTCAAAGTCAAATCTTGGCTCCAAGCTGGCAGTCTACTTTCTGCTCCAGATAGCTTAGCTCTCTTCCCTTTCTGTTCTGCTTTCTCTGGAAATCTGCAGAGAGTTCTATTTATATTTTTCTGCTCGAGATAGTTCTCCAAATACTTCTTTCTTGCTAGTCTAAAAAGTTCTTCGGATAGCTCATCTCCTGAAGATTATAAACCTAATCTTTTATTTTACATATCAATCTAATAATTTACTCCAGGTTCCCTTTTGATTGTCCCATGAATCAGCATCCGAAGACCCCAGTCCCTTAATTCTTAGAAGGGAGCACACATTTTCTTTTGACTTTGCTAAACAATTCAGAGTTCTGCCAGCTTCTGTTAAGCACAGATGATAAGCTAGCTGGGTGGGACCCTGTCCTTGAATTATCATTTCTACCACACCTGGATCTAAATTAGCTCCAGCCCAGGCTTACCTTGTACACTGGGATCTCTCTCGCTTTGTAAGCATAAACAAAAACCCTTAACTGGGTGGGATCTCCTGTAATCACCAGTCCCTAAATCTCTTTATAGCCTTCCTTAATATCTTTCTGACAAGTTGGCTCACAGTGTAGCTGCTTTTGTTCTTTTAGATTTGTATAATAATATACTCATATAATTCGTATTTCATCCTTATAGTTTGAATAATTATGTATTTTTCAACCCCCGTTTTTACAGTTGTTTTCCCCTGCCTTAAGGAATGGCCTAAAGTTCCCAGCATTTACCATTTTGCTGAGACATTAAACACACCTCCACCCCCTGGACTCCTGTTGTCTCTAATCGTCTTGGAGGCATAAGGTTAACGGGATACTCCTGGAAGGATGAATGGACAAACAAGCCATGCGATCACAGCATCCACCAACCTTTGTGGAGGCCCATGCCCTGTTGGCCCTGGCCCAGGAGCAGGAGCCATGTCATTCCACCCCACCAAGGCTAGGCTGGACTTGGGGCACTTCAGAAAGAGTATACTTTATAATGCTTATCATTGACTTAGTGTTCTTTGTTGGGATCTTGACATTGGGATGTGTACTGCTTCAGACTCACACTTTGAAGCAATTGGCTTATTTCTTCAGCAGAATGCTTGACACAGTCATTCTGGCCCTTATGTTATGTTATGTTTTTTGTTTGGTTAGTTTTTGTTTTATTTATTTATTTATTTATTTATTTATTTATTTATTTATTTATTTATTTATTTTTGTTTTTTGTTTTTTGGTGGTTATTTTTGCTTGTTATCTGAGTTTTACTCGTTTTAACTCATGTTTCAAAATTATTCTTGTAATTTGTCCAGCATCTTTAGTAGGCCCTGCCCTGTTTGAGTTCCTGTCCTCACTCTTTTCAATGATAAACAACTGTGTAGAAGTGTAACACAAGTAAACCCTTTATTCCTAAGTTGTTTAGGGTAGTAATGTTTATAGCAGCAATAGTTACCCTAAGTAGGAGACTTAGCATCCAATTAAAATGCTAGTCTCCAGATCTCTTGAATTAATTATTTTATTTATTTACATTCTAAAGGTTGCCACCTCTCCTTGTACCCCCTCCAGAGTTCTTTACCCATAAGTCCTTTGCCTCTGAGAGGGTGCTCTCCACCCCAATTCCCCCAACCCCCAAACACCCCCTTTCCCTGGTACATACCTTAAGTTTTATTTATATTTTAATCTTCATTATCTCAAGAGAGTCAAGGACATCATTTTTTTTTAAGATTTATTTATGGTTATTTAATGTCCTTGAGTGTTTTCTTGCAAAGTGTACCACATGCAAGTTTGGTGCTATCAGAAGCAAGCAGAAGTCATCGGATCTGCTGGAACTGGATTTATAGATGTTCAGTTTTGGGAACTGAGCCTGCAAGAGTACTCTTAACCATTGAGCAATCTCTGTAGCCCCTCTGGCATGTGATATTTATATATATTCTATAACTGAGTAAACTGAGACTCAAAAGCTATGCATGATATATGATCTTCCATGTTTGGTTAGAGGAGAGTTTAGGCATAAATTGGATTTTAATATAGTCCATCAATATTATAGTTCTGCTTTTAATTTCAAGTGGAATTATACAATACTCAGAAGGAAATACTTTTAGTATACTGTGCTGTTACAACATTACTTTATATATTACATATTTCAGTCAAATAGCTAGTCAGTAAGGACTGCCTAGAGTAAAATCATTCTATTTTTTTTCTTTAAAACACAGCTTCATACACAGAGCTTACATCTGTCTTGATAAGGGATATTTAATACATTCTTTGTCTTTGAGAGTGTGCTACTTTTGAAGTTTTAAACTACATTTTTTCTTTTCTGTAGACATGTGGTTTAAATAAAAATAACATTTTCTCAACAGAATCAAATGTCAGTGCAGTTGTAAATCCTGTTGTCCTCTGTAACCATGCCTGATGATTCAGTGGCACGATGCAAAAAAATCCTGGCAACCTGGATTCAATCAGCTTCATGTAGGAAGTTCCTTTAAATGTGTGCACCTGCTTTCAGTAAACCCACTTCTGTAAGTAAAAGAACAGACAATAGAACCTAGAGTGGTAAAGTGCATCCTACTGTGTGAGAACTTAACCAAAGCTGCCTCCTTCTCAAAGGTCGTCACTAATCCTTTAATTGTATATAATTCATCATACAGAATTATCCCAATTTTTAAAGAGTGTAACAAAAACAGGCATATTTGGGACAAGCAACTCCTGTGTGACAAAATAGCCAGAGAATTCACAGTAATTTCATGCAACCTTGGCAGCAACTAAATGCTACTCTAAAAGTACCACTAATGAGTAGATATTAGTAGGATAGGTAAAAGGGAAACTAAAAATAGAGCAGGTAGAATATCATTGACTAAGGTCATTATTTTCTTGACAAGAGCTTACAATACTTCATAAACCTTATTAAATATTTGTTTAATTTTAGTGTAAAGATTAATATTATAAAATGATATATAAAATATCTAGGGGAATTTTCTTTCACTCATTACATTGATTCCATTTTATGTCTTATATAATATATAATATATTATCCAAATAGATGTCAATTCATCTAAAAAATATACAGTTTTAAAGATTGCATGACATGAATATTATTTATGCATTTTGGCTACAAATGAGCTTTATATTTTTTATTTATGAGGATCCAAGAATAGAGAGGCACATAGTGCTTTCTTTCTTTAGTCTTACAATGACACCTTATATTTTAGTTTACTAGCCACTTATATACACATAGCATTATTTAGGATTTGAATAATATCTTTGTAGGAACCAGGACTTCGCTTGCAACTGCTTGCTAGTTATATAAAGACTTGTCTGCATGATGTTCTCATATACTATCTCAGCGTAGATAAGAATAATTTCCCTCTTGAGTCTTTGGTTTCGTTAACTCAGAACTTCATTATCTTTATGTCAGGATTAGAATAGCAACAAAGAATTTAGTCAATTAAAAAAATCAAATTACTCTCACATCAGCAACATCCAACACAAGTTGATGGAAAAAAAGTTAGCTCAGGTTAAAAGATGTTTAACATTGGATTGATTTAGGTTGCAAACGATGAGTCACCAAGCTGTAACAAGTTTTGTTAGAACATATTTTCTCTTTTAGAATGTGTAGTCATGTAATCCCACATCACTGTTGTTTAGAGAACATGATGAGACTATCACATTGCAGACTCTGATTCAAGTGTAGAGTAAATCCTGAAGACTCTTACATGACACCAGTGCTATGAGTCTGTAAAATATACATTGAGTATAAGGTTTTAATGAACATCTAGAGATTCACTATGATAAAGCCCGTTTTCCTTTATTTGTATTTGAATATATTCTTACTTTCCTAATGAGAATTGTGAGGAACATAGCCAGTGAGCATAGGATGCCTGAGCAGTTTCAGCAAGGAAACTGTCATATCAATATTTCAACTATTTTATGAAAATACAAATGATATAGAGGGAATCATGTCAATGACCATATATTGTTGCTTGTGCCCTGGACTATTTGCTTCCTGCCCCTACCTGCCCTTGTGGGTTAGAGGTGAGGTGGTGCAGAGTCAACTACCCGGACTCCATGAACAGGGAAGAAATGCTGCAGCAAGCTCATCTGAACCCTGCTGCAAGAGCCTTTAGTATCCACCACCTGCGCCCCATTGGTCCCAAGAAAGCATATCTTCTAAACAGCAGATTCCAATTGGCTGGCATTGTCTGCACTAGCAATCCTTTGTCTCTCAGGAAGTCCTCAATTATGTCCTCCTGCAGGAGATGCTTTTGCTGCTGTATCCCCCCACACCTCCCAGGTTTACATAGAGGTGGCTGCCACAGTTCCTCCTACGATATACTTCAATTGAGTTTCCATGATTATGAAGATTTCTTCTTTCTCTCTATCTGAGCACTTCAAAAACTCTGATATAATGAAGGACCCATTTTGTTAATCAAAAAGTTAACAGTTTGAGACAGGCCAGGCTGACTCCATGACAGGTTCCAAACTGGCAGTTCAGAAGACTTGGCCTAAATCTCTGTATCCAAGAATTGGGAAAGTTCAGGCTAGTCATTTACTGAAAAAACCCCAGCCTCAGGGAGCCAGTCAGAAATTGCCCTGCCTTCAGATGCTGCCCCACCACCTGGCCTGAGGTAAAGGCAATAGTTTAGCAACAGTTTCTAGACACCTCACCAATAGTTTCCAGACTTCCCCAGCAAGAGGTTCCTGCAATAGGTATGGAATGTCCCAGAGATAGAGCCAACAGATTAAGATAGAGATCCCTCCCCCTCCCCAGAATTCCCCTACTGTGCTTTACATTGGGCCTGTGAGCTCACTTGGGCATCTTCCTCTGGTAAGGCTGGAGAACCCAGCCTGCTTGACTTCTGCAGAATAAAACACTCTGCTTTTGCATGCTATTTGTATCTGGGATATCATTCTTTGGTGAATCATGAACCCTTACGCTGACATCTACTTAGCTACTGCAAAATGCTTTGTGCTTTCAAAAATGTTCATCAATACTCTATTTAAAATAATTTATTGTGAGATATTTTAATATACACAAGTATATTAGTAGTTGTTTATTTTTCATGACACATTTGTTCCTTCCTGGAACAACAGTGGAATCCCGCCTTTAGTCACCGTGTTTGTCTCTCTGGTTTCTGCTAACTACAGCCCATGTTACTTCAGCCTGATTACAAAATAGGGCATTAAATATCATATACTCCTTAGTAAATAGTACCAACTCACACCGGTTTGGCTATATTCAGTTTGATGTTTTAAAAAGAAATTATCGACATCTTCCAACATCTTGCCCTGTTCTTCAGGTTTTCACAAAACTATTCATACTGATTTTCTGATTCAAATGCAACTCAAGTTGTCTGATTTCTAGGCAAATTATGTTTTCTCACAATATGTCAGATTTAATATCCCATTTTAGTGCATATTTCTTATCAATATTATCTTTAACAGAACTTAGAGGTATTTTGTATTCTTAATGCTAATTGCCATTTCTTAATTCTTATATTTAAAGAGACATTTTCATTAATTTTTGTAATTACATACAATGTACTTTGATGCTATGTTGTGCTTCCCCAGATGCTCCTAGATCCGCCTCCATTTCCTTACTTACCCATCTTAAACCTGTCTTTCTACCCACCTAACTTTTTGATATTTTAAAAGGCCAGTAAAGTATAATTTGTATTGCCCATACTCTTGGATTCAGTGTCAACCCATAGAGTATCAACTAACCAAAAGTCAAACCCTTAAGAAAGCTGACTTTCTCCCAGAATACTTTGAAATTTAATTTTATTTATCTCAACAAAGACTTCACTGATTTCCCTGATTCCTGGGTTAAATTAATCATTTCACAATTTCATTAGGTACAGTGGTTCGATCTAAAATATTAACATTGAGTAAACGATGCTCTGCTTGTCTGATACTTTGCTATAATTTTCAATAGATATAATCCCTTAGGTGAGGATCCTTCTTCCCAGGTGTTCCTAAAGAGCAAAATTATCCAGCACTATATGTTTTAAATTCTCAAAGAATTTAGGTGGTCTGAGTTGCCACCTAAAGCTATAGTGATATCTGGATCTGTGCTGCTGCTGAGGGTCATGTCTGGGACAAATATCCTACTGCAGTTGGGGTTGATGTTGATGTTTGTGGTCTGTGTTATCATCAAAGGTCATGTGGTCTCCCATGCTCTATGTTAGCCCCTGATGCCATGTTGATCTCAATGGGTCATACTACTCCTGGGTCCATACTGATCTGAATGGCCTATTCTGCAACCTGAAGCTATGGTAATGTCTGTGTCCCTGCTGCGCTTGCTAAGGGCCATATCTGGGTATATAGTCCTACTGCAGTCAGGGTCTGTGTAGATGTCCGTGCCCCTTGTAAAACCTAAGCCTGTTCGGATGCCTTGGTCTGGGTTGTCTAATGAAGCTATATTGATGTCCATGAGCTGCGCTGTACACTGAGGGCCATGCTGATCTGAGTGACCTGTGCTGCCACCACAGGTCCTGCTTATGTTTATGATTTGTGATGTCACCAGAAACCATGTAGAGGTCCATGGTCTGTGCTCCGCCTGATGGTAAAGAGCAGGGAAGCTGCTTTTTGCAGTGATATTGATGATTGCAGATACATATTTGAGAAAGAGGACCATAGAAGGTTTTTGTGAAAACTCTTAGCCCCACCCACACCTACCCCGCCCCCAAAAGTGGCAGCGTAAACAGGGAGCCATCTAAAAGCATCCTTAAAATGTGTGACTAGGATGCTGAAGTTAGCTCTCCATAGTTGATGGCTTCTGGCTGGCAGGCAGGAGGGGAATGATTTGGTTCTACCTAAAGGCCAAACCATTGAGAGTTTGACCATGCTCCAGTGTATATATAAATAACAGAATTTGAACTTTTTAATCAAATCGAAAATTTATTGTATTTATTATTATTATTATTATTATTATTATTATTATTATTATTTTGCATCGGGAAGGTGAAAGGGTTGGGGAAGTGACATGGAAAGAGTGAAAAATATATGTGGATAGGATGCATGATGTCAAATTTCCAAAGAATCAATGAAAATATCATGTTAAAGAAAAGGAAAAAAGAAAAATAAAGGAACCAGCAAGGAAATTACTCGCAATGAGATATTACTATACACTTAGAGCAGAATATCTATAAAATTCCTTCAGAAAATTTTAAATAAAATAAAATAATAAAATCAGGATAGTATTGTAAAAGTACAGTTTGTATTAACAAGAGAGTAAAGATTTAAATGATGATGATATTACAATGTGGTATCTAAGAGGAAATGATTTCAATTTGTATTGAATTGGTGGAAAACCCAAACATCACATTTTAATAAAATATAAAGAATTCATCTTATTTAAATAAGTAATTATCAGAAAATCCTACTTCTGTTATTATACCATACTCTTTATTCAAGTATTGTATTGATATAATTTTCCCATTTTTATTTAAAGAACTAAAGCATTATAAAATGTTCATATTTTAATACTTGCATTAGAAGTGTAAGAAAATTCAAGTTTGTTGCAGTTGTTACTTTTTCAAAAAACAAAGTATTTTTCAACTATGTTTTCCAGGTAAGTCCTATGTGCTACTTCTCTGAATTATTACACATATGCAAACATCTTTCACTTCAACAGGAATAAACACAGTTAAGTTAAAAATCCACAGGAACTGCTTTCTTGCTGCGGATGTTGAGAGTTCCTGGGTTAATGTAATTCTTCTTGTGCGTAAGATGATTTCGAGTTGATATACAGAAGTAAGATTTCTATCTTTATCTCCGGAATTTCAAAGGCTTCTGTGTATTAAATGCATGTGTGTAATCTTTTCTCCTGGTTCCTGGCTGGACTTTTACAGCTTGTCCTTAGGTAGGTGGGTTTTAGTTTGCTTACCGTATTTCTCCCCTCTGTGAACAGCACTGATTTTCCTTTTAAAGCTCCTATTATGTCCACATCTGTTCTCTTAAAGCTCAGTTACATCTCACCACATTGCTTTCATGGCATGCATTTTTATTGCTATTAGGATTCTTAACTACATTAATTTTTATTTTTTTATTGTTTTGGAGACAGGCTGTTATACGGCCCAGGCTGCTTTCTAACTCACTACGTAGTAATGATTCCCTTGAATTTCTGATCCCCCTGCCTCCACTTCCTAAGTCTTAAAATTACAGGTGTGCAATACCATGCCCAGTTCTTGTCATATGGGGATTGAATCCAGGGCTTTGTACATGCTAGGCAAACACTCTATCAGCTGAGCTATATCCAAAACCCTTAAAATACCTCTTGGTTTAGTTTCCAATGTCATGATTAGGTCTCAGCTCTTGCTATGCTACTTGGTGGTAAATCTAAAATGTAAATTTTTTAATATAACTTTTTACCCCAAATGTCTCTTGTTATAGCTATATGTGATATCTTCTATATTTTTCATTTCTTTTCTATTTAGGTGTGTATTCTAGGTCATCCAAGAGCTCTGACTCATGATGATATGTTTTTACTCCTCTTTCTTGACAGCTGGTCTTTTTATGCTTTTCTCACCAAGGCTCAGTCAAGCTTCCCTCAGAGAGTGATAACTCAGGGATGCTGGCCTACTCAAAATACTTCCATGCTGCCATCACACTGACTGGAGTGCCAATAGCACTAGAGATGGTGTTCATCATTACCCACCCATGCCCTCTCAGCTAAGTGATGATCTCAACTCTTCTTGTAAATCCTTGACCCAGAGAGGACATGCACAAGCTACTAGATAAGGGCAACAGTCATATCATTTTTTTATATTTTAATCAGTCTGTTCATTTCCTTTTGTGTATCCTTAAATATTTATTTATAAATGATTTTTATTTTCATTTTGACAAATGTAATAATGATACGTATTGGTGTGTGTGTGTGTATGTGTGTGTGTGTATGCACAAAACTCAAAAATCTTTCCTTTTCTTTTTGAAGGTCTTTTAATACTGAGCCTGGCAAGTGGCATACATCTTGAGCTATTCAGTTTTTGGTCAACTCAACAAAAACCAGGTTCGTATATGAAGAGGGAAACTCAATGATAAATGCATTCTTCAAATTGTCCTGCAGGCAAGTATTTGGGATATTTTCGTGATCGATGAATATAAGAACATCAAATCAGCTGTAGGGGCTGCCACATACCTGGCCAATGGTCTGCATTGTACTGAAGAATTTTGAGCAAGCCATTGAGAGCAGTAAGTAGGCTTTTTTCTTCGTGGCTTCTGCTGCATTTTCAGCAGACAGATTCCTGACTCTTGTTTTGGCTTTCCCTGTTGATGGAGTATGTTATCAAAATGTAAGCAAAATAAATCTCTTATGTTTCAAGTTGGTTTTGGTCAGAAAGTTTTATCACAACAATAAAGAGCACACCAAGATACCTCTACATACCTGGAATACCATTCCTTAGGAGTATGACAGGAGGATATTAAGTTGAGATCAGCCTGAGCTACATAGTGAGAAGGAGAGAGAAGGAAAGAGAGAGAGACAGAGACAGAGACAGAGACAGAAAGACAGAGAGAGACAGAGGCAGAGAGAGAGAGAGAGAGAGAGAGAGAGAGAGAGAGAGAGAGAGAGAGAGAGAGAGAGAGAATGCCATGGTACCACATTAAGGGAAAAGAACTTACCTCTAAGCCTGACCATTTAGGTTCAGTATCCAATGCACAGACACATGCATACCAAATAAATACAAGAGAAAAGTTTGGGAATCTAATTTAATCTAATCTATTTTCAACTAGGCCTTTTCCCTATGCTCATTTAATTATTTAAAGACTGTACCCCTAAGCAGTAGCTGTCATGTGATATGAGCCAGATTTCTTTCCTTTAGGTGATGACAAGGATGCTGAATTCTTTAGGGCCACCAAGCTAAAGTGGTCCTGGATCATAGTGACTCACATTGCACCTGAGAAAATACCCTGTTTCTGTCAGATGTACACACGACTCAGATGGTTATATAGCCCTAAGCTCGACTTTGTTCTTCATTTGTATAAAACTGATCTACATAGGGAAGAAGAGCCTACAGTTATTAAAAACCCTTTATATGTTCTTCTAGGATTAGCCTTATCAACTAAAGTATGCATTTGCCACTGGTTGTGTGCTTGGCTCAGTGGGCTACAGGATGATGCCCACTGTGCTGTGAGCTTTCTGGAGCTACTGTTTTGTCTGGGAATTCTTTGAAATCTCTGAACATGGTTATTAATCTTATGATAAGACCTTCATACTCTGAACCCATTTTAACCTGCTGAACTTTCCAGGAGAAAATCTTCTATTGTGTGTGCTGTCTCATTTTATATTGGTGGTTATGATAATTTTTTCCAGTGTAAGATTTATTTATTTATTTTTTGATACTTTATTTACATTTCAAATGTTCCAGAATTCTTCCTTTAGTTTTGTGGGTTCATTCACAGTGGTGTGTGCAGTGCACTCAACTGTTTCTATGGGGCATATATCAGTATCTGAACTTAGTACACGAGTTCAAATCCACCGTACTAAATTCAGATGTATGCATTCCAGTGATCTCAGTAGCGGGTACATTGTAGATACATTGTGCAGCTCTCACCCATCATTGTAAAAGCTTCTTTCTGCAGCAGATTGACACCGTCACAGAAATATACAACTGGTCAAAATATAGATATATACTCAACTAACTGGAGTACCCACCTCCAGATGTTATGTTTACAATGTATCTGTATAGATTAGGCTCAGAGAACATGCTAACGTGGGTCAGGTGTAGGGAGCGGTTAGAGTATTCGCCATTACAAGATGGCGCTGACTTCCACTGTCGCTCTAAGGAAACTTACGGATAGCGCGGGAAAACCCCGAAGCGCTTGCGCATTAAGGGTGTACATGACTAATCACCGCCCACTCCCGGGGC
>CM052713.1:68566848-68594427 GCA_028551405.1 Uromys caudimaculatus | reverse complement strand
TGGAGGACATGCTGCCTCAGGGCTATATAAGCAGCGCCATTCTGGGGCCCCGGGTTCTTCCTCCATCAACGGCTGAATAAAGCTGAACTGCAGACGGAGCCTACTGCGTGTCGCGTGTCTTCTTGCTGGCGAGAGGCGCGCGGGACAATGTATCTGTATGTTTACAATGTATCTGTATAGATTAGGCTCAGAGAACATGCTAACGTGGGTCAGGAAGTTTGGAAGTTCCAGACCAAGATGTCTTTTGTGAGCTACTGTCTTCTATAGATGACAGGAGTTGCACCCATGAAATATTAATATATTAATAATATGATCCTGCACAGTGACATCAACAGTTGGCATCCAAATGTGAATGGGAAAAGTTCAGAATGCACCATTGCTGGATGAATAGCTACAGACAATTTATGGCTGCTAAGAGAAAGAGAATCAGTCAGTCAGTCATCCCCATCCCAGAGGTGTGTCCACTGACAGGTAATCCTCTCATGTAGATAGACCTCTCCAGGTATACAAGCAACACCAAATTGATCCAGCAGGTTGTATTCATGTCTACATATAATAATAATAATAATAATAATAATAATAATAATAATAATAATGGAAAAATAAGATGTCATAAAATTGACAAGGAGAAGGGAATGGGAGGAGTTAGTGGTGAGTGATGGAGGGGTAGAAATGATGTAACCACCATATTTTTATATGAAATCTTCAAAATTGAAAATAACTCCATGAGATTTAACTCAATTATTGAGTGAAAAATTCCAAATAAAAACATTTTGATGAAAATAGATTGAGAATCACATATGACTTTGTGATTATATTATAATTTCTTAAATGAAATAATTCCTATCATCAATTACAACACATTTGTCTTCATTCAGATATGTTCATATTAATTGGGTTTTTGTTTTTGTTTTTTAGTTTGTATGCTGTATAATCATTATGTACACTTTTTGAGGATGACTTTCTATGAATCTTTTATGGATTGAAAATTGAGGAACTATTAAAATTAAAAAAACGTTGAAAAGAGAAGGCAGTGGAGTGGGATTTAATATTTGGTAAATACTTTTTAAAACAAGCTTTATTAAACTTTGTTTCCGATTTGTTATTTTCAAAGTCCAAATGCATAGCATCTGTTACTGTTTTTGCTGCTTGTGATAAATTAGACCATGTAACTCTCTGGAAACCAGTATGTACATAAACTATCCCATTTGCAGAATGTATTGGTTTCATTTTAAGAAAAAAATGCAAAATGTTAAAGTTTAATTTCTTTTCTTGAATTGTACTTAAGAAATGGCATAGAAAGTTCCAAATTAATTATTTCCACTACTCAATTTTATAATATCTGTTTGGAGGACAGCTTAGAGTTCCTTTTCTTACTTCCTATGAACCACTAGGTACATTGTCGTCACAAATTCATCTTCCAATTTTCATCTTTTTACTTCTGTTTAACTCCCCTTTCTGCCTATCATTAACCATATTTTCCATTTCAGAATGCATATTCAACATGTGTGCTACACGTATTCTAGTATAAGTAATATTTTTTATTTCTGAAAGCATAATAACCAGAGACCAATGAACCAGAATGTTTCTGTGTGATGCTTCTAAGCAGCATTAGCTGACTTAATAGCATTCCAGCAATACAGAATCACTTGTGTTAAAACAAGACACAGTGATTTGTCATTCTCCCATCGAGCTTACTGAATTTCAGTCTTGATGATTAGAATGAGGGAGTAAATGCTGTAATACTTAGGGCTGATGAATACAACAGTGTCATAGTCATCAATACTCAGCGTGGTGATGGAGTATCTAGGAAACACATAATTATTATTTTTGACTGAGTCAGGGAGGCTGGCTATAGGAGCTTCCTCATCATATATTTTTCACATTCTGAAATACTTTAGTCTATACATTGCATGTTATTCTATAAGAGCCTTTAAAATACACCGATCTTTTTCTTACCTTAGATTTCTTGCTTACATTTTAAAGCATATGGCCATTGTTTTGAAGATTTTTGTAAGAGATAAGTTTAAAAGATCATTTTATTTATCTTGTTTTGGTTATATCATATATAAATCATAGATAAGTTTTATTTTTATTTTTTTATTCTAAAACTTGCATTTACCCAAAAGGACATGCATGGTGTGCACTCACTAATAAGTGGATATTAACCAAAAAAAAAAAAATACAGAACACCCAAGATACAGTCCACAGGACTCAAAAAGTTTAACAAGCTGAAGAGCCCAAGTGAGGACGCCTCAGTCTCATTTGAAAGGGAGAAGAAAGCAATCACAAGAGGGAGGGAAGGAGGGACTTGGGAGGGAAAGGGGACAGGGGTTGGGAGTAGAGGGAAATATGATTTGGTATTAGGTGGGGGAAAAGGATTAAAACCCTGAGGATCAGCAGAAAGAATGGAAACAGGCAACCTTGGGAGGTAGGAGTTTGGGGGAACCCTCCAGAATGTATCAGAGACCTGATAGGTGAGAGACTCCCAGGACTCAAAAGGGAGGGACCCTATATGAAATGTCCTACAATGGGGAGAGGAAACATGTAGAGCCCACCTCCAGCAGAAAGACAGGGCATCAAGTGAGGGATGAGGTTGCTATCCCACAGTCAAAACTCTGACCCATAATTGTTCCTGTCTGAAAGAACTGCAGGGATGGAAATGGAGAGGAGCCTGTGGAAAAGGAGGTCCAGCAACAGGCCCAAAGTGGGATCCAGCTCAAGGGGAGGTTCAAGGCCTGACACTATTACTGAGGCTATGGAGCGCTCACCAAAAGGGACCTAGCATAACTGCAGTCTGGAAGATCCAACAAGCAGCTGAAAGAGTCAGATGCAGATATTGCATCCAAACAATGGACAGAAGCTGCTGACCCCTGTGGTTGAATTAGGGAAAAGCTGAAAGAAGCTGAGGAGAAGGGCGACCCTGTAGGAGGATCAACAGTCTCAATTAATCTGGACTCCTGAGATCTCTCAAAGACTGGACCACCAACCAGGCACCATATACCAGCTGATATGAGGCCCCCCCAACACATATACACCAGAGTACTGTCAGGTCTGGGTTCAATCAGAGAAGATGCACCTAACCCTCAAGAGACTGGAAGCCCTAGGGAGTTTAGAGGTCTGTTGGGGTGGGGTTGGATGGGGGCATCCTTGTGGAGACAGGGGATGGGGAGGAGGTATGGGATGCGGAACAGTTGGAGGGTGGACCGGCAGAAGAATAAAATCTGAAGTATAAAAGAAGAAAAAGAAAAAACAAATAAATAATAATTAAAACAAACAAACAAAAATCTTGCATTTAATCCCCTCATAATAAAAAAAGTGAAAATTATAGGAAATCAAATTACTCCATTGAATAAATACAAAAATTGCTGAATATCCTGTGCATTAGAAGGTGTTCTGTAGTGTCTGTGATCTACGTATACTTGCTGCTAGTAGCTTCTCATACACTTAATGGTTCTCCCTTAAGCAAGAGGACTATTTACCATTGACCATTAACTTCTCTGCAATCATTACAAAGGTAAAAGTAGCCTTATATAAAATTCTAATGTTGCAGTATGGGAGAAATTGCTCATTTTTTAAAAGGGATTTGAGATCCTTCCATGAGATAGAACCCATACCTGTCACTGCTAAAGTAGCCAAAAGGCGTGGAGTTGGAGAAAATACTACTAAATTAACATAATG
This sequence comes from Uromys caudimaculatus, assembly GCA_028551405.1. Classification (NCBI taxonomy): domain Eukaryota; kingdom Metazoa; phylum Chordata; class Mammalia; order Rodentia; family Muridae; genus Uromys; species Uromys caudimaculatus. The sequence goes on along the minus strand of CM052713.1, from coordinate 68,590,746 downwards.
ATAAACTGTCTCATAGTGACATTCTTCTATAGTAATAGATTCATGCTTCATTTCAACCCCCATTAGAAAGCTACTTATTTCCGCAGATGTGGAATAACACAGAGACAAACTGGAGAATGTACAGAGAATTAGAAACTTTGGACCATTGTCCTAAGTCAGATGTGTTCATCAAAACCCTTCCCTGAAGCATCATTGGAAAGAGGATGTAACATGGTTGTAATAGCCAGAATTAATGAATGACTCCAAAGAAACAGTGTTTTACAGACATAACAGGACTGGTGCACATATCAACCCACCTGCCTGTGACATCACATACCAAAGCTGCACAGCTTCAAGTCAGATGAGATCCTACACTGAGAGGGAGAAGTTGGCAACAGGACTCACTTCTAACCGAGACAATACAGCTGATCTCTTATGGTAAAGAGAAAACCAGTGTTTTCCTGGGAAGTGTCATCACATACATCGTATCACGTCAAAGACAACCCAGGAACGCTCTACTCCCAGAAGTAGCTGGCTAATGCAAAATGAAACCACGTTTTCTTTTGTTGTACTTTTGTTTCTTGTTTGTTTGGACTCTTTTTTGTCTTATTGGTCTTTTTTTTGTTGTTGTTGTTTTGTTTTGTTTTTGTTTGTTCTCTGAAAAAGGAGAGTAAGAACATAAAATGGAGTGGGTAGGAAGGGGGGGGAATCAGGTAGGAATTGGGAGAAGGAAAAAATATGCTCAAAATGTTACATGAAAAACTAATTAAAAGTTAAAATGTCACAAGTGAGTTTAACTGTAAATTTTCTGTCTCTTTAAATATTTGATAATTCCGAGTTGTTCTTCAAAAATAAAATGATGAACAGTAGTTGGATGCAACATGTGTCTATAGTAAAGTTAAAACCAGACTGTGTGATCTATTATCCATTAGATGATAACTGTGTTTACATATGGATGTACATGCAAACACTCACAAAGACAGTTTTCACTGTTTGTGATAATCTTGCATGGAATAGCATTGAAATATTAATGGAAAATTATTTTGCAATTAATTAATTTTCTTTTTTTTCTTTTTTCTGGTTTTTCGAGACAGGGTTTCTCTGTATAGCCCTGACTGTCCTGGAACTCACTCTGTAGACCAGGCTAGCCTCGAACTCAGAAATCCACCTGCCTCTGCCTCCCGAGTGCTGGGATTAAAGGCGTGTGCCACCTCATTTTAAAATAAAAGTTTTATTAAATGACAAGATATTTGATCAATAAAATGTATGTACACTTAGGTTATTAATGAATTTGAATGTTAGTAAAATTAGATTCCCAATGAGAATCCCTCCTAATATGTTAAACATTGGTTAAATGAAGCAGCAGGTTCAATGCCTACATAATGTGGCAATTTTCATGTACAATAAAAATAACCTTACTTTAAAAGAATTATGAATTTGAATTATTCTGCTTTTAAAGCTAACAGAATTTTCTTCTATTTATTGGATTTTTTTAAAACAAATATGAGGTAACATTGCTAGCTGAAGGGTCATAATAAATTGATGGAACTGAATAAAATATTTTTGTATCAGCATTGTTTTTATATTGCTGGAATGGACCTCAGGGTCTCAGTCCTGTGAGACCTACACTCTAGGAACGGTAACTGAGTCCTTAAAAGAAAACCCAAAATGATAAACACTGAAGATTGAAGATTGCAAAATAGGATATAGCTCATTTGAGAACCACTTGCCTAACATCTGGAAGATCCTAGATTGATTCCTAATTCTTCAAAGAAAAAGAAGAAAGATCATTCATTAATGCATTCATTTTCCTGCTACACGATATGTTTTCTGGACATTTAGATGCAAGTGAAAAGATCATGTATCTTCTCTCTCTGGAAGTTGTTTCTGTACTGCTAGTGCAGATACAAGGAACTCTAATGAGCATAAATTACAAAAGTTTTTTTGTTTTTTGTTTTTGGTGATTTGAAATAGACTAATATCTTCCTTTCATCTTCTTTACCAATGTACACAAAACAACAGGATGCATTTTTAGTAAATTTCGGGCTGGATCTAGTCTGATAAAGACTACCTAGGTAGAGAGAAGGCTTTATCTCCCGTTCTTCATTCTGCTGTTTTCAAAGTCTGAGAATCTTTGGTCTAGAGGATAGATGATGAGAGTGTTGAGCAAGGTGAGTAGAGGTCACATATACTTGTCTACCTCTTAACTCAGGTCACAAATTGGGCATCACCTGAGGAATGAAGAAAATTACAACTCATGTAAGACATGCAGAAAATACTGAAGGCACAGGAACCAATTTTTAAGCTACATGGCTGTCAAATGAATAATAACTGTATTTCCTAATACTATTTTAATGGATTTCAATAATTATAATGCATTACAGAATGCAAATAGGATAATAAAATCAACATTTTAGTCATAACAAGAGTAACAGTGAAAAATTATTCCATCAAAGTCAAACTTTAGATATTTTAAAGAAAATTGGAAACATGGAAATAGCATTCAATATTACATAAAATCGAGTTCTTCCAGTAATGCACATAATATGCAATTGTAAATCACCATCTCTGGATATTAGATGATTTAATACCCAAGTATGTAATTTAATAACTGTTTTTTAAAACAACGTAAAGAAAACAAGACATAATTGCATGTACTAAGGAGGTAAAGTTCAACCAAAGTTGAGGCACATATTTCTGAGTAATGTCAATTTTAATATGGTATGACAGTATAGTAAACTATTACTAATGTATTAAGGACAAAATGGATATCTGAGGCTGGAAGAAGCACACCTGCTTTGTTGAATAAGTTCTATGGCTGTTTTCTGTGTCCATACAGGAAGCAAAGTTAACCCTATCCAAGAAGGCTGTCATGAGAAATGAAAGGGGGAATAACAGCAAAAGTGATGCTCACTGACCTTGATTGGCTAATGTTATTCAATGAATTTTGGTCTAAGTCAAGAATCATAGCATGGAAATTAAGGTGGTATTTTAAACAAGCATGTGTGTCTCAGTGTTGGCTGGTGCAAAATTAGAAAAAGGATTCTTGCCCTCCAAACACTGAAATGAGTTCACATTAAGTACAAAGTGACCACTGAGAGTAATCAGATGCAGCATGATCATTTAGGTTTTGAATGTCTCAGGGACAGTTCTCAGATTATCAACATTCACAAAGGTCTCAGGAAGACAACTTTGTTTAGAGCAATGGAAAAAGAAAAGGTGAATTGCAGTTCAGATGAAATTGCAAAGTCAGGCTGCCATATTCTTACTATTTAACTTGTCTCTTTTCCTAATACCTTGAGTTTCATTGTCCCCTGACTCATGTTTGAACATACTACCTGGAAGATTTAATATTCACATATAGGATATCTTCTATATCTCTTTTTTATTTTTTCCCCTAGATTCTACAAATATCAAAGTTAGGAGCAGAAAAAAATATTTTTAAATTTAGCAAACAGATAAGTCACATCTTATTTTAGGAGTTAAGTAGACAAGAAGAAAGTGATTTTATATGGTCAATAGGTCTGTAGAATTAAGCTACAGTAAGGAGGAACACAAGCATGGAATTCCACACCTACACAAGAACAGATTCAAGATTGAGTGACCCTGATACTTAGACTGTGACCGGGATACATTTAAATCTGAACTCCAGTGATCTTAGATTCACTGGGGAGCTCTTCCATTGACTGAAAGCAGCAGGACGCTGCCTGCTGGTATTGTACTTTATTTCTTTGCCTCAGCATCATTCCAGCCTAAGAAATCAGGATATTGCCAGAAACAGAAGAGATACTATTTGTAGCTTTCATTTGAAATGTTGCCTTTATTCTCTATAGCCTGGATGAAAGTTGTTCATTATAATTTCTACTCTTCCAGTGTAGTCACAGTTTCCAAATAGACTTTCAAAGGTGTATAGAAGAAATAATATTATTTGAAAAGTTATATAAGCAAAAAATTGAATATAGATTGATCTGATACAAAATTAAAATGGATAATATTACAGAAACATCTCTTTTGTATCTTCCCATTTGTAATTAAAATAAATGATGTTAATATATTATTTATCAGTTTTCCAGATTCCGGGGAAAGGTACATAAAATAATTACCAGTTTAAATCAATATGTTAAAGTTAACTATGTTAAAGATAACTAAAGATGGTTGCTCTATGTCAGAATTAAGTAATAGATTGTCTTCTTTTACCAGTTGCCTAGCATTTTACAGAAGTTTCTCTAAGAATTTAAGATCTTTGCAATTTCTTTTGATGCATTTCCTAATACTGTGAAAGGGACTTTTAGTAAAGTGTATATAGAAGAAACAGTTGAATCCATCAAAAAATGAAAGTGAATTATGTATGCATTTACATATTACATATTGCATATTTATATCTTTCTTGATAAACAAGATTAATATTTTCACATAAGAAAATAACAATAGCTATTAAACCCTGAAATTGGTTTCTGAAAATTTTTGCATTAAAATTTCTTACTTCTAAGTTTTATTTAAGCAGGTGTTTTAAAGTATTTTGACTATGTTTACTAATATTAATTCTCATACTATATGAAATTGTCTTGAATATCTATACTAATAAAAAACATAAATGTTTATAATTTCAAAGCATGGATTGAGGTTAATTAGATATATAACTTTTGTATCTTTGTTTCTCATGATTTAATAGAAAATCAAGCTTTCAGAAATTGCCTTATACTACAAGATGTTTTGCCTTCCCTGTGTAGAAAATTATAATCCATATGTATATCTGCATTTTTCATAGCTTTTCTCTACTCATAAGGAATGGTTTATATCAGACTGCAGAAAGATAAATCCATATCTGGATTATTAATGGCAAAGGAGTAATGCCCAAATGGTTCTAAAATCATTGATAATAGTAAACTCATCGCTGCCATCATCAGCTGTTATAATTTGGGTGCATTTTCACGTTTAATGAATTAATACTGTAGTTCTGGTCTGTAGCATGTAGTTTCTACTCAGTGTGGACCATGCTACCAGCCACTGCCGTGGTTCCCTTGGATCCACAGAAGAAAGAATCATACACACACATAGCTCATTTTAACATGCCTTACTTCTCAGTGGCTGGGTTCTTCTAACCCTCCCATGGCTAGTATTGTTCAGTGGCTGAGCTTTTCTAAGCCTTCCCTGCTAGCATGTCTTTTCCTTTACTTCTTGCTCAACACTCTAAATCTGCCCTTATCTTAGTTGCTTGGTACCTTCTCCTTTCTCAACACTCTACATCTGCCCTCAGTTTAGTTGTGTTTCTAATCTCCCCCCTGGGGAAGTGGCCAATGACCACTCCACTCAAGATCTCACATGGCTGGTGACTCTCTCTCCCTCAGAATACCTCCTGCATCTCCTAGCCTGCCTGTGGGAACCTGTAAGTCCTGCCTCTTCCTCCCAGCCTTTATCCTCTGGAATCTTTATTGATTAATCAAGAACCAATTGGGGAACAGGACCTTCAGCTTTCCCAGGCAGATTCTCAATGAAAGCATCAGAACCAGGTCCTCCACTGGTCTCAAGTTTGTTTCATATAGTATTTGTGATAAGAAATCTAAAGACAGTCATCTTTCCTTGTACTACATGAAGAGATGAAACAAGAATGACCATTTTCTATAATTGATTGAAATAGAACCTAAAAGGTTAACAATGGTTTTCCTTGGACTCTCCTAATTAAGTAGAAACCCGGAGACTAAAAGCAAGAGAACTAAAAACAAAATGGCAATTATGAAGTTTATCTTATCAAATTTTGACAAGTGTGGTATAAAAGTAAAATAAAACAAACAAACAAACAAAATCTAAAACAACAGAAGAGAATCATAAAAGTAGAAGGAAACACTCAGAATGTAAGGAACTTAAGTAAGCCAACAAAAATTAACTTCCAGAACAGAAAATATCCTGGAAGGCATATGACCATTCTAAGCAAGGCTGTATGTAAGTCCTGGCTTTCAGACTGCTCATCCAAATATATCAGGTGAAGTCTTAACTGTGTTCTTCATGCTGGTCTTACAAAGACTTTCAACAGTCCCCTCCTTTGATCCTATAGAATAGCAGAAACATCAGACTTGTTCAGCCAGATAAGTATAGATGCTCTGTCAGTTTGCATAATGCTCCATTTACTTGGTATTAGTTAAGCATTTTATGTCCAATGGGTGTTTGTATTTTATTTACTGGCTCTAAATAATTTTGCCATTACAATATGAATTTTAGATATTCTATAACTAGAAACAGATGTGTATGTTTAATGGATTTTTCAATACTTATTTCTGCCACTCATGGGTAATATCCTGTTTTCTTCTTTTTTTTTTAATCTATAGATTATATGGAAATTGAGATTATTTTAGATCTTGTTCATAAAAATGTACACTTCATTATAAAAAAGTGTAGCTTAATAAATGAATTATATTCTCTTCAATTTTGAATTCCCAGGCATATCTGGAGATAAATGCTTAGAATTTTAAGCTTATGTAACTTATGAAATATTAATCAAATAAAATGTGGTCATTTATAGAGTTATAATTCAAATATTAAATTTTTATCTATACATTTATCATTTTAATGCTCTAGACAATTTTCCCTATAATTTCTTATTCACGAGTTCTGACTTTTATTGAACTTTCTACAAGTATAGAATAGAATTATGTGAAGGTTCTATGTTTGTTCAAACTTTATATGTATAAAAGTCTGATTTCTAAGTTTTATTTGATGGAGCATAAGTCAGATAGTATTATAATGTTTCTTATCTGTAGAGTTATAAAATATGACAGGAGGAGAAAAATAATACTAAATGTCTTTGATTTTTTTCTTCCCTTAAACATAATTAGTAATAAAATATCAGAATTAAAGTTATTAAAATATATATGTATTTGTATTATTCAAAAAAATATATAATCTTTCTTTCCTAATCATTGTTTGAGAACATTTTTCCTTTGGCCATTATATTTAAAAAGTTAACTTGAACAGCTTTCTACTTTTCCATAACTATATTGCTCAAAAAAATATTGAAAAAAATTGCAATTTGAAATCCATACCTACTTGATTCTTTTGAATTTATTTATTCATGGAAAATAGATTTTTCTCTCATACACTATATCTTGCTTACAGTTTCCCCTCCCTCTCTTCTTCCCAGTCTCTCCTCAACCTGCCCCCTCTGCTAGGAATCCAGCCATTTTCTTTCTCTCATTAGAAATGAACAGGTTTCTGGGTGATAAAAACCGAACATGACAAAATAAAATACAATGAGATGAAACAAAACTCATCATGACATGTAATTAATAAGCATGTTACTTTAGAACTATGTGTCTAAGTGGTTTTGAAGCAAACTATATCAGGATGTCAGTATTGTTTATCATTGTCATTTTTTTTACTGAAGTTTGATCCTATCAAACAGGTATCACTGAGGGGGAGATTTTGTTCAAAAAAATAATTAGGACAAGAGAAAGATAACTTGCTATACTCAGGGGGAGAGAGAAGCTAGGGTAAGGAGAATGTCAGATTGTAAGGTCTGTCAATATCTAAAATCCAAAATGATGCCTTCTTTTATACACCAGTAAACATGTCTAGAGAGAACCAGTCTGAGGGAGTATAAGAAATGAATGATGTGATTAGATAATTAAATGAGAAAAGTGGTTCGCTGTTCAGAGAGCATTCTCAAAAAGGCTATGGGAGGCTTTTGCTATTTGTTCAAGTGTAAATTATAGAGGGCTTATTGTTGGATCAGGCCTTGTAGAGGAATATTAATCCAACAACCTGGCTTCTCTAGCAAGGGATCCCGTCTAAGACCTAGGTCTGTGTGATCTGGCTGGAATGCTGACATACTACATATCTTTAATATCTGTAGTTCATACCTTTAAGATAAGAAACAAGGTATTTAAGAGCAGTGCAGGGAAAGAGTGGAGTTAGTTGTGAGTATTTGTAGTGAGTGCAGAACAGTGGAGTTGAGTTCACTGTGATATTATACAGTTCAGTGTAGGTCAGCAGAGGCAGTTGAAAACAGAGAATTAGATGGAGCCAGAAGACTAGAACAAATTGCTAGAGTTAGTTTCAGGCCAAACAGAAAAATCCAATACAAAGCTGAGAGAGGGCACATTGAATCAGTCAGATTGGAGAGGAGTTTGAGCTAGAACAGCTGAGTTAAACCAGCCAGCCCAAGTTCGAAAAGAACTAGAAAGAATGAGTTTATTCAGCAGCAAGCCTTGGAGACAATTACATCTGTCAGATAAAAGTTATTTTTATAATAGATCAGCATAGAAGACTAGCAGATAATAGGGAAATAAAAGGGTTAGTTTTAGGTATATTATCAAGAAAATACTATTTGGTTTAAATTGCTCCATTTGGGTAAAATGATACGAGGGGGAAAAATATGTTTCTGCCAAAAATGGAAATTTGGGTGTTTGTGGCTGACTTTGTGACTAGGTAATCAATGTTACTGAAAATTAAGTCTTCTCTATATCCTGAGAAGTGTGTTAGCTCTTTGCAATGATTATTTTTTGGGCCAAATAAGAAAATAGTGATTTCTGACCTAGACTGTTTTACGACAACACAGAAGTTAAGTATAGTAAGCAATATTAACACCTTGTTTTCATAAGCCGCTACAGGATTTGATTTGGGGATCCCAACTTGAAAACATTGTATAAAACTCCCTTAACACCTGAATCCAAGGTGTCCTTTGCATTAATTTATGCTCATTATAAAAGAGACAAATCCTTGTGAGGACCTATCGGACAGCAATTGAACCTGGTCGGGTGTTTCTGGATAGCTGAGGGAGCTGTAGTTTTGACTTTTTATAGTACTGTGGGTTTTGCTTTGTCCTTCAGTAACCCTTAGTGGAGGAAACACATCCTCAGTGCTAGTATGGCGGGATGAGCTCTCACATAGTAATCATTAATTAAATAACTGCCTCGCAGATAGGCTCTGCAATCATCCAACGGGTGAAATTCCCCTACTGAGCTTCCTTGTTTGGCATATAACTCTTGTTTATAGGAACACTGCATGGTTCCTAGACTTTTCAATTGTAGCAGCTCTAAAATTTATGTGCACCGTGTGTGTGTGCATGTGTGTGTGTGTGTGTGTGTGTGTGTGTGTGTGTGTGTGTGTATGTGTGTGTAAATGAACTTTCAACTCAACTAAAATGTATCTAGAGGAAAATAACCTTTTTATTATCGAATAAACAATTATTTAATTTTGGAAGGAACCGCAAATATTTTTTTCCAAAATATCTGCTGTACTTTACTTTCCCTTAAGTACTTTGCTTTATTTCTTTACCAGTGTTTGGCATTATTCGTGCTTTGAATACGGTTATTCTAAAAGATAATTAACGACATGATTTTGTAACTATTCTTTGATGACTTCTGATGTTGATCCTCTCTTTCTCCTTCTTCTTCTTCTTCTTCTTCTTCTTCTTCTTCTTCTTCTTCTTCTTCTTCTTCTTCTTCTTCTTCTTCTTCTTCTTCTTCTTCTTCGTCTTCTTCTTCTTCGTCTTCTTCTTCTCTTCCTTCTCCTCCTCCTTCACCTCCTCCTCCTTCACCTCCTTCTCCTCCTCCTTCACCTCCTCCTCTTTTCCTCCTCCTGCTCTTCCTCCTCCTCCCCTTCCTCCTCTCCCTTCTCCTTCTTTCTCCTCCTTTCTCATCTTTTACATTTTTTTCTTGAGAATATGTGATATTTATTGCATTTCTCAGTTTTCTTTCCTCCCACAAAACTGTCCCTTATGGGCCTCCTTAGTTTTCTCCAAATTCATGGCCTCCTATTTCATTAATAGTTATTCTCTAGATATATGTGTATGTTTATAAATATAAATACTCCTAAACATAATCTTCTCAGTCTATATAATATTGCTTGTATATATGGCTCCAGCGATGACCATTTAAGCACTTCTTTCTATGACTATTTGCATTTGTATATTGTGCTAAGATGTAACTTTTGATATTTTAATGTTTTTACTGTAGAATAACGTTGAATATTATTGATAGTATGCACAATTTTTCATATTTGATATCCAAGTATTTTACTTGTTATGCATTTTTGGTAGTTTGTGCCTGGTTTATTTATTTTTTCATTCCACAGTATCTTTTTCATAAAGCATTCTATCTAAAATAACTCATGATATTAAAAACAAAATAAATTGTTTTTACCACTCTAATCTAAAATGTAGCTCCAATCTCAAGAATTCTTAAGTGTTCTTTGATGTCATTTTTAATAAATTTTATAATTTTGCATTTTATTGTGGAGCTGGGATCCACTATGAATAATTTTTTTAAATGTATAATATTTGCAACTCTAATCATTTCTTTAAATGAATACTAAAATTTTCCAGCTCCATTGGTTGGGAAGCACTAATATTTTTAATTTAATGTATGAGTGCTCTGCTGAATATATATCCACATGCCAGAAGTGAGCATCGGATCCCCTTATGGATGGCTAAGAGCTGCCATGTGGTTTTGGGGAACTGAACTGTGGACCTCTGGAAGAGCATCTAGTACTCTTAACCTCTGAGCCATTTTTCCAGCCTGAGAAGCACAAACTTTTATCCATATATTTACTTATTTTCTAGCAATCAGTTGAGTTTATGACTGTGGCTTGTTCTTGGAGCTCTTCACTGATTTTTCTATTATAAATTTTATAATGTGTTGGTAACTATAGGTTATAGTAAATCTCAAGGATAGTTTTCGAATTATGTTTCACTTAAAGATTCTCTGGGCTATTCTCTGCATTTTACCTGTCTATATAAACTTGTGAACCACTTGATGATTTCTCAATAATATATATATATATATATAATATATATAAATTATATATATATAAATATATATAATATATATATTATATATATAATGCAAAATTATATTTATATATATATAATTTATTTACTGTATTAAAATGAATAAAACAAAAGTTTTTTTGGTTTTGTTTTGTTTTTTAACAAATCACTAGGGGTAAATTCTCAATTTTTTAATCCTCATTTTGGAAGACTGAATTTTGAGAATCACACTTTATCTAAGAATCACAGTGATAGAAAAATAATAGCTAATCTAGATATGAACATAATCACCTTTGTGCGCATACATACTCAGTATGTAGCTGAACTGTCATCCTGTTAAGTAAAATATTTTCAATTAAGTATTCAAATAAAAACTTGATTAAATGTGTGTGATTAACAGGCAAATTTAAATATGTGACATGCCAGACTTAAATCTTATGCTAATGCTCTCTAGACTGAAGATATGTTAAGAAAATTAAAGTGCCAAGAGAAGTAATAATTTGTAATACTTCATCAAACATAATTCAATTTGAGAGGACTATGCTTTATAATGAAAGCCAAGTAATATCCTGCTAATCTTGCATTTCAATGAATAGTAAGGTAACCTGCTTAGTGAGATGAATGCAAATTTCACTTTCTGAAATAAATTAAAAGAATTCCAGCACTATTGTTGGATTATTTGAATGAAGTTCTTAGATCCTCTATGGATCAGTTTCTGAACCTGGATAACTAATTAAACGTTTACCTGAGAAACGAAATAATAAAACTAATTATAAACATTGAAATACATATTCTTTTTTAAAAAAAAGAATCTTCTACTTAGGAGAAAAGATTTAGGATAACTGAAGGTAGCCACCAGAAAGTCCCAGATGTCAGGAAAGCAAAAGGCTCCCACGACCCAACAGGGATAACATTAGCTGAAATACCTAACGAAAGGGAGGGAGAACCTGTAGAGACCATATCCAGGGGTTAGGCATTGTCCTCCTCCCCCAGGGGTTAGACATGGTCCCCCTCCACCAGAGGTTAGGTATGGCCCCCTGGTTGAGGTATCATGTCACCCACCCATCTCCAAAATTATAACCCAGAATTGCTCCTGTCTAAGGGAAATATGGGGACAAAGATTGGAGCAGAGACTGAAGGAAAGGCCATCCAGAGACTACCCCACCTGGGGATCCATCCCATCAGTCACCAAACCCAGACACTATTGCAGATGCCAAGAAGTACTTGCTGACAGGAGCCTGATATTGCTGTCTCCTGAGAGATTGCCAGATTGTGACCAATACAGATGTTCGCAGCCAACCATTGGACTGAGAGCAGGGTCCCTAATGAAGTAGTTAGAGAAAGGACTGAAGGAGGTGACAGGGTTTACAACCCTATAGGAAGAAAAACAATATCAACCAAACTGACCCCCCCCAGAGCTCCCAGGGACTAAACCACCAACCAAAAATACACATGGAGGGACCCATGGCTCCAGATGCATATGTAGTAGAGGATGATCTTGTCTGGCATCAATGGGAGGGGAGGCTCTTGGTTCTGTGAAGGTTCAATGCCCCATGTAGAGGCAGTGAGGCAGGAGTGGGTGGGGGAGCACCCTCATAGAAGCAGGGGTAGGGGGAATGGGATGGGGGTTTACAGAGGGGAACCTGAGAAAGGGGATAACATTTGAAATGTATATAATAAAATATCCAAATTTTTTAAAAAAGTGATCTACACAACTGAACTCAAAAGATAATAATAATAATTCAATGGAAAAAAAAAGATTTAGAATTTCTAGAAGGTAAACCTGTACCTTTTCTATTCTGTACAGAAGGTATTTTGTGTAAAATAACTCATTCAGACAGAATTACCCTGATCGTTTTTACAAATTTTTCACATCAATTTATGTTTGTATGCTTAGTCTCTACAGGTCTGTAGTTGGAAAATATTTTCTTTTGTATTTATTGAATCAAGATTAAATTGGAGTCAAAATAACGTATGTACTTGCTTGATTTTCCGCTTGGATAAATGTGCTCATTTTTCATCTTGCTTCAGATGCTGTGCTTGTTGTGTATCCCTGGAGAAACTAGACTTCCAGAAGAGCAGCTCTACAAAGAAGTAGCTCTGAATAAGTGAAAAGCATAGGGTTTATGGTATGTAGTTTTCATATGGCACATTTTAAGAAGAGATCTGTCTTTTTTAATTTTTCAAAGCATTCTAATCAAGAAATGGCATTCTTTCAAATGTATCTATAACATATTAATATTAATAATATATCTAAATATAACTTTTTCCTGAGGTTGCAGGGATTGCCACGTGTGAAAAAGAATTTCTATTCCAACCAAGTCAGTGATCTAATTATGCCAAGATTAACCTTATTAGTCATTGCATTGCCCACTCTTGGAAACTGTACTGACCAGACTGTTTTCTTAATTTTCATTTACCCCAGTGGATGCATATATATATGAAAGAGAGGGGGGGGGCAGGGAGGGAGGGGGAGAGAGAGAGAGAGAGAGAGAGAGAGAGAGAGAGAGAGAGAGAGAGATTGTGGATAAGTCTGCATGTAAAACGCTGAGGGACCCTGCTCCCAGTTGCTTTTAATTGCTAAATAAAGTTGCCAGCGGCTAATGGCTGGGCAGGGAGACAAAGGTAGAACTTTAGAATTCCCAAGCAAGGGACTGAAAAAAGGGCAGGAAGAGGCAAGCCACCATTCCAGGACATGGGTAGCTGCCATGTTTGAGAAGACAAGACAGAGAGAGACAGCAAACATGTAAGAGCCAAGGAAGAGCAGACCCAGGATCCCGGACTGGGTCTAGGGCAACAGAGGTGGAATATAGATGTGAGTTCGTAATAATTCAGGAATTTTGGAGGGGACGTGTTAGCCATGTGGAGTTTAGGGAATGGCTCGGCCATTAAGCTGTTTAAGGCATATTAAAATATAAGGCTGCCTTTGTGTGTGTGTGTGTGTGTGTGTGTGTGTGTGTGTGTGTGTGTGTGTGTGTGTGTGTGTATCCTTCATTCAGGAACCTGCAACTTTGGGGCTGGTAGTGAGGAATGTGCCACAGCCGGGACGATTTCAGTAGAGGTTAATTACCACCACCACCACCATAAAGTTTCATGTTTCCTATTTTTTTTCTATGAATCAGAAAGCTTATGGTTAACTTTAAAAGTAATTTTATAAAAATATTTTCTTTATAATACATTTAAGAAAATTTATTTAAGTAGTAATAGATCCCGTAAGACAATAGATTCCATATTTCACAAAAATGATTAAATTTACCATATGTACTAAAAATTTAAATTCTTTTTTTATATGGACAATATGAGTTTTGGATCAATACCATGTGTATTAAATGACATTTATAATGTTTAAATTCAGCTCTGCTATAGTATGTCTTTAAGATCAGTAAAATAATTTAACGACAGGTTTCCTTCAATTCTGCTTTTGTTTTTTCTTAATATTGGGGATTGAATTTAGGGTCTTACACACAATACTTTTTGTACTAAATGATATGCTTCTAGCCTTTTAAAATTGACAGTTAAGTAAATTTTTCAAAAAATTATCCCATCTTACCTTAATCTCACTCTATAGTTACTAGGTAATGAGGTTGTGTTACTTCTGCCTCAGCATTCTGAATAACCGGGGTTACAGATCTATGCCATTATGCATTTCTCACCTAATTCTTAAAAGGGAATTCTTTTATTGGAAGTTTAAAAATAAATACATTTTCAGTAATATTTTATCAATGTTATTATTTTTTGAGAATTTGATATGATTTATTTTGATCACATTCATAACTCTCCCCTAGCTTCTCCCAAATATTTCTTGTCGTGTTTTGAATTAAACTTCCTGCCAGCAACACTCATATATTTAAATCCTTAGTCTCCATTTGGGTGTACTGTTTGGATAGGATTAGGAGGTATGGCCTTCTTGAGGAGGTGCATCAGTAAAGGTTGGCTTTAGAGTTTTTTCTTTTTCTCATTCATTTATTTATTCAGTCACTTTAAAAACCCAATATCAGCTCTTCTTCTCCTCCCAGGACCCCCTCACACAAATTCTGCTTCAGTTCCACCTTTCCCTTCTCTTTTGAGAAAGGGAAGTCCACTCTGGGTGTTATTCCCCCACTAACACACTCCCCTTTTCCCCTGCACATCAACTGGCTGCAAGACTAGGTACATTCTCTCCCACTGAGAGGATACAAGGCAGTCCATTGAGGGGCACAGGGTCCACAGACTGGAAGGCACCAGGCTCAGTGACAGCCCCTGCTCCAGTTGTTGTGGGACCCCCATGAAGATCAAGCTGCTCATCTGCTGTATATGTGCAGGTGCCTCATGCTCACTCTAGTTAGTGATTCAATCTCTAGGAGCCTTCTTTGAGTGTCCTGGTTAGTTGACTGTTTGTCTTCCTATGGAGTCCCTATTGTCTTTGGGTCCTTCTATCTTTCTCCCAACTCTTCCATAAGACTCCCTGAGCTCCATTTAATGTTTAGCTGTGGGTCTCTGCAGCTCTTTCCATTGTCTTCTGGATGGAGTCTCTCAGAGGATAGTTATGCTAGGTTCCTGTCTGCAAGCATAATGGAGTATTATTCATTAATAGTGTCAGAGATAAATTCTTGCCCATGGGGTGGGTCTCAATTTGGGGCAGTCACTAGTTGGCCATTTTCTCAGTCTCTGCTCTATCTTTGTCCCTGCATATCTTGTAGGCAGGACACATTTTGGGTTGAAGGTTTTTTGTTTGTTTGTGTGTGTGTGTGTGTGTGTGTGTGTGTGTGTGTGTGTGTGTGTGTGTGTGTATAGGGGGGCAGGTTGCTGTACTTATATCCTCTCCTGGAAGATCTGCCTGGCTACAGAAAGTGGCCACTTCAGGAACCAAATCCCTCATTTCTCAGGTAGAGTCATTTCCACAGTCTCTCAGGGGCCTCCCACATCCAAGGTCTCTGGCACATCCTAGAGATCGCCCCACCCCCACTTCTATCTCCCTCCTCTCTCCCCTGACCTCTCTGCATATGCCCTCTTCCACCCAGTTCCCTCATTCTACCAACCTCCTTTACCTGTTTTGTTTCTCCTTCTGAGAAACATTCAGTCATTCTCCCTTGTCTCCTTGTTATTTGGCTTCTTTGGATCTGTGATTATAGCATGCTTATCCTGTATTTTATGGCTAATATCCAGTTATAAGTGAGTACATACCATGCATGTCCTTTTGAGTCTGGGTTACCTCACTCAGGACGATATTTTCTAGTTTTATCCATTTGCCTGAAAAATCCATGATGTCCTTGTTTTAAATAGCCAAGTAGTATTTCATTATGAAAATGAGCCATGTTTTTTATCCATTTCTTCAGTTGAGGGACATCAAGGCTATTTCCAGTTTCTGGCTATTAGGAATAAAACTGCTTGTGAATATATTTGAACAAATACCCTTATAGGATTGCGGAGGGTCTTTTTGGTATGTGCCCAGGAATGGTACAGTTGGGTCTTGAGATGCAACTATCCCCAATCTTTTGAGATTTGCTCTTCTGTATCTCAAATAAATTTGTACAATTTAAATATTAAAATGATTAGGCCTGTCGATTACTTTTCCCAGTTATAGATAATTTAATTGAGTCCTCACATGCAAGTCTAAGACAAGGCTTGTTTCAGGAGATGAAAGGTTGCAGAGTTACAAGGATATTAGAACCCACAGAATTTCTAGGCCTTTATATAGAATTTATCTGCTATTTATTCATGAAGCTAGGGAAATACCAGAGTTTTGAGTAGAGAAGAAACCTGGTGTGACTACTACTTGGAAAGGATTATCCAGGCTGGTTGCTTGGTAATTGCTTAAGTATTTTCAAATCCAGAACACAAAGAAGCAATTTAGAGGATATTTCAGTGATTTATGCAAAATGTTTTTTTTTAAGACTCTGATTATTAAACAAAAGGAATGGCCAAATTTAGGATATTCTTGAAGGTAAGCAAAATAATATTTAAAAAAGGATCAGTGATAATGTATGATAATAAGGAAAGGTTTAAAGTTCTCAACTTTGAGTGGCTTCATGGTTAGAATTGGCATTTAATAAGATGTATGGCAGGGAAGAGGACAGAAGTAAGTGCTAATATCTAAAAGAAAATGTATCTAGCATAGTGACTTTCCAAGTGGAAATGTTAAGATATGTGTGAATTCTCAGTTTTGCATTTGAAAGACTAGTTGTAATAAAATATTTTACTTTCAAATGGCTTTAACAATAAATCCTTGATGGTAATTTTATTTCTAGATCACCAATACATGCAGTACTTTGCAATAATAAGAAATATTTAGGTGACCTCCTGTATTTATAACTGCTAAGAATATTTTACAGAAGGGTATGCAGTTATATATTATTAATATTAAAAAGTATAAAATTCTTTCATATGAATTTATTGGTTTGTTGGATTATTTTGAAAGAGGATGAACTCGAATTCACTATGCCATCTAGGCTAGTCTCAAGGCATGTCAGTCTTCTCTCAGCATGGCTAGGCTTCCAAATTTTCTGAAATATAGACATGGACTGAAGTATCTTGCTTCTGAAGATAAAACTTTTAAAGATTAAAACGAAATGACACACAGAAGTTCACATGCATACACACATATAAACACATGCACACACACACACACACACCAACACACACACTCACTAATTCCAAAAGGCTAATAAAGGCCAGTCTCTCAAATGAAATTAGGAATCTTTAATTTGAATTTAATCTATTTCTCTAAGAGCCCCAAGATAAAGACAATATATGTAAATTTTGATTAATTCACTCATATACAATATGAAATAACTGCAAGATTATTTTGTGGATTTTATTAGACATAAGAGTATTATTTTTTGAACTTTTAAAAAGATTTTTTGTTTGTTCTTTGAGAATTTCGCATCATGTACCCCAATCCTACTCCTCTCATGCCCTCGCAACCTCCCCTACCAAAAGAAAAATATCTCATTGTGTAAGCTGGAGTGTGTCACAGTGTGTCCCACAGTGTATCCATTGATGTGAAGAGATACCATGACCAAGGCAACTCTTATAAATGACATTTAATTGGGGCTGTTTACACAGATTCAGTCCATTATCATCATGGCAGTAACGACAGCAGCATTCAGGCATACATGATGCTAGAGGAACAGAGTGTTCTATATCTTGACCCAAAGTCAGCCAGAAGAAGACTGGCTCTTCCTCACTACATAGAGCCTGAGAATAGGAGAAGACCTCAAAGCCAATCCCACAGTGGAGTTTTTCCTTCAACAAGGCCACACCTACTCGAACAAGATCATATCTCCTAATAGTGCCACTTCCCATAGGCCAAGCATATTCAAACCAACACACACACACACACACACACACACACACACACACACACACACACACACACACACACACCAGCAAGGCCAGCTCTATAGTGATGCCCAGGTGAGGTACAGGGTCATTTTCCCAAGTGCTGCAATAGGCAAAGGGCTGGAGTAACTCTCCAGCTCTCATGAACCCGGAACTAGCTTTCCAAGAAGCCTAGACAATAGGTGGGGTGGGTTCTACACAGCCCTTAGATTTCAACATGGGATCAAGATATAGAGGCAGGAGCCCAGACCAGAGATATCTGCTTGCCCTTTGGTGGTAGCAGACCCAAGCTGTTGCAAGACCACGGGAACTAGACATGACCCTGGGTGGCAGCACAGACCAGGACATTGCCATGCCCTTCGGACGTATTCCTAGTTACTCACACCAGGCTCTTCTTTACTACTCTTGAATCTCCACTTCTGCCTCTCTTCATTGTGTATATGACCTTCTGCTTCTGTTTATTCCATTTCTCTACCACTTGCTTGCTTAACTGAGTGGCACTCAAAGTCACTGGGTGTCTGAGGTCATCTCAGCAGTGGCTTCAGGAGTGCAATGCTCCCTGCTTCTCATGCCATATGGTACTAGGCAGGAGTCGTCTTGGGCATGGTCTTCCTGCCTGGACCTATGGAGAGCTGGAATGGCGGTCGACTCAGACTAACTCCATACCCATTTCTGAGCATTCTTAATCTTACCACAAAGGTTAGTGGTTTAGAAACAAAGTTCTTTGTTTTTGTATTTAGAAAAAGAATTCTAAAGCACACTAGTGTTTCTGTAATAATTTGTTAGCTATTATGTGACTTGATACTTTAAACAACCACATGTTACAATGGCTTGTGTCACTTGTCAACTTGATAAAAACTGGAATTATCTGGGTTTCAAGCCTCTGGAAATGTCTTGAGTGACACTCTTAAATTAACTAATGGATTGAAAACCTATCTTAATTGTAAAGTGTCTCGGGGGTTCTGTAAGTGAAGAAAGCAAGCGGGGAATTAGCATGCATGTATTCATTGTTATCTGTTCCTTATTAAGGAACATCATGAGAACTATGGGTTATTGTGGATGTACAAAGAACAACTTCCTTGAGCTGTAGCTGCCGAGACTACCCCACTAGAATGGACACTAACTTTGATCCACAATAACTTTTTTCTCCCTTAAGTTGCTTTGGTCAGGATGTTTTATCAGTGCAACAGGAAACTTAAGACCCATGCTAGAAACAATCTGTTTCCTGCACTATCAGTTAAGGTTTGCTGGCCTGGACTCAAAGATAATCTGCTGAATTCCTTGTTTCTGATCTGACCTTTTAAAAATATGCATATTCATAATTAAATAAATTAAATAAACACATAACGTCTTAGATACCATTATGAAAATTTCAAAGTATGATTTTATAGTTCTCCTATCCCTTATCTTCCTCACCCATCATTTACTCTGGTACCCAACTTAGAGCCTCATAAGAACCTATAGAATCATTTCCTCTTTTGTGCTTCATGTGTTCTGTTATCTATTTCCTTCCTTTTTCCAGCACCTCATACTATCTTGTTGGTCTCCTTTCTATACATTTTAAGACATTTCTTTCAGTTACATGTTTATGTATTGTCATTTTATTAACATGTATTCTGGGGAGGAATGGAAAATGTAGAATAAAGCTGTATATAAAGAGAAAGAAGATTTATTAGAATGACTGTCAGGCTACAGAGCAGCTCATGTGACAATGGTTGTCTACCAGTTGAAAATCTAAGAATCCATTAGCTGTTTGGTCCACAAGGCTAAATGTCTCACTTTGTCTTCAAGACAATCCAGAATCCCAAACTAGTTGGCTTTAATGGAATTGCTAGTGAAAGCAAGAGCAAGCAAGCAAAAAGAAAGCTTCTCTTTTCCATGTTTTTTGTATAGGCAATCAGCAAAATTTGTGGCCAGGATTTAAGGTAAATCTTCCCACCTCAAAGATCCAGATTAGAAGTGAGTCTTCTAACTTCAAATGATTCAATAACAATAACAACAGAAACAGCAACAACAACAAAATCCCTGACAGGTGTCCCCAGACACTTGTGTTTTAGTTAGTTCCAGATACAGTCAAGAATAGCCATCGCAAGACTACTCCTTGTCAACTGAACACACAGTCATATCAGCCAGTGTTTTCTTCAGTTATGCACTTATTCAAGGATTGTTAAATACTTTTTAAAAGAGTCATCATTAAGGGTGTATTCTGGAAGGACTTTGAATATTTCATTCAAATAACTAAAGGAAGCCAGGTGATGAAAATGGGGAAGAGAAGAAAGCATGCTTCTAACAACTACCAGAATATCTGTAAACAGAAATTTAAAGTTGTACAGCTTCAATGAATTATAGCAAATTTACCCTGAAGATTCTTTTACACTCTTCGAATTGTTATCACAATATAAGAAATCAGGACAAGTTCTACAGTTGTCGAATCACCGTGCTATAAGAGTAACTAATTCAGTGCCATTCTGAAGATAGTCATTAGTGCTGATTTTGAGGATAACTGTTTTCTCAAGTCTGTGTCTTAATGACCAACACAGCAGATGTTCCTGCTTTTCTTAAGCAATACTCAGGGAGATAATTATTAGAGTCAGTACACACCAAAGGAGTATACTTTCTACAGAGACTTGTTCCCCGTAACTAGCCTGAAGCATCTGCCTGCTGATCAGTAGAACAAACCAGAACAGGTTACAGAAAATACCCTGCTGCCTTTAATGTACCTGAGTGGGCTTATTTACATTCCACACTGATAAAACTACAGCTTGGCTTAGCAATATCCCACTGATAATACATTGTTTGTAGGGTTTTATCTTTTTTGACTTTTAAAGGCAGCCCGTAGCTGAGAACGTGATTGAAAAATAATTACTGAAGATGAAAATATCTAGAAACCTGAAATACCAGTAAAACACTCAAGACATTTTATAGTAACATTTCTTATTGTGCAACCAATTATTTGAGATTGTATTTTGTTTCTTTGCTAAACTATTTTTTAATTAATTAATTTATTTATTTTTGATACTTTATTTACATTTCCAAATGTTTCCCCTTTTCTAGGTCTCCTCTTTGGAAACACCCTATCCTCTCCCCCTCCCCCACCTCTATGAGGGAATTCTACCTCCCACCCACCCGCCCACCCATTCCCATATTCCCACCTTGACATTCCCCTTTACTGGGCCCTCTAACATCCTCAGGTCCAAGGGCCTCTCCTTTCCCTGATGGCCAACGAGGCCATCCTCTGCCACATATGTGGTCCGAACCATGGGTCCCTCCATGTGTATTCTTTGGTTAGTGGTCCAAACTCCAGGACGACTGGGGGGGGGGTCAGGCCCGTTGACACTGTTGCTCCCTCCATGGGGCTGCAGACTCCATCAGCTCCTTCAGACCTTTCTCCAACCCCTCCAGCTGGGATCTCACTCTCAGTCCAGAGGCTACTGTAAAGTGAAACTTGGGCATTCTGAACTTTTGGGCTAATTTCCGCTTATCAGTAAGTACATACCATGTTCGTTCTTTTGTGACTGAGTTACCTCACTTAGGATGATATTTTCAAGTTCCATCCATTTGCCTGCAAATTTCATTAAGTCATTGTTTTTAATAGCTGAGTAGTACTCCATTATGTAGATGTCCACATTTTCTGTATCCATTCTTCTGATGAGGGACATCTGGGTTGTTTCCAGCTTCTGGCTATTTTAAATATTGCTGCTATGAACATAGTTGAGCATGTGTCTTTATTACATGTTGGAGCATTTTCTGGGTATATGCCCAGGAGAGGTATAGCTGGGTCCTCAGGTAGTATTATGTCCATTTTTCTGAGGGTGCGCCAAACTGATTTCCAGAGTGGTTGTACCAGTTTATAATCCCACCAACAGTGGAGGAGTGTTCCTCTTTCTCCACATCCTTGCCAGCATCTGCTATCACCTGAGTTTTTGATCTTAGCGATTCTGACTGGTGTGAGGTGGAATCTCAGACTTGTTTTGATTTGCATTTCCCTGATGACTAAGGATGTTGAGCATTTCTTTAGGTGCTTCTCAGCCCTGCGAATTTCCTCAGTTGAGAATTCTCTGTTTAGCTCTGTTCCCCATTTTTTGATGGGGTTATTTGGTTTTTTGGTGTCTAACTTCTTGAGTTCTTTGTATATATTGGGTATTAGCCCTCTATCAGACATAGGATTGGTTAAGATCTTTTCCCAATCTGTTGGTTGCCATTTTGTCATATTGACAGTGTCCTTTGCCTTACAGAAGCTTGCAATTTCATGAGGTCCCATTTTTCCATTCTTGATCTTAGAGCATAAGCCACTGGTGTTCTGTTCAGGAACTTTTGCCCCGAACCCAGGTGTTCGAGAGTTTTCCCCACTTTCTCTTCTATTAGATTCAGTGTACCTGGTTTATGTGGAGGTCCTTGATCCACTTGGACTTGAGCATTGTACAGGGAGATAGGTATGGATCAATTTGCATTCTTCTATATGTAGACCACCAATTGAGCCAGCACCATTTGTTGAAAATGCTGTCTTTTTTCCACTGAGCAGTTTTAGCTCCTTTGTGGAAAATCAAGTGACCATATGTGTGTGGGTTCATTTCTGGGTCCTCAATTCTATTCCATTGATCTACCTGCCTGTCACTGTACCAATACCATGCAGTTTTATCACTACTGCTCTGTAGTACAGCTTGAGGTAAGGGATGCTGATTTCCCCCAGAAGTTCTTTTGTTGTTAAGAATAGCTTTTGCTATCCTGGGCTTTTTGTTGTTCCAAATAAATTTGAGAATTGCTCTTTCTAAGTCTATGAAGAATTAAGTTGGAATTTTGATGGGGATTGCATTGAATTTGTAGATTGCTTTTGGCTGGATGGCCATTTTTACTATATTAATCCTGCCAATCCATGAGCATGGCAGATCTTTTCACCTTCTGAGGTCTTCTTTGATTTCTTTCTTCAGAGACTTGAAGTTCTTGTCGTACAGATCTTTCACTTGCTTGGTTAGAGTCACACCAAGATACTTTATATTGTTTGTGACAATTGTGAAGGATGTCATTTCCCTAATTTCTTTCTCAGCCTGTTTATCCTTTGAGTATAGGAAGGCTACTGATATGTTTAAGTTAATTTTATATCCGGCCACTTTGCTGAAGTTGTTTATCAGCTGCAGCATTTCTCTGTTGGAGTTTTTCGGGTCACTTAAATATAGGATCATATCATCTGCAGATAGTGATAATTTGATTTCTTCCTTACTAATTTGTATCCCTTTGACCTCCTTTTGTTGTCTAATTGCTCTATCTAGAACTTCAGTTACTATATTGAATAGAGAGGGGGAGATAGGGCAGCCTTGTTTAGTCCCTGATTTTAGTGGGATTGCTTCGTGTTTCTCTCCATTTAGTTTGATGTTGTCTACTGGGTTGTTCTATATTGCTTTTACTATTTTCAGGTATGGTCCTTGATCCTGTTCTTTCCAAGACTTTTATCATGAAGGAATGTTGAATTTTGTCAAATGCTTTTTCAGCATCTAATGAAATGACCATGTGGTTTTTTTCTTTGAGTTTGTTTATGTAGTGAATTACATTGATGGATTTCCGGGTATTGAACCATCCCTGCATCCCTGGGATGAAGCCTACTTGATGATGATGAATGATCGTTTTGATGTGTTCTTGGATTCGGTTTGCGAGAATTTTATTGAGTATTTTTGCATCGATATTCATAAGGGAAATTGGTCTGAAGTTTTCTTTCTTTGTTGAGTCTTTGTGAGGTTTTGGTATCAGTGTGATTGTGGCCTCATAGAAGGAATTGGGTAGTGTTCCTTCTGTTTCTATTTTGTGGAATAGATTGAAGAGTATTGGCATTAGGTCTTCTTTGA